>KZ627146.1:813677-1046007 GCA_002917775.1 Glaciozyma antarctica PI12 | reverse complement strand
CGCCAAACCTCCCCATCACTCCCTCCTTCCCAACATCCTACACCCCCTCACGCTCCCCCGCCGCTCCCTCCTTCTTCTCCAACCGAGATCCCATTCCCCGATCCCCCGCTCCCTACAATCCCATCTCTCGCGCTCTAACGACCTCTTGCAAAGCGCCCGACGAGCGCAGGGGGATGAAAGGGTGGGCTTCGACGCCGGATTTTAGGAGGGCGAAACCGGTGGCGCTGCTCCTCGACCTGCGAGGGACGGAGGAGGACGACGAGCGGGAGTGGAGCGACGATGAGCTTAGTCCTGTGCGGCTGCGGGCACCTAGTTTTGAGAGCGGGGACGAACGACCGAGTTTTGGGAGGGAGGAGGAACGACCTAGTTTCGAGACTTCTTCGAGCGTGCGGAGGGAGGAGCTAGATCGACCGAGTTTCGACACCACCTGCAGCGTGGGGAGGGAGCTCGACCGACCGAGTTTCGACACCACCTCGAGCCACGCTCGGGAATCCTCAAGTTTCGAGACCACTTCGAGCGTAGGGAGGAGCGTGAGGATGGAACTGGCGCCGAGTTTGGAGATGCCTGCGGGGCTGGGGACGGTGGAGGAGGAAGGAGGGTGGGGGCTGTTGAGTGTTGAGGAGCGGAGGAGGTTCTTTGGTGGGTAGTCTAGACGTGGGGTGCAGTGTTGGAGCTTCTTAATTATCATTCGGCGCGTCGAGGAACGAGCAAAGGAGAGGAACGTTGGTGATGAGAGTCGCGGGGCCATGTTCGAAGAGCGAGGCGGGCAAGTTCATCTCTCTCTCTCGCTCGACGACGTTTTGGGTTACTAACGTTCCATTATCAAGGTGGAGGGAGGAGGAGAAAGTACGCATGGCACAAATTTCGTATGGACAGGGGAGGAGAGGGGAGGGGTGGTCTCAAGCGGTCGCGCGAACGGCGTTCCCGGTCGTCGCTTGAGAAGCGGTGGGCATCGACGACGCGGTAGTGGGCTTCGACGAGGTAGTGTGCTTCTAGGTCGTCGTTCCGTTGTTGAGGACTGCAAAGCCGCATCAGTCTCCGCGAACGAGAGAGAGGGATAAACGCACTGTCGAAAGCAGGAGACTTCCATCCCGTCGTCTTGAGCTGATCCTCCTTCGCTCCCTGCTTCATAACGATGGAATCCTTCGACGCCCAATCCACGAGCATCGAATCCCTCGACGTAGTGATCTGGAACTGTCCCGCCGCTGTTCCCAGCATCAGCTTCCGCATCGCAGCACAAAAAGAGAACGACGAACGAGTGACCTCCTCCTTCTTCCTCTCCGCCTCAGCCTTCTTCTCCGCGAGCGTCTGCTTGATGATATCAATCTTGGAAACGCCTTCGGCATCTTTGGCAGCCTCGAGGCGTTCCGAGATATCGGCGAGCTGAGAATCGAGCTGGACCAAGCCGGTGCGAATCGCCTCCTGGATAGCGTGCGCGACACCCTTCTTCACCATGCCTATGAGTAGCGAGTCAGCGGGTGCCCGGGTGAGCGAGGGACGGACGGACCGGTGATGAGGGGCTTGAAAGTCGCGACGAGGATGGAGTGCTTGTGCTCGCGAATCGCGAACTTGAGCTTGTCAATCTGTAACGCCAGTAAGCCCCAGTCAAACTGAAGCGAGAAGCGAGAGCGTACCTTGACCTTGACGTCGATAACCTTGAACGCATGATCCTTGCGACCCGTCGACTCGATGTGAATCTTGCCCGAAATGCCCTTGCCGCCAATGAAGACGTCCGCGAGTCCGCTATCCGTGATCTTGGGGAACCCACTCTTCTTATTAATGTCTGCGCGCAAGGTCAGCGCAGAGTCGAGCGAGCGAAAGGCGATACGTACAGAAAGCGACGTCCTTCAAATCGGCTTGGATCTGAGAGAACGAGACCCAGAAGCTGTGCTTGTGCGTGTCCTTAATCGCCTTGTATGGCGAGACCTTGAAGTAGTTGCGCGCTTCGATCTCGATGATGTTGGGCAAGAGCTGCGAGCGCGAGGTCAGCAAAACTCGCTTCTGGGAAGGAAGACGAGGAAATCGCACGTTCTCGCTCTCGAGCGTAAGGTTCTGCGAAATCGACGTTAGCGAGCGTAAAGCGTAGGGCGGAAAGGAGCGTACCTCAACGACGACGTCGACCATGTTGTCGGTGTACTCGATGCGAGGAATGGGGACGTATCCAACGTTCTTCGCGATGGAGGGAAGGATGACCTCGCGAACATCGTCCCAAAGCTCTGGCTTGAACTTGTACTGCGTCCAACCCCTCATCAGCTCCACCCCTCCTAGCGAAGTGAGAATCGACGAACGTTGCCCTCGGCGTCCATGAGCAAGTCCTTTGTGAGCTTCTTGACGTCCTCCCCGAGCTGAACGTTGAGCTCGTCGTCGGCGTAGGCGGTGAAGAAGTTCTGAACGGCATCAAAGACGGCGTCCTTGTGTCCCGCGTACTTTCCCTGCTTGGGATCCCAGAACCGCTTGCCCTGATCGAGGAGAGCTCGGCCGTCGGCGTCCGCTGCGAAGGTCTTCGTCAGTCTCGATTTCGACGACGAAGAGGGAAAAGGACGAACCGGCGTCCTTCATAACGTATCCAGGCTCCTGGAGTACACGACGAATGTACTCTGCGAGATCTTTCCACCAGGCACTGCTCGAACGCGAATCAGCAAAATCGCACGAAAAGCTCGGTAGCGAGAAAGACGTGCGTGAGCTCGCGATCCTTGCTCGCATCCCTGTAGAGCTGGTTGACAGCGTCAAAGATAGGCTGCATCGACTTCCCGTTCGCAAAGCGCTCGAGGAGGGTCTGAAGCTCGTTCTGTGCTTGCTTGAAGGCCGAATCCTGGAGGACGGGAGCGCCTTTGTCGCCACCTTGCTGCGCTACGTCCTCGGCGATGATAGAATAGTGCTCGGCGCGGTCGATTAAGAACTCGATAGCCTCTGCGAGGAGGGCGTTAGAGAGAGGAAAAGAGGGGAGGGACGGACGGACCCTGGTAATCGCGATGGCGCTGGTTCTCGACTACGACCTTCTTGAGTCGGTAGATAAACCGCTGCTGGCGCTCCTCGGGGAACTTCTCCTTCGCGTAGTCCTGCATACTCGTCAGCTCGCCGCGACCGAAAAAGGAGAGAAAAAGCGCACCTTCGCAAGACGGTACTGCTGCCTCGCCTCATCCTTGTGCTTCTCCGGAATTTTTCCCTTGAGCTTATCCATCCCCTTGACCTTCTCCTCCTTCGCCGCCTGCGCTCCCTGCTCCCCCGCCGCTCCCGCACGCTCCTGATCCGTCGCCTGTCCCTGCTGTCCCTGCTCGGCAGCTCCAGCGACGCGCGATTTACTCGCCTCGGCCTGCTCTTGCGCAGAGGCCTTGACCTCTTCCTTCTTCGCTTTGGCTTCGTCACGCTTGGCGGCGAGGCCGGTGGAAGGGACCGATTCGTTGTGCGAGCGAACTTGCCCGTCGGGTCCGACCCACTGCGCGAAAGTCGGGTTAGTGGAATGCGAGAGGAGGGAGTGAGAGAGGGACGCACTTGGTTCGAAGGAGCAGGCTCGTCGGCGGTGGCGAGTTGAGCGTCGGAGGGACGAGCGACGTCTGAAACCTTGGCGGCAGCGTCGGCGGCGACGTCACGACCGAGGAGCGAGATGTCCTTGAGGAGCTGCGAAGGGTGGAATGAGCACGCATTCCGCGATTCTGGAGAGGCGAGAAACGAACCTTGCGAGCCTCCGAGTTGGTAAAGATCAGCTTGCCGAGCGTACGAAGGTGCTCGAGTGCCTGTTGTCCCTCGCTGTCGAGCTCCGACTTGCTCGTTCCAGTGCTGACGTCCTTGAGGTTGATCTTGGCCGTATCGACGCTCCTCGTGTGGTAAAGGAAGTTCTGGAAGAGCTCGTCGGCGTTCTTCTCCTCGACGATCGACTTGGAAGTTCGGATAATGTCTTCGCGCGCGAAGGGGTTAGCTAGCCACCCCGACCAACTACGAGGAACGCACTCTGGAAGTCCTGAACGAGCATCTTGCCGTCCTTGGAGAGCTCCCTCGTCGACACAGGCTCGTGCTCAAGAGCGTAGTCGAGCGTCTTGGAGATCTGGTGGTTCGATGGGTACTTGCCGTGACGCAAGGCTGTAAAGACGCCGTCTGTCTCCCAGCGTCGTCAGCGAGGCCGCCTGTCGAAAGACAGGAGGTGAGAAAGACGCACAGAGCTTCATCTTGCGCTCAATGTCGGCCGCCTTGACCTTGGGGTCGGTCGGGTGGGTGACGCTGTAGTGTAGATGTGGTTAGTACGTCCTCCGAGTCCAAGAGGTGAGGGCTGAGGAGAGGCTTGCCTGGTCGGCGCCGGGTTGGAGCTGATCTCCTGCGTCGCTTGCATGTTGCTCTGATAGAACGCTCGAGTAAAGGCTGATGGGGTGTAGGTAGGTGAGGGTGAGGGTGGTGTTGCTCTGTGGTGGTGAGCTGAGTTGTGGTAGGAGGGAAACCTTGAGCGAGTTGAAGTCGTTCGGGAGTGCATCTCAGTGTGAATGACGCCTCGGACAGGCCTGACCGGTTTCAGTTCGATTGTCTCGATTCTACCAGAGGATTCGCTCACTTTCGTTGTCACTTAGCGCGTACGGGAAGTAGATCGAGGTGACGAGGGAGGAAGAGGGAGTTCACAAGCCAAGTAGGAGGTATCGCTCGCTCGAGCACTCAAGCTCGAACCTTCGCTGCTCCTCGTTCGACAAGGCTTTCCTTCTCAGACGACAACGACGACGATTCAGATACAGGCTCTGGAGTGTACATATGCGAGACCGACCGACAATATAATCAATTGCCAGCAGCAGCAGCTTCATCGAGCTTCATCTTCATCGAGCTTCCTCTTCATCCTCTCGTCTTGACCCTCAGTCGCTGCTCCCAACCATCAGCCCTCATCCCTCATCCTTCGCACAAACGAGAACGAAAACGACTCACGAAAGTAACCGGCTCAGTCCCCTCGAACCCCAGGAACGTCAAGAACGTCTTCTCCAACTTGACACTAAACGACGTTCCGATATTGAAGTTCTGCACCTTCATCAGCTCCCCTCTCACACTGAAAAAAAAACGGAAGAGAACGCACCATCACTACACCCCCCGTAACGTCGTTTCTCGCCAACAGCCTCCTCCGCCCCTCCCGTTCCTTAATCGCCACTACCGCAATCCCCACATCCTTGACTCCCTCCTTCTCGAGCCTGTAAACCCTCCCTCGTACCTCGTGCAATACCTCCTCCCCCTCCTCTCCAGCTCCTTTCGCAAACGGGTTCCCTCCCTCCACCTCACTAGCCTCGTCCACCTCGGAGGTAGCCTCGCTCCCTACCGTCGAAGGCGCGATGGACGTAGGACTAGGTAGCGAAGCCGGAACGCTTGGCGCAGCTCCGAACGCGAATCCCGTCGTAACCTTCTTCGCCTCCCCATTCGTCGCCGCTCCGAACCCGAACCCCGTCCCCGCTCCACTCCCACCCGCCGACGCACCAAATCCGAACCCCGTCGTCGCCGTCGCAGCCGGAGCTCCACTCCCAAACGCGAACCCCGCCCCACCAGCACCAAAAGCAAACCCAGGAGTCTTCCCCTCCTCCCTCGCGTCCTTCTTCGCCAACGCCGCTCCGAACCCGAATACCGGGGGGGAAGTTCCTCCGAAGGAAGTGGTGATGGGCGGGCTGGAGGGGAAGGGCTTCGCGGGAGTGGAGGAGGGGGCGAAGGCGAAGGCGGAGGGGGAGGGGGCGAAAGGGTTGGCGGGGGTGGAAGCGAAAGGGTTGGCGGGGGTGGAAGCGAAAGGGTTGGCGAGAGTGGTGGGAGTAGGAGTGGGAGTGAAAGAGAAGGCGCTCGTCGCGGTGGGAGCGATGGAGGGCGTGGTGGAGGGAGCGGTAGTGGTGGTAGGGAAGGCGAATGGTGTCGGTTCTTGTCCTTCTTCGTCCCCCTTCGCGATCGCCCCAAACGACGCTCCGAACGAAAACTTCGCCGAAGCTTCCTCCTTCTTCGCAGCAGCAGGCGAAGGAGGCGGCGAGACGCTCTCTCCGAACCTCAGCGGACTCGGTGCCGTCGGCTTGTTCGCCAACTTCTGCACCACCGGCGGCTTGGGCGCCTGGGCCTTCGCGACTGGTGCAGAAAGGGAAGGCGGCACGACGACCGTCGGCGCGAAACTGAAAGCGCTCTTCTCCCCTTTCTCGACCGGTTCGAGCTTGGGTACGAACCCTCCTACGACGGGTCCAGCAGGCGCGGGGGAGGAAGAGGGTTTGACGACATTACCGCCCCAGGAGAAAGTCGTTGGAGCGGTTGGGAGAGAGGGAGGAGGAGGAGGAGGTTTGGCGACGACGGGGGCGGTCCAGGAGCCGCCGGTCCAGGGGACGATGGCGGGGGCGGTGGGGGCGGTCACGGGAGCTGGGGCGACGGGGGCTGGAGGAGGGGTGGTGATGATCGCTGGAATGTGCATGGGCGTGTCGACCTCCTTGGAAGCCTCGACACCGTTCGCGGAAGCGAAAGCGTCCTCGACCTTCTTCCTGTGCTCCTCGTACCGCTCCTTGAGCTTCGCCAATCCCCCAGTCGGGCCCGCAAGATCCACAAAAGGATCCTTCTCGAGCTCTGCGGAAAGCGATTCGACGAGTGCGAGGTTGAGGGATCGAAGGGACATGTAGTACGTGAGGGCTGTAGGAGTGGCCGCGGGAGCTTTCGTGGAGCTGGCGAAGGAAAAGGAGGGGGTCGTAGGGGCGGCGGGGGAGGCGGTGAAGGAGAAGGCTGCTTTGGGAGCTGCTGGGGCGGAGGTGGCGGGGAGGGAGAGGGCGCTGGTCGAGGAGGGGGAGAAGGCGCTGGGGGTCGCCGTGGGGGAGAGGAGGGCGGCGAAAGGGTTGGCGCTGGCGGTGGAAGGACTTGTGGCAGAGGCGGGAGCGCCAAAGCTAAAGCTGCTGCTGAAGGGAGACTGTGGAGCCAGGTCAGCGCGAGTCTGGGGGAGGCGAGAGAGATCAGACTGACTGCTGCTGCTGCTGGTGCCGCTGCAGCTGGGGCAGGTGGAGCTGGGGCTCCCTAGCACCCTTGCGAGAAGGTAGTCCTCGAATCCTGCAATGGCCAAGTCAGCTCCCGTACCGCTCCACGAGAGCTTCGACAGCAACACACTTTCGTCCCGCCAGAGCAGCTGCGGGAGCTGCCTTGAAGGCGCCCTCGGCGTTCTGCACGAGGCAGAGCACAATCAGCACCATTAAACTCCATCCCAGCATGCGGCCGGACATACCCCATCGTTGTCGTCCTCGTCCGCAGAGTTGGGATCGCTAGAGGGAGGAGGGAAGGTCAGCTCCGCGTCGTTCGTCGTTTGCCGTCCTGCCGCTGCCACTCACAGCTGGCTAATCTGGCGCTCTGCTCCTCGTTTCGACATCCTGTTTTGGGTGTTTGAGAGTGAGGGAGAGGGTGGAGAGGAGTCGACGGCGTTGGCTGAGGAGAAGATACTTCGCCTCGGCTGAGGGAGCAGGGGTCACTCTTCCCCAGTCTACGGATCGCAACGCTGGACCCGCAAGGATGCTCCCTTTCCCACAACGCTTGGACTCGCACGAAGCTGGAAGCGCCCCTACCTCCTCCCCGGCCCTCGACTCGTCCCGGAGCTCAACGGCGACGATGGGCACCTCCTCTCCACCGAACACTCCTCTCTCGCTCAAGGACGACCTCGAGGGACTGAACGACAAGGTAGAGCAACTTAGTCGGCGCTGCTCGAAGCTGGCGAGCTTGTTGGATGAAGCTCTCTTCAAGGCTTCGGTGCTCGGGGCGCGCCTTTCGGAGCTTGAGCTGGGGGCTGCGAGGAGCGGAGGCGGACAGCGCGCGAGGGAGAATGCTCGAACTACGGTGCTGGGACTTGCGCAGGAGACTGGGGGTGCAGCTGCCGACTCCCAACAGCTCGAACGCGGGAACGACCACGGTCCCTCCCTCGCCTCCATCACGAACGACATCTCCACTCTCTTCAACACTCGAATCTCAGAGCTCAAGTCTAGCGTCGCCACGCTGGCAAAGAGCTCTCTTCTCCGCGTTCCCCTCGTCGGCCACCTTCTCGCCTCGTTATTCCTCCCTCAGCGCCGTCAGCCACCCTCCGAAGACAGCACCGCAGAAGTTCACGCTCAATCACACCAAAACTCAAACGATTCCGTCGAGAATAACCTTCCTCCCTCGTTCTCTCCGCCCAAAGCGACTCTTCCTACCGAGCTCGGCGTCGGCAAAGCTCCTCACCCTTACCAGCCCGTCGACACTGAGGTGTGGGACGAACGGTTCAAGGCAGCCGAGATTTTCGAGTACATGGCTATCACGAGCATGCCGGCCTACGCTTCATGGTCGTTCGAGGTTCGTACTCCCCCAATATCGTCCTCGACCCGGGTCTGACGTTTCTCCTCGCAGGAACTTCACCTCGCTCAAATGTCCGCCTCGAGCTGCTGTGAAAGTCAAGTACTCCCTCCCATAAGCAGCTGCTCCTCGGAACCTCTTCCGTCGCCCACCCCTTTATTCGACTTCTCCGAACGCACACCTCTCGTTCGTCCATTTTTCGGCACCGCAATCTGTCCTTATCAGCCTCAAGTAGTCCGCGAGCGCGCCTTCGTCGATTCCGCATGGACCACTTACGAAGTGGAGAGCGTCTGCATTACGGCGATGCCCGCCTACTCGTCCTGGTCATTCGAGGTACGTCTCCCTCTCTCAACCCTCTTTCAAAAACTGCTCACTCACACGTACGCAGGAACTCCGTCTGGCAGATTACAGCGAACGACGTCGCCATCCAAAGCACACTTTCCTCACTTTCTCCGCCGGCCCAACTTTCGCCGAACTCCTCCAACAACCTCCCGCCTTTGACCCCCCAAACAATTTCAGCATCTCCGCGCCCAGACCTCGCAAGAAACTTCGCGACCCCCGCCCGACGCCCATCCATCCCGAATCTCGCGAAGCATCTTTCGGCGGGACGTTCGACTTCCGCTGTCCCATCTCTCTCCCGCCTTCGATCCCTCCTGCGGAAGCTCCGACCTCCGCCTCCCTTGCAACCGTGCCGAGGGAGGTGGAGAGGTTTGTGGTGGGGGCGTCGCCGTACCGGCCTGCGAGAACGAGCGTGAGGGAGGGGAGGACGGATGGTGGACGGAGAAGGAGACGATGAGGGGGTGCAAGGGAGTTTTGAGGAATGTAGTTGGTGCCTTTTGTGAATGCAGCTGGCTCAGAGAGCGAGCGAGCGAGCTGCGTTTTGTTCTCCTGCCGAACTCGATGCGGGCAGGTAGGGGGTTGGGAGCGAGGTCGCGTGCGAAAGCGTCGACCTCCCACTTCCTTGGAGAGCGACAAGACGACATGCTAGACTACATTTGCACTGTTCGAAGCGAAATCCCATCCTACTTCTCTGCTCCTCGCGAGCTCCCTATCCTCAGTCTGGAGCCTGGCGACCAACTGCAAATCATATCATCGCAAATACCGCATCCAAGGACCACCCTTGACTCTCCCCGTCTTATCAAGGAAGAACGACCGTCGTCGCCGCTCCATTTCCTTCTTCGAGGCGAAGGCGAAGAAGGTGACGAGGGGTCGAAAGAGAGCTTCGCGTTTCGGGTCGCCTGGTCGGTGTGAAGCTGGTCAAGCGAGGTAGGTTACCATCTCGTCCCATGCTCCATCAACAACGGCACGTATCCCGCCCCCGCAACACCAGTCAGCGCCTTCTCCTCCCCCTTATTTCCCAATTCCCTAATCGTATCCCTCCTCGGCCCGAAACGGATAACGTCGAGTTGACCAGGTCGGTACGGCCTTCTGGAGAAGATGCCGCTGCCCGGACGACCTTTCGACCAGCGAGAGATGTCGGGGTCGCAGGCGGTGAGGAAGTCGACTTGAGCGTTGTAGAAGTCGTTCGACCAGGAGGGGTCAATGAGGGTGGAGGAGAGGAAGGGCGCGTAGTCGCTCTTGCCGAGCGCGTAGACTAGGCCGGAGCGACTGCGAACAACGGCGGTCGGCTCGGGCGGTGGAAGCGGTCGGCAGCTGGAGGCGGTGGAGGGATGGGTCGAATGAGGTAGATTGATGAAAAGGTTTTTGGTGCTGCTGGAGAAGGAAAAGGAAGCTGGCGACGTGCAGGGGAAGGTCGAGAACTGGAGGTGTCGGTGCCGTCGTCCTTCGCGTGGTCCTGCGTCCTCGAGAGCCCTCGCTCCTCCCTCCACCTCGCTAGTTCCGCCGCCTCCCGCTCCTACTCAATCTTTCCAAACTCTTCCCCAAGGACCACCAGCTCTCGGTCCGCCCTAACCAGCGGCGGCGTGTCGAAGCAATAGTCGGCAGCCTCGCCGTTGCGTTCGACTCCCAGTCCTCGTAGTCCGCCCGAATACCTCATCGCCGGGAAGTCCCATCGCGCTCGTTTGGTCTCCGAGTCTTCTCGCTGCTCGTCCTTCTCCTCCCGAGCTCGCTCGCGCCGCCGCTTGAGCTCCTCGCGCGCGAGGGAGAGAGTTGGCTCGCTGACGAGGGGATGGAAGGATGCAGCTACGAGTTGCGAAGCGGATAGGTTGGCGAGTTCGCAGAGGTCGTAGGAGAGGTCGATCTGTGATAGGGTTAGCTGCGGAGAGGGAGAGGAGGTCTGGAGAGGACGCGCCTGGTGGAGGTCTCGCTCAGGGTCTTGCGGGGCGAGCAGAGGACGATTAGTGTGCGCGTTCGGCAAGTCCTCCTCCTCTGCTAGCCATTCGTGAGCCATTGCAGGTGCACAGGAGCAGGGTTAAGGCAGAAGACAAAGGGAGAGGACCGGCGAGCGCGCTGCCTGCTCTCTGCCCTTCTCCTCCTCCCCTCTCCCCTCGATGGACCTTCTTGCACCAGGCCAACCACCCGCAGCGTAATAAGATACCAGGTACCCAACACTGGCGTAGCACGTCGCCCAGTCTCGCCGCACTCCCTCGCCCGGCGCCTACACCTCCTCTAAACACTTCTCGGACCAGCCCTCCGCCAAGCTCCCATGGCCTCAGTCTGCGTGGCGTGCAAGTCAGGAAGAACACAGCTGCTGTCTAGGAGGATGCGGGGACGAAGGAGGACGCAACCCGGGAGCAATGGATAAAGCGGGGTGTCGCCTTCGGAGGCTGAGGAGGTGGTGGGAGCTAACTGCTGGATGGAGATTTTGCAGCACCTGGCAGGGAGAACGCTGAAACAGAGTTCTGCGCGTACTTTTGCTCTTTTAAGTAACGGACGATCGCAAGGACCGACTGCTCAAAGGTACCTGCTCCGGCCTCCGCGCGCAGAGCTGCTCGCTCGCATCTCGCTCTTGCTGCTCAGATCTTGCACTTCAGTTTTTCGTGAGCTATCACAGCCGAAACACTCTAGCGCCGCAATCCTGGTCCCTCGGCCTATGCCCTGGACAGGAGAATCTCAGCTCGCATCGCCTCGCTTTCTAATTCGACCTTGCGCTCCTCTCCCTCTTCCACAACTCGCCATGTCCGACGCACCTCCCTACACTCCCGCCTCTCCAGTCAAGTCTCCCCTCGCTTCTACGTCTTCCCCCGCTTCTACGCCTCAAGCCACAGCTGCGCCCGTACCTCAATCTCAAGCCGCGCCCTCTCCAAAGCCCGAGGCTGGGTACTACGCCCCCGAGTCGTCGCGTTCGACCGCTCAGCCAGTCTACTACACCCAGCCTCAACCGATGTACCAGCTTTACCCAGGCGGATACGTCACCACCTCGCCTGGAAACTTTATCGTGTGCAACCACTCTCGTGCGTTCTCTCTCTCTCATTGCCGGTGGGATTCGCGAGGCGCAGGGAAAGCTGGGGTCCAAGGAGGACAAGTGGGAGAGATCAAGCTGGATGAGGCCGAGGGAGGGCGTTGGGAGGCCAAGAAGCGATATCGTTGGCGCTGGGAGCGAAGACGGTGATTCGGAGCAGGAGGGAGCTCTGGTCGCAGGCCTGCCTGCTGACCTCTCGTCTGCAGGTCGAAACAGGCACACTCGATTCACTTGCCCCGGTATCTGCTGCGCAGTCTTCTTCTTCCCGTTCGGTGAGTTCAAACCTGAGCGCCTCGGCGGGCGAGCGGCTGATTTCAAACTCTCTCTCCAGGAATCTTGCCGTGCCTGCTCTGGACGGTGACTTACTGCGACCGCTGTGAGTTCCTTCAGAATAGTGGAATACGAGGAGTTGAAAGCGGGCTCTCCTTAGGCGGATTGGTGTTTTGAGCGTTGGGAGTTGCCGAGGAGTAGGGGAGGGGAGAGCGGGGCGTCGGTGGGGAGGAATGGGATAACTCGTTGGTGCAAGCGTTCCGACCTCCTGCTTGAAGTACGCTATCTACTCTCCGAACCCTCTGAGCTGCTTTTTGGCTCGGTCGCTGCTCTGAAAGACGTCGTTTTGTTGTTCGCAACTCGGTTCCAGCAGCTCTGGCACACTGGCTTTGAGCACGAAGGCGGCGTAGTGGCAAAAGTCCTCTCTTCACTTTCCCCGGAAAGGGAGATGCAGAGGTAGGGAGTGAGAGTGCGGTGCGAAGCAATTGGCCCAGTCCGGACTCCGCTTCCACTCGCTCCTCTTCCGACCTCTCTCGCGCCTCTCCTGCTCTTGGCTCGAAACTGAAAAGGCTGTGCTAAAATTGCATACGTGTGGACAAAAAACACTACTGCATCGGACGAGGTCCAAAGAATCCCGTCGACGGCATTCCCGCCTTCGGTTTCGCAGGAGAAGCTGACGCCCGAGCCGCTGGTGCTGTGGCTGCTGCCATGCCGGCGAAGGAAGTCTTCGAGCCTTGTTTCGCTTGAAACTATGGGGGAGGAGCTTTAGCGTAACGCAGACGGAGGGCGTTTACCGACGCACGGCGAGCAAATCCGCGATCGTCGCTTGTAGCTCCTTCTTCTCGTCTCGAAGCCTGCCAACCTTGAGAAGTGGGAGGTTAGCTTTCGAATCTAGGTCGAGTGCGCGAACGATACTCACCTCCTTCACCATCTTCTGAACCTCGCTCGTGAGCTGTCCTCGGAACTCCTTGACGTGCGTATCGACGCCTTGCTTGACCGATCTGCGTCGACTACGATTCAGCATCCCGCTCCGAACCAGCGAATGGCGTAAAAACACACCCGAGGAGCTTCTTCGTCGCTTCGGTCAACGAGGGGTCCATCTGCATCGCCTTGGGAGAGCTGACGGCGTTCGAGATGGACTTGAGGAGCTCGTCGGTCTTCTCGCCCTTCGCATTGAGCTTCGCAATGAGTTCGTCGATTTCTGCGTCGCAGCAAGTCAGCAATTCGGCCGCGAAACTGTGGAAGCGAAGCGAACTCACGAGCAGCATGGGTGTTCGAGGACTGGGTGATGAGCTCGAGGCGCTCAATCTCCTGCTTCTTCGCGTCGAGCTCCGCTCGCTCCGACTTGGTCAAACCCTTCTTGACGCCTTTCTCCTTCGCCGCCTGCAGCCTGAGCCTCATGCTGCTTCGAAAGCTCGCGAGTCGTCCGCAGAATCTCGTAAATCGCCACTGAGGATACGAGGGGTGAGCGGGGACGGACAGAGACGATGTAGCAAAGGAGACGCACGAGCCATCGTTCCCGCATCCGTCGGATCCCCCTGCGCGACGTCCGACAAGATTCGTCCCAGCTCTTCGTCCTTGATGATCGCATCGGCGAGAGCTTGATGCGGAGCAGTCTTCTTCGCATCGTTGATCGCCTTGTCGACGACGGCGTTGATCTGCTTCCTCTCCTCCGCCTTCGCGACAGTTGCTGCGCCAGCTCCCCAGCGTCCTCGACGGTCTCCGAGAGGATCAGGCGCGCCTGCGAGATGATGAGATCGTTAGCGAGGAACGAGCGATTAAGCAGCGCGTAGAGATGTACCCCAAAGTCGTTGGCCCGCGATCGTCATGGGAGCGCGAGGTCCTTTGACCTTGCGACTGAGGCTCGCCTTCTTCTCCTTATCCTTCGCGCCCACGCCACTCATCTTCCTCTCCAGCTCCACGAACGGTTCGGGCTTGATGAGAACTCGAGATCCGGAAATGCTGCGATCCATCTGCGGCTGGTGGGTGGGGTCGACGATGGGGTTGGGAGGGTCGGAGTCTGAGTCGACCGCCGTCGGTGGGTTCTCGGCGGAGTGCCCGTCGGCGGCGTTGAGGTGAGCGAGAAGAGCTTCGGGAAGGCTGGCTACGTGCTCTTGGATACTGCGAACTGCGTCGGCGAGTTCCTGCTGCTTGACGTCTCGGCGTTGAGACTCCTCCGACATGAACTATCGCACAAGAACGGAATGAGCGACGATTCGTAACGAGCGAGAGCGAAAATACGTTCGTTGGACAAATCGCTGATAAAGCTGGAGACTTGCTGCTGGTGCTCGTAGTTCTGTTGTCCTTCTGCGAAACGGAGAGAGCTTGGCGTCAAAAGGACCCGAATCTGGCCGCACGCGACGACGCACGAGAGGACTGCTGCTGAAGCTGGCCGTGTATCATCGAAAGCATCTGAGATAGATCTCAGCGTCGGTTGCGAAGGTGGATCATGCAAGCTGAACGCACCTCGACCATCTGGCGCGGAGTGCGAGCCGCGCCCATGTTCGCCGTTCTCAGAGAGCCTTCTTGCGAGACTTGCCGCGAATCGTTGCCGATAACCTGTGCTCGTGTCAGTTTCCAGCTCTCCTCACGAACTTGAAAGGACGACTGACCTTACCGCTGCGAGGCGAGGCTGCTGTGAAGACGTCTCCTGGGTCGGCAAAGTCGTTCGTGGGCTTCGCAGCGGGCGGTTTAGTACGATTGAATCGCGAGAGAACGAAACAGGCTCACCTGAGGGTGCTCTTGAGCCCTCGACGTTTGCTGAGATCTCCAGCGAGCTTCGGCTTCAGGCTGCGAAGCCAGTCAGCGATTCCGCACAAAGCCAATGAGGTAAAAGTGCGTACGGTATCGTTCGACCATCGACTGCGAAGCTCAGCTCCTCGACCCGCAGACTCGGAAACCGGCGAAGAGTAGGGAGCCATAGGGTTGTGGCTTCGCACGCTGTTGCCGAGCGAAGTTCCGACTTGCTGCTGGTACGGAGAGGTAGGGATAGGTCGGAAAATGGTCGGGTTTGTTCCAAGAGACTTGGACGGTGAAGGCGGTAGCGGAGGAAGGGTGTGCAAGGAGCTGGAGGTGTGGACAGGTCGAACTGGGCCCGACCCCGAGCGATCCCGTCCCTCGAGAAGTCGCTCCGCCTCCCGGCGCTCTCGTACGATAGCCTGCGAAGATGTTTCCGAGGAGACCGACGCTTCTGCCTGCAGAATCGTGAGCAAGCCGGGCGGAAACCATGGGGTGGAGGAGCGTACCGCCATTCGGTTGAGGTCGCGCTTCCACTCTTTGTGCTCCGCCGAACTGAACGCTCCACCGCGAGTCGTCTGCGTCTGCAAATCGACGTCCTTGGAGATTCCTCGAGCCTGGCGCCGACCCTGAACGTCGACCATAGCCTCGCTTTGAGCTTGTCGATGCGCCCTGCTGCGAGGGCTGTCGCTCCGGTAGGACTCGACAAATGCTGACGCCGAAGGAGAGCGTGTCGGATGCTCGAGGTTGGTCTTGAAAGGCGAGCGAGATGAGGGAGTGGGGAGAACGCCTCGACGACCGTTCGCCGAATCGACGCTGGGAGAGCTGGTCGAAGCCTTCTGAGCCCTCCCAATCGAGTGGTAGGCGAAAAGATCCTTTCGGTCCTCGTTGAGTGGCGACGAGGCTTGCGGGGCGTACTTCGTGCGAGCTGCGCCTGGCGCTTCGTAGCCGAAGAGCGACGACTCGCGCGAAGCTTGCGAGAGGACCGATGCTGGTCGAGCCTTGAAGAACGCCGGATTCTTCTCCTTCGTTTCGTTGAAGGCTGGGAGGGGAGGTCGATTCGATTCGGAGTGGGTGGAAGGCGAGCGAAGAGGGAAGGGGCGGCTGGGAATGGGGAGGTCGCGAACCGAGTCGGCGTAGGTGAGACTGCTGCCCGCACTGACGCTGCGTTGATCCGTTTCGACCTTGCTGGGAAAGGAAGGGGAGCGAAGCACCTTGGGAGAAAGAGGGAGGTCGATTCCGGGAGCCTGGCGCATCCAGCGCTTCGTCGCACTCGGGCTGGCGACATTGATCGCACCGCTGCCAGCAAAGACGTCAGAAAGCCACCATGCAACTCAAAATAAAGCACGCACCCAATCGCCATCATCCAGTCAATTCTCTCCGTCGAATTGGCCGTCGCGAACAGCTCCTCCCCTCCATCGTTCAGAACGACGGAGAACGGTCGAAACTGCGAGTTCTGCTGCTCGAACTTCGAGCGCATGTCGACGCAGTCGGCGAGGATGAGAGCGATGATCGTGCTAGGTTGGCGGTTCGAGTCGGTGGGGTGGAATTCGAGAGTGTCGGCGGTGAGGACGGAGTAGCGGGGGTCCCATTCCTTCCAGCGAGCGAGGCTTTCGGCCTGACTTTGCGAGTCGGGAGGGGGAATCAAAAGAAATCCCTGCAGTACTTACTGGATCAGCTCAGTTCAGTCTCACGAAGAGCGAAGCAGAAGACGTACCTCCCACAGAGTCTGCAGCGCAGGTGTCCTCGGAGTCTCGACCTGACTAGCCGCGACAGATCCCACCTCGCTCGCCGCCTTCCTTTGAAACCCTCTCTCCGCTCTCCTCCTCTCCCTTTCCGCTCCAAAATCCGGCGTCCCGACACGCTCGTCCTGCGTCTCAAACGGCACCGCTCGCTTCTGAAGCTCTGGCGACATCCTCCTCGTCGGCGACGGATTCCGTGCCCTCTCCTGCGTGGGCGAATCGATCGAAGAGCCGCCGGAGGGGATTCGCGGGGCGTCGAAGATTGAGGAGGGGAGGGGCTTTGCGAAAGAGATGTGTCGGTAGGTGCCGTCTGCGAGTTGTCGGCCGCCGAAGGAGGAAGAAGGGGCGGAGATAGGGTCGTCGGAGTAGCCGTTCCAGACGGGAGGGAGAGAGCGTTGCGAACGAAGGCTGTCGCGGCGGGTGGAAATCGTCGCACGCTCGCTGCGTTCGCTGCGAGCGATGTCAGCGACGGGAGAGCTTCAGAAGAAGGGAAGACGCACGTGAGAGGCGATAGTGGCGTTGGCTCGAAGATGAACTCGTTGCCTTGAATATCCCACCTCGTCGAACCGCGATCCTCCTCGCCGTCCGAGCGCTCGAGCTGCGCGAGCAGTTCCTCGACCCGCTCCTTGACTGACGGCTTCGCTGGCGACAGCACCGAAATCTTCGAATTGTTGGGCTGTCGAGATGTGGAGGACGAGTCTTGGGTTAGTTGGGTGCGAGGGTCGGAGATTCGAGGAGGGGATCCGTCCAGCGGCGCCGTGCTGATCGGAGGAGAGGGATGAGGCGGAGAGATAGTGTGAGTCGAAGGAGAGGGTGGCGGATGGTGAGGGACAGCTGTTCCATTCGGCGGAGGCGAGGATACGGCGATGAAAGGTGGTCGGGGTTGCTGAGGAGGAGAAGTGTGCGAAGGCTGAGTTGGAGTGTCCGGTAAAGGTACGGCAGCTGCGACCTGTTGGGTTGTCCATCCTCCTTCCTTAGCCAGAGCTTCTCCACCTCCTCCCGACACCGCTGCAGCCTTCTTCGCCTTGAGCCGCTCCATCAACCCCATCGACATGGTCACCTTGACCTCCGCTCTTCCTCCAGTCCCTCCGTTCGCAGGCGACTTCGGAATCGGACAAGGCGTAAATTTGAGTCGAAAGGGAGGGATCTCAGCAATGTCGGCGGTCTTTCGAGGCGGAGTACGTGCGGGAGGAGAGGGTCGGGGAGCGGGAAGGTCGTCGGTGGGGAGAGGAGAGAAGGGAGCCGCACCAGGAGTACCTGGCAGTGGGGTTCCAGGTAGGGAAGGAGAGTACGAGCGGCCTCCAATCGAGTCCGACTCCTGGACATGAAGCTTAGGCCACGGACGAGGAGGGCTGCGGAACCCTCCTTCCCTCCTCAAGCCGTCCTCCTCCCCCTCCGGCCCCTCCAGCTCCTCCAGCGCGTGCGTGCCTACGTCCATTTCCGCCTTCCTAGACTCCCACCGCGCTTCCCGCTCGAGCTTGCGCCGCTCACGCGCGATTCGGACGGCCGTCGAGTCGCTGGAAGTGGAGGTGAAGGAGGCGAGGAGGTCGGCGACGCTGGCAGCGGTAAGAGAAGTAGTAGGGGAGGTCGTGGGCGGGGAGACCATGAGGGAGGAGAGAGAGGTGGACCTTCTCGCCGGCAGAAGCTTTGTTGAGTGAGGGGGCCAGAGCGTTCGAAAGGCTGCTGGTGCAATCAAAGCCCGTTCGCTCGAACTAGTGTGCGTACGAACGAGTGCACAAAACTGGGGGCTGCGGAGGAGAGCAGAACGCGAACTAGAGTCGGGAGAAGAGACCCCTAGGCTTCCCCTGCGTCGCCCCCGCGGAGACCCGGGCTTCCGGTGGAAGCTCTCTCGAGAGAGATAAAGCAAAGAGGTTTTGAGGAACGGCGAGCAAGCAGCTGTCGTGGGTAACAGCAGAGCAGCAGCAGCCAGCTGGGAGAAGAGATCTGGCAAAGTCATCTTAAATGTATGCGCAAGCTTTCGTCTCGTCGCTCTCTCGATTCTGTGTTCCCAGTACAGCTTAATTCCCTTGAGCTCAAAACCTCGTAATATCCCGTCTGCGTACGAGAGGACGTTAGCGAAGAGGTGGGGACTCGTCGGCAGGACTCTACTCACCCGAAAATCCAATTCAGGAACCTGCGGAGGGAACATTAGCGGCTGTGGTATCTCGCTGCTCGTTCTCTCGAAGGAGAGCAAGCTCCAGCACCCTCAGCTGAAGCCAGCCGGGAAACCAACGCACCAGTAGAAAGGCAGCGAAGCCTTATTCCGGAACGACAGGGCTTGCGACCTGCGCACGAATCATCAGCAACGACCTCGAGAGCTCATCTCGCCAACTCACCAGTACGCGGACCTCCACAAAAGCCCTGGGAAAAGGAGCTCAAGTCAGTCGAATCCCGCCAGCGAGAAGAAAAAGAACGCACAGGCAAGCCGACCAGATTCCTTCACCTTGACACCGTCCTTCGCAGAGCTCCTATCATACAACGCCGTCCATCCCCCCGTATAAGCGAGTATCCTAGTATGCACATTAGCTTTCCTCTCGAGCACCAGGCATCGACGAACGCACCCTGCGTTCTTGAACACAAAGTCCCCTGGTGGCGCCCGATCCCGCACCGACGCGTTGAGGACCTTCGCAACGAACTTCGCCTGCTGGCTCGCGACTTGAGCTGTCGCCGGTAAGGATCCTGAGACGAGAGCCGAGGCGTCGCCGATGACGAATACATCGTCGTTGACGCCGTTGTCCTTCCAGAAAGCGTTCAGGTGGTCGTCGACTTGTAGGCTGTGATAGGTGAGAACGATCCGGAGGAGAGGGGCGGAGGGATGGACCTGTTCGTCTTGGGGTCGTGCGCGAGTTCCGTGATGGCCTCGATGAGAGGGTTGGGAGCCAGACCGGTCGACCACACGAGCATTCCAAAGTGGACTGAGCAAAGGAAGCGTCAGTAAATCGGCTTGCGAGAACTAGGAGCAGGCGACGTACCTTCGCCTTCCTCCTTGACGTCCATCGTCGTCTGCGAGCACAAAGTCAGCTTGCCTCGATGAGAAGAACTACACCAACTCACCTCTCGAACAGCAGTGACATGTCTCGAGTTTTTGATCTTCCTACCAGCCGCTTAACTTCAGCGCCGACTCGCCGAGAACCAAAACAGCCAACGCACACTCCTTGACGAGCGAATTTGGCAGTCGCATACTCGACGAGCTCGGAATCGAAAGCTGCTAGAATCGTCGGAGCGACGTCGTAGACGGTCCTGCGAACCTTATCAGCAAGCGGACGCGAAGGGAGGAAGCGCACGCACACTCGAGCGAGAGGAGCGAGAGTGGGGTAGTGGCGAAGAAGGTCCGAAGCGAGAAGATCGTGCAGCTCTGTTGCGGACGTTAGTGAGCGAAGAGGATGGGGGTTCTGCGACGTACCCGCTGCGAACTCGATGCCCGTTGGTCCGCCACCAACGATGACGAAATGTAGGAGGTTGCGGCGCTCGTTGTCGGTGAGAGTCGGTTGGGCAGCTTGCTCGAAGCCTGCAGAGAAAGCGTCAGATCAGTCGCGCACGAGATTCAAAACGACGTACACTCGAGAATTCGTGACCTGATCCTACGCGCGTCCTTGACATCCTTCAGGAAATGGGCGTACTCCTTGACGCCAGGAGTGTTGAACGTCTGGCTGTAAGCTCCGCACGCAATGACGAGCTTGTCGTATCCGACGGAGAACGGCTTCGTGCCAGGGAACGAGACTTCGCTCGTCTCGCCCTTTGGATCCTCGCGAGCAGCCGAGCCCGAGACGCGGTTAACTCCAGCAGTTGCAGGCATGCATTCGACCTTCTTTGCCTTGAAGTCGATGTTGTTGCACCAAGCTTTACACGCAGAGCAGTTAGTCGAGGATTCGCCAGTTCACGAGGGAGCGAGGACCTCGCACCTTGGTAGGAGGTGACCTGGTCTCCGTAGCGTCGTACAGGCTCGAGAGCGCAGCGAAATTCGAGAGTACCAACTGCAGTGCTGGCGAGGACTGTTTGCGGGTGTATTGGCATCCTGAACGGAGGGGGAACAGCCTGCGAAGACCGAGCGAGATGACGTACGGGGAGTGAAGGCTGAGGGAGGGGAGGGAGTCAGTTCCTTGAGCGTGCTGCAGAAGGAGATGAAGCCTTACCAAAGTAGGTGTTGGGAGAGACTGCAAGCAGGGGAATCAGTCTCGAGTACGGCCAAGAAAGCGGGGTGCGGGGAACGAGGACTTGCCCAAAGTAACGTCGTAGGCGTCGCGGTCCACTTTCCGCATCACCTGTACCACTCGTTAGCGTTGTGTGGCGCTCGTGAGGATGCTAGAGCTGCAGCGTACCTCGTAACCTCCCCAACCGCTTCCGAGGATCAGAAGGCGCTGCTTTGCAGCAGACGCCGAGGAGGAGAACGCCCGGGGCGCAAAGGTGCGTCGAGTAGCACGCAGAGCTGAAGTAGAAGCGTGAAGCATGGCGCGAGAGGTGGTCGAGAGCAGAGAGGTGGTCGAGAGAGGAACGTTGAGGAGGTTTCAACCCTGCGCAGTGCGCGGGCGGGAGAAGACGGCGCGAGTTTTGGCTCTCCCACACACGTGAAATATTCTCTCCGCAGGTGTAGACGGGGCCAGGAAAGAAGGATGCGGGGCTCAGAATTGATTCAGTGTAAACCAGAGCGAAGTCTGTCTATGAGAGAGAGGGAGGACTGGAGCGAGGCTGATTGGGGCTGTAAACTGACTGGCGAGATGCCTTTTCAGGCCGCGGGCCAGGCCTGGTGCAGAAAAGACTACTTTCCCATTTCAACCGCTGCTTCCTCGTTCGCAAACCTTTCCAAGAGAGAACAGCGAGTGCTCTCTTTTCGTTCCAATCCCCACGCTGAACGTGCTCGAGAGGTACGGTCTCGCCTTCGAACGAGTTGGCCCTTTGTTGTTTGTCTCGCCCCGTTTTCCTTCCAAAGCTACCACAGGAGCGACACCTTATACAGAGAGGGAGAACATCCTAATAATTGCAAGGCGAGAGGAGGAGGGTTCGCGATTCAAAGCAGAAGAGCGGCGGAGTGTCGACGCTCCTCTCCCAGCAGTTCTTTCTCCCCCTCCGACTCTCCGAGTCGTCGCTGCACAGTATCATAAAGCTAATTATCTGGCAGTGGACACCCTCGGATACACTCGAAATTCGGTTGACGGGCGAATTTCCTGAGACTAAATCGGGGCAAGGCCTCGGCCACCTCGCGCCCTGTTCGTCGTTCAACCGTTCAGCGTCTCCTTCCTCCCCCTTTCACCCGTCTCCAGCGCTCAAACGGCCTTCACCTGCTGCCCCCCACACTCGTTTAAACCCCCTCCTCGCTCCCTCGCCAGCCCTTACATCACACGCCGACGCTCCCTCCCTCTCCCACCCACGCGCACAACAACGCCCGCACCTCTCCACGATGAAGTTCATCCTCCTCGCCGCCGCTCTTCTCTCCGCGACCTCGTCCCTCGCCCACGCCCCCGTGCCCACTTTCAACGACTTCCTCACCCTCTCTCTCGGCAACGGTACTTTCGATGAGCGGTCCGGCGTCTTCACCACCCACGATACGCAAGCTTTCGAAGAGCGATCGGTCTTTGATGCCAGTGTTGGGATCATGTTGGAGCGGGATACGCTGCCTGGAGTAATGGGAGGGAGGGAGAAGCGATCCATTGGGACTGAGCCGAAGACGACGCGGGACGTCTTGAGGCGCGAGGTTGAGCTCGATTTGAGCGAGCGGGGGGAGGTTAGCTGGCCTACCAACTTTGATGACCTTTCGAGGCTGGCGAAGCGGGCTAGGAGGAAGGCCGTCAAGAAGACTTCTCGCAAGTTTAGTGCGTTCTTCTCCTGCTCCTCTCTGTGCGCGTCGTGCTTGAACTGACCCCGTTCCGCAGGCGCTTTCATTACCTGGTACACCGGCGTTGACCTGTGCGTTCCATTCTCTGCTCCCACTCGATCCTCAGTATTCTCGCAACGCTCGCTGACCCCATCGTTCCAGCCAAAACCCGTACTGCGCCTGGCGCTCCGGATGGACCCCCACCGACACCTCGATGATCGCTGCCGTCACTCTCAACTGGGGCAAGAACCGTCCTGCTTGCGGCTCCTACCTCGCACTCAAAGCTCGTACGTCCTTTCCTTCGCTCGCTCCTTCCTTGCTGACTTGAGTCATGTTACAGCTAACGGCAAGTCTGTTGTTGTCCGCCTCGTTGATATGTGCGGTGGATGCAAGCCTGGAGTTCCTCACGTGCGTTCATTTCGTCGCCTTCATCACTTCGCACGGTTCTAATGATGGGGAACGCAGGTTGATCTCAGCTTGTCTGCCTTCAAGGCTCTCTACGGTCTCGGCGTTGGGTTCGTCGTATCCTCTCGCACCTTTTCGCCGCTCGCTAACGTCGTCCTCCCCGCTCGTAGAAAGGTCGGAAACGTCAAAGTCTCGGTCCTCGGAAAGCCCCCCGTAGCGAGCTCGTACAACGCGAAGCACAAGAACAAGTACGGCCCCACCTCGCTCTAGATACCCCCTCCACCACCGTCGACTTTGCTGGTCAGAGTCGGTCCTTGCGATGGAAGACCCTCCCCCCCTCACTCAGTTTACTCCCTCTTTTCGTTCCTCCTGTTTACACCCCGTTTCTTCCCACGGGACTTTTTGTTGTCGCTGTGTGCTGTTTGCGCGCGATTGGAACACGCCTATACCTAGGGATTCGTTGCCCGAAAGTCACAAAAAAACAAACGCGTCCTCGCGAGGAATGGGAAGGGCTGGAAACGGACCCTTGGGGCGAAGAAACCTCGACTTGGCCAGATTCGCTCCTTCTTCCCCCCACCCTCATCTCGAAGATGTACCGCTACCACCACTACGACTCGACTTCTCAGAGCCTCAGCTTCACAGCTAAACGCGGACGAGAGGAAGAGGACGAGGAGACGTCGCCCAAGAAGAGCAAGGTGAGAGAGAGCCTTCCTCGCGTTCCCTCTCCTCGCGTGGATCCTGACCGAACCTTCTCACAGACCTTGACTGGCCTCGCTCACCCTCTCCTCACTCCTCCTCCCGAGTGCACAATGGACGACTCAGACATGGACCTCGGAGTGGACGTCGAGATGGGCACCACGGAGGAGGGGGCTGGATCCTCGTCAAACCCTCAGCATCCCTGGACTCCCGCCCCTCGCCTCCTCCACCAGGATTCCAACACGTCCCTCTCCTCTTCCTACGCCGCCTCTTCCCTCCCTGGAACTCCCCTCGACTTCCCAGAGCAGTACGGACAGCTTTCTGAAGGCGCATCCTACCCCTCCGCCTCGAACCCCACCTCGTTCACGGATCAGAACGGGGTCAGCCACGTCTTTGCTGCCTCGTCACTCCCCAACGCAGTCCCTCGACCTCTCTCCGTCTACGCCCCGACCTCGGCATACGAACTCGACGAGGCGAGCGCGTTTGCTTCGTACGCGCTTCAGCATGGACACAAGAGCGCGACGGGGACGATCGAGATTCAACAGCCTGGGAGTACGATGAGGGGTGATGGGTGAGTTTGAGCTTTTGAGGATAGGAAGGGAGCTAACGTCTTTCGATGCGCCAGCGTCGTGAGGAGTATCGACATGCCGCGGTACGGATGGGATTCCCCTTCGCAGAGGATGGGAATGGCGTCGCACCTCGTGTAGAGGACGCTGGTCGTCCTACACGCCGTGCGCTCTTCCCTCCCTCCTCGACCTTCGCCAAATCCATCTCCGACCGACCTGTTCCATCCTTGCCACCATCCCTGCCATAGCTTGTTCCCATTTCTGTTCCTTCATTCTTCTCCCTTTCAGTAGCTTTCATCCCCCCCTCTGCAGCATCTCCCCGCACCTTCCCTTCTCCTCATCCCTCATCCCTCATCCCGTCATCACTCATCGCGTCACCACCTCCTCTCCCTTCCCTCCCTCCTCCCCCCTCCCCTCCCCTCCTCTCCAACCTCCTCTCCAACCTCCTCAATCGACCGACCTCTCGCAACCTTCTTCAAGCTCCCCCGCCAACCACCTCAAGCGCACCATCACCACCACCCCAGCCAAAACGCGCCCGACATCGCACCGTCGTCCCTCGCCAATCTCCTCGCCACTCGCTTCGCCACTCCTTCGACACTTCCTCCTCCCTCGCCACCCAGCCCTCCCCTCCCTCCTCCTCGTCCACCCCCACTCGCCCTCCCCTCCCTCCCCCGCTTTCCTTCCCCGTCCTTGCTTAGCCCTGTTTACCTGTAACCCAGCGCCCATTCATCATCCCCAGCGCAACGCAGCGAGCGAGAGACGAGAGAGGACGAGAGAGAAGCCGAGTCGTCGAATCTCGCGACGCTCCCAAAGCTTATTAGAGTCCTGTGAGACGCGATGAACGCGCTCCTCGTCAGCCGAGGCGACGAACGAACGCGCCGCATGTCGTTCGCGCTCTGCGAATCCTCCGTCTGCGTAAGGCGAGTAAGCCCTTCGAAGCCTGCTCGACGCGGGCTAGCCGTCCTCTGTTCGGAACTCAACGCTCCCGACAAAGAGCTCTTGCCGCCGAACTCGCTGAAAGCCCCGAACGCCCGGGATGCCTCCCTCATCTCTCAACTCGCGCGGTCTCACTCACTCATCTCTCGCACGGCCCGAAAGACTCAGTTCTCCAACATTCATTCCTCAACGAAGCATGAGCGGCGAAACCGAAAGAAAAAACGGGGGAGGGGGACTTGTGGAAAGGGAAGGGGGAAGACTAAGAAGGCGGGGGTAGTGAGGGAAGGTTCTGGGGATCCTAGTGGTACGAGAGCTTTGGAGAGGACAGTTTTTGGGAAAGAGGACGCGCGGGAGAACGAGAACTGCGTTTTGGGAGCGTTAGCGCGATGTTCACGAGGGCGGAGGGGGGGAGGAGGGAGGGAGGAGAGGAGGAACGTACCACCGAAGGGACTTGTGTCGTACAAAGAGGATCTCAGAAAACGTTCTCACGCACTTAGTAGCCGCCCTGCTGTCCTCCGTATCCTCCAGACTGGGGAGCTCCCTACTCAGCGAAAGAACGTCAGCGTCCATTCGAGGGAGGAAAGAGGGCACGTGAACGCACGTAGCCTCCCTGTCCGCCCTGTTGGCCTCCGTAGGGAGCTCCCGAGCCGTAACCGCCCGAGGACTGTCCGCCGTAGCCGCCCTGTCCGCCCTGCTGTCCTCCGTCTGTGGGAGCCAAGTCAGCGTCGCTCGATGAGAAGCGCGGTGAGGCGGGACGTACATCCGGAGTCTCCTCCTCCGTATCCACCCTGTCCTCCGTCTGCGCGCGCGAACGAAAACGATCAGCTCCCACCCCCAACGACGACGACGACGACGACGACGACGAAGAAAGCGACTCACATCCTCCTCCTCCACCCTGCTGTCCTCCGTATCCTCCGCCCTGTCCTCCACCGTAGGAGTCTCCTCCTCCGTCTGCAGCGAGGAAGACTCGTCAGTTCGGTTCGACGCGGTCGAAGATTAGCGCGATGAGCGAGCCGCGAAGAGCAGCCACGACGAGGAAGGCGCGCATGGGAATGAGAGGGTAGGAGAGGGAAGGGTTGAGATCTGAATCGCACGCACATCCACCCGAGCTGCCGTCTTCGTCGTCGTAAAAAGAGATCGATAGTGAGCAACTCTTCGCAAGGTCGGAAAGGAAGGGGTTGAGAAGTCGGAAGAGTGTGGTGAGGAGGGTGAAGGTTGAGATGGGGAGGGGAGTGGGGGTACAAGGGTCGGGAGAGAAGAACGCGCACTCACATCCACCAGAGCTGCCTCCGTCTTCGCGAGGAAGAAGATGATGATGAGCACGCATCCCTCAAGGCGCGGGGAATCTAATCTAGAGTCGTGCGAGGGAAGGGAGAGGGGTTGAGAAAAGGACCCGATCACTCACATCCTCCATAGCCTCCTCCGTCTTTCGGGCATGGAAGAACATGAGCGACCATCGCACGCGCGTGAAGAGCAGGGAAACGCGCCCGCGCTGGAAAAGGTACTCACATCCTCCGGATCCTCCTCCGTCTGCGAAAGAGTCGAGTCGTCAACGGGAGCTCTCGGCGTCGGGAACGAGAAAGGCAACGTACATCCTCCTCCTCCTCCTCCGGAGTATCCTCCTCCACCTCCTCCTCCACCAGTGCGCTGCGATGAGACGAAAGGTCAGCCTCGGTCGAACGCGAGGAGTGCGAGGAGGGACGTACCTGGTTGGCGATGTTGACGCGGAGCCTGCGTCCATCTATTTGCGGGGGTGCGAGGGATCAGCGACTGCGCGAGAGGGAGGGGACGAGGAAAGGTACGTACCCTGTGTTGCGAAAGCGCAAGCGGCGGAAAAGTAACGAGCGCGTCAAGCAATTCCGAAGACGGGAGTTCAAGGCGAGGCGAGAGGCGAGATCGAAACCGATTCGGATATGCACATGAAGGGGGAAGGCGAGAGCAAGGGACGGAAAGGAAAGGGGAAGGGAGGCATAAAGAGTCAGGGAACCGCCCAGTCATCGGAAGGAGAGAAAAGTGCTGTTGTGGTCGTCCGTCGTAGAGGAGGGCTTGTCAAGCGAACGCCCCAAGGGCTCCCACGTTCCCCACTTGGCTCGAAAGCCTGCGCTCGCTCATGCAACCCCCCAAATCCGTCGATCCCACAATGCCCCCAATGAAGAAAAGCGCGTCGGGGCACCCTCTCGTAGCCCCCATCGCCTCAGGCTTCGGCCGGACTCCCACTCGCGCATCGCTCACGGCACACGGTCGGGTCGGGAGGGAAAGGGTGGTGGAGAAAAGGGTAGAGGGGAAAGGGAAGGAGAAGAAACGCACGAGCTCCTGGTCGTTCATGGCTCCGATGGCGGCATCAGCCTCGGCCTGCTGTCCGTAGGTGACGAATCCGAATCCGCGGGACCTTCCAGTTCCGGGCTCGCTATCGGCACACAAAGGGGGAGGGATCAGCTTGGGGTGGTGAGGGATGGAAGGGCGAGGAAGCGCACGTCATGACGATGCAGTCGAGGACCTGTCCGAACTGCGAGAAGGCATCACGGAGAGAGTCGTTGTTGGTTCCCCTGCGTACGCCAGCAAGTTAGCGCGGAGGTCGAAGTGGCGGCGAGGGCGGGAGGGAGGGGTTGGGGTTCGGGTGGGAGGAGACGAACCAGGAGAGGTTTCCGCTGTTAGGTGAGAGAGGCGTCAGCGAGTGCTCTACTTTGGCAGTTCTTCGAATGGGGATTGGGCGTGACTGTGAGTGCGTCGGTGGAGAAGGGGAGGGAGTAACCAGGCTAGTTGGACAAGTGGGTTGTACGATGGAAGAAAACTAACCAGTAGATCTTGGCAGCCATCTTGAGGGAGTGCGAGTGGAGAGGGAGAGGGAGGAGGAGAGGGAGGTCAGTTGGCTGTAGTCGGCGTCGCTGTTCGGGTGCTGTACTCACTGTATTGAGTAGATTGACGAGTTGGGTGAGAGAGAGGCTAGCACCAGCTGTTCCTTTTAGCTAAGTCAGAGAGTACTACTCCGTACGGCTACTACTGGACCAGCTCCACTTCTCCCTTTCTCGGCTTGAACGCTGCTGAACGACGCAGAATAGACGCCCGCAAAGGCACTCTGATTGCACTCTCCCTCCGCATCTCCCATCTCCCAAATACCCTCCCGCGAATCCCCAGTGCTTTTTCCTACTCAAACCTCGTCAATTCTCCCTCCCCGGACGACGACGACGACGAACGCACCTTCTTCCCACACCACCACAACTGTCTATCCAGGAGGAAGGAGGGACGAATCCATAGCCTCGACCTCCTCGATAGCGCCTTCGTCGGCCATTCCGGACCAAGGAGAGGTGATGGGAGCTGCGACAGCGAAGGGTCAGCGAGCGTTCCTCCCAACGAACAAAGACGACGAGAACGCACCACGAGGCATGACCATCAATCCTGCGTACACCCACATCAGCTAGACTCAAGGAAGGAAGAAAGGGAACGCACCACTCCTCGCGGCCTCGAGGATCCCATAAGGCCTAACGAGCTTGAGGAACGCATCGACCCTCGCGGTCTTCCCCGTCATCTCGACAATAACGGCATCATTGCTCATATCCACAATCTTTCCCTGAAACTGTTCGGCAATCAAGCGAATGCTCGCCAAATGCGTATGCTTCTGCCTCAGCGCCTCGCTCGGCGAAAGCCTCTGCGGAACGCCGTACGACCCAGAACTGACGCCCGGGTGCCCGTGGGCCGCTGCTTCGATAGTGTTGTCCGCGTGCTGCTTTGCCGGAGAACCTTCCTCGAGTCCGTCGGTAGCGGGCAGGATGTCGGGACCTTTGTTGGCGAGCTGGTCTTCGAAGTACTCGGGTCCGAGAATCGAGATCTTGGCGAGGACGAGCTCGCGCTCGATAGTCTTGGTGCGCGTGTAGTCGAGGACGGCCCAGACGGGGACCTGCGTGCTGAGCGTCAGCGTCTTCCCTCGTTCGACGACAGAGTGATGAAACGCACGAGATCCTCGAGCTGACGACGAGCCTGCTCAATGACGCCGTCCTGGCCCCTCAGGACGATGCACATGCGACTGAGGTCCTCGATCTCGGTAGCGCAGACGACGAGCGAGTCGATGTTGAACCCGCGGGCGGCGAGAATGCCCGAGACGCGCGAGAGCACTCCAGGCTCGTTCTGGACGAGGCAGTTGAGCGTGTGGCGGGTGAAAGGCTGGAGGGAAGGGGGAGGGGCTGTGGGAGAAGCGAGAGTCAGTGGGATGTTGCGAGGGGAGAATGTGGGCTTGTTTTTGAGCTCCGAGCGTCCTGGCGTTCGCTCTCCTTCGTTCAGACGAGTGATTCTTTCTCCTTTAGAGCGTAGGCTGGGCGAGAAAGCCGGCGATCGTTCTATTCGGCGGCCTCTCGTCGACCGAGGCGACGAAAGCTGAGCCAAATGGCGTCGTGTTGACGTCGCCCACCCGGTTGCTCCTTCCCCGCTGAAGGGTGATCGTCTGGACGCCGGTCCATTGACAAACCTCCACTCCAAACTGAGGTCAAAGCAGTCGGTCCCGAAGCGGGCCTTGAAAGCGTCACCCTTCTGCGTCCTCGACGACCTCTCCTGCTCGTACGAACCCGCCGTCGGGGCGTGCTTCTCGAGCAAGGAAGGGGCTTGGCTACGCATGAACGGCGCGAGCTCTTCTCAACATGGTCGAGAGAGGTACGCTTCGAAAGTGCCGCAAGCTGTTCCTTCCCCGCCTGGTCGATTCGTCAAGGAGTGGAAGACACCAGAATCATCGGGCCACTTCTCACAACCTCATGTTGAGAGTGGCCGACTCCGAGATCGGTGCAGCGCCGCCCCTCCACCATCCAAGCTCCATCCTCGC
This sequence comes from Glaciozyma antarctica PI12, assembly GCA_002917775.1. Lineage (NCBI taxonomy): Eukaryota > Fungi > Basidiomycota > Microbotryomycetes > Kriegeriales > Camptobasidiaceae > Glaciozyma > Glaciozyma antarctica. The sequence continues at coordinate 1,016,402 of KZ627146.1, read as the reverse complement.
GACCGCTCGACCTGTGCCGTCGCCTGAGCGAGTCGTCGTGAGCGGATGAGCTCCTGCGACATTCGGCTCGGCGAGGTTTACGCCCAGCGAACAACTACCGGAGACCGTAGCTGGTAGAGAGCGCGGGAGGTACGCAGGAGGAGCCAATCCAGCCAGCTCTTCTCAGACCAAACGGGTCGGAAGGAGCCAGCTTGAAGCTCCTGGACGCACAACCTCCCCTCGCTCCATCTCCTGCCAGGTGCCCCTTCAGTGATGCGTAGCGACTCGGCATGCGCCACCCATCTGGAGGCCCTCGTTCCCTAACGAACGAGGTCCCCTCAGAACGGTCGTGCAGCCGACGTCGCTCCCCTTTCGCGCCAGCGGAACTCTCCTCCATACCCTCCCTACAGGCTCTCCATCAACGTAGCAGAGCCGTTCTCCCAACCCCGCACCTTCACCACTCTCGGGCATCCCCGTCCCTCGCCCTCCTCCTCCTTCCCGCTCGCACCAAGCCCCACTCACTGTTGTAAAGGATGTTGTTAACCGCCTCCTCCGCACTCCACCTAGGGGGATCGATTGTCGGCAAGGCAGGAGGACGGCGACGGGGGTGCGCGAGCTTGTAGTCGCTCGCAGAGGTGGACGAGTCGGTCCCTTTGGGCGCTTTCGGGGCTTGCTGAGGTGCGGCGGCGGCGGCGGAAGGAGTCGAGTAGGTGCGGGCGGCGCGGGCGAGCGTGCGGGCTCCTCGAAGGGGGAACATGCTGGGCTGGTGGGACGGGTCGAGTCAAGGGAGAACCGGAGGAATTTCGTCCTTGTGCGGCTTTCGTTCGAGTTTGGGCTGTCCCCCTCGTTCACTCCCAGCTCTGCTTTGGAGAGATGGATTCTCTGTTCCCCGAGTCGTTCAAGGAGCGAACTGTCCAGCTCGAAGGAAGCACGACGACTCTCTTCGCCCTCCACCACTCGGCATCTTCCCCGCCGTCCTCTCCAGCCGACCGCCGCCTCCTCATCCTGCTCCACGGTTACCCCCAGAACCACACTCTCTGGCACCTTGTCGTCCCAGAGCTCTCCTCGATCTTTGAGACGCACGATATCCTAATCCCCGATCTACCAGGGTACGCGCGACCCCCATCGTTCCTCCCTCGCTCGGCTAATCGGGTGACACAGGTACGGCCGCTCGACCAAATCCCCCTCCTCCGACGGCTCGCACTACGCACACTCGAAGCGCGGCATGGCGGACGACATCATCGCCCTCGTCGACGCCCTCCTCGGACCCGAGACTCGCTTCGTCGTCGCAGGGCACGACCGCGGTGCTCGAGTCGCCTACCGCCTCGCTCGGGACTACCCCGCTCGAGTCGTAGGCCTAAACGTTCAGGACATAGTGCCTACACGGAACGCTTTCGAACGTGCGTCCTCTCGCTTCGCACCGACCTCAACCTGACCTCGCCTCGCAGAGATGTCTCTCGCGAAGACAGAGACGTTCACCTACTACCACTGGATCTTCCTCGCCCTCCCCTCTCCCCTTCCCGAAACTCTCATCTCCGCCTCCCCCACCTTCTACTTCACCCACACCATCAATTCCTGGACCGGCACTTCCTCCCTCGGCACCTTCAATCCCACCGCGATCAAGTCCTGGATCTCGCAGTACGACGATCCTGCGGTTCTTCTCGGGTCGTTGGAGGATTACAGAGCAGGAGCGACGATCGACCTCGTCCAGGATGCCGAGGATGATGGTAAGGTCGGGTGTGCGGTACTGGCGCTGTGGAGCGCGGGGTTGGGGAGGAGGTACGATGTTGGGGGGGTGTGGAGAGGGCTGGGAGAAAAGGTGGAAGAGTACCAGGTCGGGGACGATGGGACGGGACATTTCTTGCCGATTGAAGCGGCGGGGGAGACATCGAGCAGGCTGTTGGACTGGATGAAGGAATTGAGCTGGGATTGAGCAGTTGCCCGATTCACAGCAGCGAGTTGAGCAGCTTGAGAGGCGAGAAAGGATATTGACTACATAGCGGCCTTCTTCCTCGCTTCCTCAACAGCCCCCTCCACCTTCCTCATCTCCGCCCTCGCGACCTCCACCACCTCAACCCCCAGCTCCTCCACCGCCTCCACCAACAAGATCTTAACCTCCTCCATCCCCTTGGCCGCCCTCTCCGCCCCCGCAAACCCCATCGCACGCTGCGGTCTCCTCGCCTGCGTCGCCTCCTCCTTCGCCACCGGTACCTCGCTCGGCACCTTCCCCAACAGTTCCACCAGCGTCGACTTATCCGGCATCGCGAAGAAGGATGATTTGAGCGCTGAGCCGGAGGGACTGGTGAATTCTCGCGAGGGGTTCGTGCCGAGTACGCGACGGCGAGGGGAGGATGTGGGGACTGTGTTGGTCGAGGGAAGGGGGGAGGAATGGGAGTACCGCTCGAGGTAGGCTCTGCAGAGACGGATGGTGAAGAGGGGTAGTGCCGGGAGGAGCTGCAGTGGTCGTTAGTGGGTGCGAAGGGGAGGGCGGAGGGACGTACGGAGTACGGAGGAGGAGAAGGAGTGGGGGGGAGAGGGGGTTTGAGACGGGTTGTGAGCTCTTGAATTAGGGAGGTGGGCTCGATTCGGCCGATGAGGGCGAGGCTTGCCAGCTGTGAGGGGTTAGATGAGCTTGGAGAGGCAAGAGGGAGGACGTACCAGGCCTACGAGGCGAGCTGAAACTCGCTGCTTCTCGCCTAGCTCCATCTCGTCGTCGTCTAGTAGAACTTCTTCGACGTCGTCTCGAGCTCCGAGCTCGGAGAAAAGGCCAGAAGACCACATCGAGGACTTCGTACGAGAACGTGCGAGGGCCGTACGGAGTCGGCTTGAACTGTCGCAAGAACGACGGTGACAGTGCCGATTCTGCATACCCCATCAGTTCCATCCCCTCGCACGAGCGACGAACCAAACTCACGTCCCAGCTCCATCCTCTCGCGCACTTCGTCCTCCCACATCCCCACCATCCCTCTCAGCAGCTCCCACCCTCCTCTCACAATCGGTTCCTCCCTCGTCCGACTCTTTTGATTCTTCCCCCTCCCCGCTCCACCCCCAAGGAAGTCCCAGACATCCTGACACTGCGCGACCATCTTCCCCGCCAGCACGAGCGGCTTATCCTCCTCCTCCGCCTCATAGCTATGATTTCCCACCGGCGGCAACCTCGGCTTCTCTGTTCTCCCACTGAATAGATCCAGAATCTCCTCGTGCGGCTCGAGAGACTCGTCTGCTGGGTACCCAGGAGTCGCGCGAAAGACGGCGGCGGGGGAGTTGGTAGCTGCGATATCTTGCAGGAGTCGAAGTGCCTCGAGTCGGATCTTTCGTGCGGTGGGGACGAGGGGGTCGAGAGAGGCGGGCTTGAGGTGTTTGGAGAGGGATTTGGGGGAGAGGTGGGAGGAGGGAGAGAGGGCTAGAGCGAGGAGCTGGTGGATGTTTGGCCTGCGAGGGGGGTCAGGGAGGGCGCACGCTGATGGAGAGGTTTTGCGCACGCGAGAGGGAGGTAGGAAGCTCCTACCAGTCCTTCGAGAGTGATGAGAGACTCGGCAACTGCAGCAACGCGACCATCAGCTCCTCCTCCTCCGCGCGCTCCACCGACAGCAAGAGAGAGCCCAACGCACAGTCTTCCTCCTCCCATACATTCTCAATAAAGGATACCCAAGCATTGGGGAAGTCTCGGGGAACTTCTCCTGCCGTGGAGGGCGCGCCGACGCGTCGCGCTTTGGCGGGGGCGTGGAGCCAGGCGGCCACTTTGACGCTCGCCGTGGGGGCGGTATCAGTAGGGCGTGAATGAGAAGGGGTCGTCATCCTCGTGCGTCGAGTGGAGGGGAAAGTGCGGGGGGTGGTCGGAGCAGAGAGACGCGACGTCGGCCAAAATCTTGGATTTCGACTGGGTGCGCCGGCGCTGAGAGGGGGTCGGTCGCTCCTCCTCCTCCTCACCTGAAGGGTACGATATCGCAAGAGCTAGCTAGCAGTTTGTAAACCAGCGAGTTCCATCTCGAAACAAAATCACCAAACCACACCGCTCGCCGCTTGAAAGTCCCCTCCCTAAAGCTTCGCAATCTTCCTCGGCCTCGCCGCATACAACGCATCAATCTCCTTCCTGTAGACCTTGGCCGCCACGTTCCTCTTTGTCTTGAGCGTCGGAGTCAAGAGCTCGTTCTCCTGGGTGAAAGGGTCAAACGAGATGTGCAAATCGTTGTTGATTCGCTCAAAGCTTCATAACGCGAAGGAATCAGCGACGTTTCGGAAGGTATGAACAGCAAGACGAACCCTAGGAGACGAGCCTTGTCGGCGTAGGTCGAAAGCTCGGCTGCGACGGCGAGGACGACCCTTCGATCCTTCGCAGCTTCCGACATTCCTGCGACGTCGGTCTCGCTGATCTGCTTTCCGAGGACCTTGGAAGCCAGAGCTGCAAGAGAAAATTCAGTTCCTGATTGAGTCTGAATCGAGAGATCGAGAGCTCACGCGCGAACCGCAAGGGATCAGGGATGATGATGGCGACGACGTGATCTTGGATCGAGTCTGCGTGGATGTACAGTTGCGCGAGCCTGCGACGAAGGGGTGGTATAAGTAGAAGTAGGTAAGATCGCTCACTCAGACGCACAGTGGGCAAAGCGAGTACGTGTTCTCGACCTGCGACGATGTTTTGAATCAGCGAGCGACCGCGGACTAATCGTGAGAGACGCACCTTCTCCAGCGCGACGTACTCCCCGTGCGAGAGCTTGACGAGGTTCTTAATTCGGTCAATAATCCTGAATCGACCGACCTCGTCGACAGAGGAGATATCTCCGCTGTGCAGCCATCCGTCGGCGTCGATGGTCTCCTTCGACTTGACTTCGTCGTTGTAGTCTGCCTCGGCCGTTAGCAAGCTTTGGGAAGATAAGTATTCGCACGCACAGTAAGGAATGACGATCTCGCCGCGAGTGCAGATTTCTCCGCGAGGGTGAGGCTTGTCGGTGCTGAAGTATCCGAGCTGCAGAGGGAATCAGCCCAGCGGCGCGTGCAACCACCACGCTGAAAAAGCACACCTCAGGAACATCCACGAGCTTGACCTCGACACCAGGAGCTCCGCAGGTTCGCAAGTTCCCACCGACTTGTTATCGCCACTCCAGCAGCTTCGCATGCCACTCAGTTTTCTTTCGACGCCAAGTGAATCGAAGGACGCACCGAATCGCCGTACCGCAGTTCTCCGTCTGCGCGTACCCTTCTACAACCTCGCATGAGAAAGCGACTTTGAGGAAGTCGAGAACATCAGGGTTGATGGGAGCGGAACCGCTGACGATGAAGTCGACTTTCCCTCCCAACACCGCTCGAATCTGCTTCGCAACCCGTTCAGCAAGCAGCCACGTTGAGCGCTCTCAGAACCGCACCTTCTTGAAGACGACGCGATCCCAGAATGCATGCGTGAGCTGATTGTGCTCGCGAAGGTTGTAGAGCTTGTCCGCGAACGCCTTTCGCAGGAGAGCGCCCTTGAATCCCGGAGCGTCAATGGTCGCAGCTTTGAGAGCTTGGTAGACTCGGTTGAGGACGCGAGGGACCGAGTAGAAGGCCTGCTTGCGAAAGGTTAGCGAGCTGGGCGAGCGGCTGAGCGAGAGGACGTGCGGTGGGCTGAAGGATCGCGACGTCCTCGAGGAGGCGAAGGTTGTCGCCGCAAGAGTAGCCGATGGAAGCGCCTCCAGCTTTTGAGGGGAATTAGCTCTGGATACGTAGTCAAGACGGGAGAGCGCACTAAACGTGATGTCTTCGGCGAAGCGCTGGTAAATGTGGGAAAGCTGAGGGCGATTGTTAGCGAGCATTTTACTGAGTACTGGAAGCACGGACCGGCATGTATGAGATCGAAACGCTGCTCGAGTCGAGTGGGCCTCCTCCGTGCTGATTAGCGACTGAAGCAGCTGCGAGGGTCTCGTGAAGAAGTACGGCTCCTTTCGGATTGCCTGCAGTCATATGGAGTTAGTTATTGGGGAAAAAAAGCAGGTGGGATCCATGCACCAGTCGTTCCTGAATCGCGATGTCGAATCAGCCCCGTCGACGGTACCGGTACAGGAAGAACGTACCAGACGTGTAGCAGATGGAAGCGATGTCTTTCCGTTCAGGAGCCAAGTGAGGGTGGGGATTTGCGACCCCAAGCTGTTCCACTGCTCAAGCCAGAGTCAGCTGGAATCTCGCTACCGAGAGGAACGACGCACGCTCCGCGAGATCCATCACCCTCACTCCAACGTCCTTTCCCCAACCTCGGAAAAGCTCCTCGCTCTTGACTCCAGGGCGCGCACCCTGAGCCTCGATTTCCGCCCACGAATCCATGCAAACGATGACCTTGACCGTCGGGCAGAACTTGGCCAGCTTGAGAAGGTGCGGAATGTGAGCGGGCGATGAAAAAATGACGCGTGCGGAGGAATGGTTGATGCAGTATTCGACGACGTCGGGTCCGAGAGTGTCGTAGAGAGACACCATCGTGAGGGTGTAGGCGCTGCAGGCTTGCGAAGCGAACTGCCATTCTGCGTTCGCGTCAGCTCCTCGCCTGAGGAGATCAACAGAACAACATACCTGGCCTGTTACCGCTCCAGATTCCGACAGTCCACCCCTTGATACTCTCTCCTCCCACAGCTCCCTCCTTCCACAGCTGCACCAACCCGCTTCCCACCCGCGTCCTCGCCTCGTCCACCTCCTTGTACGTCAACCACGAGTACTTCTTCTCCCAATCTCCAGCAGCACTGTCCCAAAGCCTTCTCCCAAGGCACTGCTTGTCCTGCGAGGTCTTGAGCCCATAATTGAATAGCTCGTACGCCGTCAAGGGGAAGCGGGGATCCGAATCGAGTCGAGGGAGGTGTGGGTAGGCGGAGCTGACGTAGATGGGAGTCTCTCCGGGCTTTCCAGAGCCTGAGATTTGCTGTGGGAGCTGGGGGTCAGCTCGTCTTCCTATCGCGCGGGGGAAGGAGACACACGGTAGCTTGCTTGCTGTAGTCGAGGTCCGGCGGCATGGCGATTGGGAAGGGGTTGATAAAGGGCTCCATGACCGCAGTTGCTCGTTCTCGGTCCCGGGAGCAGCGATTAGGAAGAGCTCTCAACGTACTCGACGGCGCCAGGAAACGGGCGTCGGTATTCGAGTCGCCGGCTGAGTGCAGGGTAGCAGAGCGAAGGGACGAGTTCAAAACGGCAGGAGGAGGGCCTGCAAGCAGAGGACATAAGTGGTTGAGCCAGAGGAGAGTCAAGAACGCGAAAAGAGAACGTTGCCTGGCGCTCGCCGGAGTCCGGTGGTCGAGCTCGCCCCCGAGCGACGACCTAGGGTAGTCCGCGCTTTGGCTCTCGAAGAAAGAATTCTTACAATCAATAGCGCCCGTGCTACATTGCCGGTACGACATCAAGTTAAGGAAGAAAGGAGCTCAATCTCGCGCGACGCTTTTCAGTTCACGGTGAAGAACTGAAACGCGTCAAAGCCGCCTGGAGAGGAGGGTTGCGACGGAAGGGGAGTAGCGCCGATCCAAGGGTCGAGCTGCAAGCCGTAATGTTAGCACGAGTGCGGGGAGGCTATCGTGGAAAGCTCACGTTGAAGGTAGAAGTCGTGGTGCTGCCTCCTCCCGACAGCGTTCCCAGAGGTCCGCCAAAGCCAGCTGCGAGAAGTCGTCAGCATGGCGCCCTTCCAAAAGAGCAAAGAGAGCGTACGCATGAGCATCTGCATTCAGCACGTCGTCAGCAAAACGCCAAAGCATGAAGAGCGAACGACGCACGTTGTTCCAAAAACCCTTCCTGGCCAAGCAAGCTGCCCGAATCAAACTCACCCTCGTTCGGCGGCGTAAGCTTCGCAACGAGCTCGTCCAGAGACGCGTCGAGCGCCTGGCCCTCCACCGCACCATTCCCTGCTCCAGGACTGTTCGCACGACTCCCAGCGCGAGTAGCGGCCTCCGTTCGCTCGCCCGAAAGCTTGCTGTCGATGAGAGATCGCAAGAACAAGGCGTAGAGCGCTGGAGTGTGGGCTTCGTCGACGGCGCATTGCTCGAGAGAATCTGCGACGTCTCGGACCAGTGCGATGGACGTTTGTGCGTCGACGAGGTGCGCGAAGGCGGGGTTGACGAGCTACGAAAGAGAGATCAGCGATGTCGCGATGCGCAGATAAATGGCTCACTTTGAGGAGGAAGGACGCAGCGTAGGTAATGTAGATGAGGGTCGAATCCATGGCGTAGCGGAGCAGGCCTCGGGGTCCGATGAAGTCGCGAGTGATCTCGACGATTTTGACGGCACTTCCGTAGCACAGCGTAGTGTAGAGGGCGAGATCTGTGGTGAGCTCGGGCTTGTCGAGGGCGTGCTGCACGGCGAACGAGAGGATGAAGAGGCGATAGCTGCGACATCCGACGATTAGGACCGCACTCTGGCGCCAAACGTTGTGAGAACGTACTAGGAGTGGTAGAAGAACAGCATCTTGATGCGAAAGCTCGCCCCCTCCGCGTCTTGCCGCTCCGAAGTGATGCCGATGATCCAGTCCATGCGCCATGCCTCGAGCTGAGCGAGAAAGACTCGCACGATCAACGCGCTGAGCGAGAACCTCCGTCAGCTCCTGCGCGCTGTTCACCAAGTCGCGGAAGAACTCACTAATCCGCGTTGTCGTTCAGGCCCGTCAGCGACTGAGGATCGGAGTAGATCGCATCGAGAGCGGCGACGACAATCCTGTGCATCTCGCTGATCCCCTGCGACGTCAAGGAGGTCAGCAGTCATGTCTCGAGCAGGTACGCGCGACCCTTACGCAAAGACCGATGTCGGAAGGGATTGACCCAGGAAGTCGGTGCCAGTGCTAAACGAGGGCAAGTGAGCGAAGACGTCGAACCGTGCGGTAGAGAACACGCACCTTGATGTTGCGCTATGATGTTGTCGCTAATTGAATCCGTTCGGCTTGCCCATCTGCATTGAGAGACTTCGGTCGCTCACGACGCCTAACGATAGGTCATCAGTCTCCGAGCTCAGTGACGAGATCGAGAGATCTCTCACAGTGAATCCACGTCCGCTCCTGGTTGCGAAGATCTCGTTCGCAAGCGAGCCTCGTTTCGTCGTCCATATCAGCCGGGTACTTGGGCAGTTTCTTGGTGTTGATTCCTGCAAACCAGACGTCAGCGAGTCGAAAAGCGCGAAGATGGAGACTGCTGACCGAGTTCCAACGCCATCCTCATCGCCAATCCAGCGAACAGGAACGTGTGATCTTCGTCCGCCGACCTCGCAGGCTGATTCCAGTGAGCGAGCAGGAGACAGCCTTGGACGATTGAGATCGATTTGCTCCCGAGCGAGATAGTGTCGGCCGCGAGGCGAGTGGCAACCTGGAGGCATTGGGCGTAGAGCTCCTTGCGAGGGAGGTAGTAGCGCGCAGCGACGGTGCAGACTTGGGGAGCGAATCGATGATCAGCCTGGCTCGAAGGCCATGAAGAGAGGAGAACGCACTGCACGTGAAGAGGAAAGGGCTGTTGTACGCCGTCGCCATCGGAGTGTGCATGTTGCGATCGAGGAACGGAGCCTGCTCCTTGCAATGGTCGAAGAAGCTGCGAGATTCATCAAGTCAGCGCCAGACGCCTGCACAATGGGAAAGCCACCCACATCTCGAATAATGTCACCACCTCCTCTGACGTGAGGACCTTGTCGACGAGCAGAGCAGGCGAGGCTTTGGGTTCCGTCACAAGATGGCGCAAAGGGAGCTCTGGAGGAGGCGACGTCAGCCACGAAATAAGGCCTGAGGGCGGATCAACGCACTGACTGGACCGATCTTGAAGGAGCGTGCGGTACGGTTAACTCTTTTGCGAGATCCGTTGGACTGCGATCGCGAGTCGCTGTGACCTCCCAGGCGATCCGAGACAGCACTGTAGGAGAGGGATCAACTCTGACTTCAGGAGCAGCGAAATAAGTCAACGTACTCGGCCAGCAGTCCCAGTCTGCGTCGGAAGAGGTTAGTCAGCGACTGTGACTGCACGAGATTACGTGCCGAAACGCACGGATTCGAATCACGACTGAGGTCGCCAGTGTCGAACAGCACGCGAGCACGTTCCTGAGGCGAAGCGCCGTAATGTTCCACCCCTGAGCCGCGTCGATCGTGCTGCTCGCGTTGCGCCCGGTAAAGGAGGGTCGGATTGGGAGGGAGAGGCGGGAGGACGAGCGAAGGTGAGGGGAGTGGAGGAGGGAGGGAGAGCGTTGGAGACTGCATGTTGACGGCGGGTAGGAGCTGAGCCAGAGTGCTCTGAGGAAGTGTTCCTGGTGCGATGGAGCTGAGAACGCTGTTGAGGGTGTGCTGCATCTGTGCGAGCGAAGCAGCCATCGCATCCGCCCTGAGCACGACACATCAGCTCTCTCCCCCTCAGTTCTCACATTCCGACGACGCACTTGCGAGAGCCGTGCCTCCCACGCAAAGATTCGACGAACACGCACTGCGATCACGCCGGCATCAGCTCCCCCATGTTCTCGGCCTCGCAAGTCCTCCGCCTCACGCACCTGGTAGCCTCCCTCCCTACAGCGGTTACAGAGCACTCCATCTTCTTCCTCCGCACCCACGCAACGCATTTTGACCTGTTCAGCAAAGCCGAGTTGTCAGCAACAGTGGGGAGGAACCACCAACAGCAACGGTGAGGGGCAGCACGAACGCAGCTCCACAGCTCCCGTCCACCCCTCCGTCCGACCGCGCACTCACCTTACGACACTGCAAAGCACTAATCAGCTCCACCTCACCCAAGCTGTGCCTTCTCACTCACAGCCGTGCACGCTCTTGCCCCCCTCTTGACCTTCTTCTTCTTAGGCGCCCCATCTTCTTACTCGCTCCATGAAGCATCATCCCGCTGTGCACCCAGCTCATCAGCTCCCACTCCCCTCCCCTGCCAGGGACACAACTCACGACTCTGAGCATCTCTCTCGAATCGGGAGAGGAAGCGTCCCCCCCTCCTCCGGCATGCGAGACGCGGCGGGATGTCGAAGCGTAGCTGTTAACCGGGTTATCCATACGAGGCCGATGACGTTGGGCGTGCTGAGATCGAGAAGCCGGCGGTGGGAGGAGACAAAGAACGCGGAGGGAGTTCTTCAACCGCTCGCCCGAGAGTTCCTCAGCAGGGGAGCCTCAGCAGGCCTCAGCTCCTCTTGACACTCTCATGAACATGTTGTTCTCTGCTGTGTTCGCACACAAAACGCGTCTTGGTTTGCTCGCTCTCCCGAGACGAGGGGTGGTGACCGGTCCTCGCTCTCTCAGACCCCGGCGGCAGCTCTCCCGCTAGTCGTGGTGGCAAGTCGTGGTGGATTGCTGAGGAGATGTGGGGCTGCAGAGGCTAGCTGAGGAAGCCAGGCGTGGTGTAAGGCTGTTCCAGAATCAGCGAGCGAGCGAAGGAGGAACGATATCGAGGACTTGCGGGTCGCAGAAGGGCTGAAGGACTAGAGGGTCGGCGCAGCGAGACCTGGAGAGCAGAAGAGCAGGACGCTGGAATTGAGAGCTTGGAACGAGATCGTGAGCAAAGCAAGATCGAGTGGAGAAAGAGCAGCACAGGATTCCAGGGGGACGCAAGATCCTGCGAAGCCTTCCACCCCCAACGCCTACGCCAATGTATACGTCTGTGAGAAAGGCAGATGAGCTTTACTGCCTCTCAAGTAGAGCAAGCAGACGTACCCTTGTTGAACGTGCCAAACCCCTCGGTGTAGAGTCTCTCGAATGTTGCTTCGTTGTCGAGGTGATGGCCGTCCCGGGCAGCTTGAGGCGCTGAATGAGGTTATCCTTCCAGTTGAGATCGTTCCGAGCGTCCCAAACCGCCTGCGGTAAACCACTCACCTCCTGCGCCCTTGCCACATCCCTCCTCGTAACCTTTCCCGACTGATCCTTCGCCGTCTCATCCCTCCCCGGAACGCTGCTCCCGTGCTTAAAACTAGAGAACCAGTTGGGGTCGTTGTACGACTGCCAGACGGCCGGCGGGAGTTGGTCTCGCCGCATTTTCGTCATGAGGACGGTGGTCATTGTCGTTGGCCCGAGTCCCTGTGTGCGGTGGGAGTAAGCGCAGTGCGAGAGAGGAGGGGAAGGACGAACGGGTCAGGAATAGCTTGCCAGACCACGACGACCTTGAGCCTGGTCTCGGACGCGGGCTTGTCGAGATCTTTGGCCTCAAAGTAGTCGGAGAGCGTTGGACCTCCCGGCAAGGTTTCCGGCAGTTTCTCCTCCGCAACCTCACGAGTGTATGCTCCCATATGAACGGGCTGCATACAGATGGTTGGATCCTTCTCCGCGTAGTTCCATATCAGCTGGACGACGAAGGCGTGCGTCTTGTTGATGGGTTTCGACGTGCAGAGCTTGAGCGCTGAATGAGCGGCGGCTTTGATCTCGTCGTTGGCGATTGTGTTGAAGGAATCAAAGGCGGCCCGGAAGGCGACGGCGCGAGGTTGGACCAGGGCGGCTTCCTCGTTGCGTTCGTTATCTGCGCGCGCGTGAATGGGCGAGTAGAGGGAGAGAAAGGGAACGTACTGATGGCGTTGGAGTGGCATAGGGCTTTGTGCTTCTTCCAGTGCGCGACTTGACCTGGAGAGAGGAGCAGGATCAGTCTCAACCCGCATGCTCGCGGAAGGCACGGCAGCACATTCTCGAGAGCAGTATCCAGCGGCGTGGCATCGACTACACTGCTTGACCTTCGTCTGACCTGCGCACCAGACCCAATCAGCTCCCTCTCTCACCTCACCGCGCTCGAAGAGGACGCACTCGACGAGACCGCAAGACAGTTCTGGCACGTCGTGAGCGCCGTTGGCCGCACCGTCACCGTCACTCTCTCCTTCACTTGCGTAATCTCCTTGGTGACGAGCTCCCGGTTCGCAGCGACGAACGCATCCAGCATTGGTACAGATCGGAGGTCGCCGTCCAGGACGTACATACGCCATGAAGGTGGGAGACAACCCCAGGTCTTGCGGGACTTCCAGGTCGACGGAGAATTTGGGTCGGGGAGCCATTCGTGCGTAGGCGTTCGTGCGGGAGGACGAGGGAGAGGTGGAAGAAGGAAGCTCTCCTTAACTTGGTGTCGCTGCCTCGTCTTTTCGGGCTGCCTGCCTCTTCTCTCCCAGAGAACGCAAAAAGCTAAGAGGGGAGAACAGTACTGCGCGGCCTCAAACTAGGGCAAACGAACGCGTTACAACCTCGCAAGCACAACGAGCTCAACCACCTCCGCCAGCAACGCCTCCTCCACCATCTCCAGCTCACTCTCCACCCCTCTCAGTACCGTCAACACCCTCTCCCTCCCACCTCCCTCCTTCGCTTTGCCAACCCAGCACAGCGCCTCCTGCAGCCTAACCCTCCTCTCCCACACCCCCTGCCTCACGCGCTCCCCCTCCATCTCCACCTCTTCCACCTCCTCCATCGCCAGCCTGTACGCCCTCCTAGCCTCCCCCTCTTCCTCTTCTTCCACACCCCCACAAGCTCCCATCCAGACGTCCTGCAACGCACGCGCTCGTTCCCGCTTCTCCCTCACTCTCCGATCCCCATTCTCAGAGAGCAGCTTCATCTCCCTATCCACTCTGCGCGTCTGTTCCCGAATCGTGCGCTGCGCTGCGTCGAGGAAGAAGGTTGGAGAAGGGGAATCGAGAGTTTTGAGGAGGGAGGAGAAGAAGGAGTGCCGGTGGTAGAGCGGCGGGAGGAGCGGGGCGAGAGAAAGGTACGAGGTTAGGTGGGTTTCTTGGAGGTGTGAGTGGTAGAGGAGGTGCCTGGGGAGGAGGTGAGCGCGGTTAGGAGGAGGAAGAGGATCTCTGCCTGCCTTTGAGCGTTTGGGGTCGGAGGGAGAGCGGGACGATGCTGTTCGCCTAGGTGGGGCTTGGGCGTAGATCGGAGCATCCTGTAGTCGTTGTCCTCTGAGCTCGTACTGTGGAGGAGGAAGAACCCCTGGTAGTCCTCGGAGCAGTCGTTGCTCGTTCTCCCGCAGTCCAGCCCACGTTCTTTCCCTCAGCCAACTTCCATTCAACGATCTTAGCCTCTGTTATCCCCCAGTCTCCCCATCTCGCTATCTCCCGCTAGACTGACCTTCACTTCGACACCAACTCGTTCACCAACAATCCTCGCATGGAGAACTGACGCTCAACCACGCCTCGCCATGTCTTCTTCTCGAACAGACGCCAACGCAGTCGCAGGACCTTCCAACAGCGGACCCTTCTACCCTCCCCTACCACCTGCACCAACTCTCTCCCCCGCCGCCACCGCCCCAGCCCCAGCCCCCACCGCGCCCGTCGTCGTTCGCTCCGTCAACGGCCCTTCGATCGTACCCACCCTCTTGCACCCCGACGGGATCAAGGAGGTACCTCGGTTCTTCGAGCTATGCCAAGTAGACGACCTCATCACCCTCATCTGTGCGTTCCCCGTCCTTCCTCCTCGTGGTGAGCGCCACAGCTGACAGCAAAATCCAGCCTCCATGCTCGAACGCCTGATTGCGCACAACGACCGTATCCCCCTCACGCCTACCTCCCTTACGCGGTTCCATTCCCGTGCACCTCCTTCCATCAACGTTCCCGACTACCTCCTCCGAATCGCGCGGTATACGAACGTCGAGTCAGCTGTCCTCCTCTCCCTCCTCCCTTACGTCGACAAGGTGTGCGCGCGGCTGCCCACGTTCACCGTCAGCAGTCTGACTGTACATCGGTACGTTCCTATCTTCCTCTTCTTCCTCTCCGAAGCGGCTCTGGCAGCACTCAAGAGGCCGAGTAGAGCTGATCTCTTGGCGCTCTCTTCTCCAGGTTCGTCATTGCAGGCGTTAGTGTGGGGAGCAAAGCGCTCAGCGACAGCTTCTGCACGAACGGGCGGTACGCCAGAGTGGGAGGAGTGAGCGTCGCGGAGATGAACTTGCTCGAGAAGGAGTTCTGCGAGGCGATTGACTGGCGGTTGACCGTACGTCCTCTCTTCCCTCCCTGTTCTCCTTAGCTCCCACTGACACACCGCAGACGACCGGCCAAGTCCTAGCACACTACTACACCTCCCTCGTCCACTCCCACCCTCTGTACCGACTCCCCTCCTCCGACGTCCTCCCAACGCCCGACGCCCTCCCAACACCTATGGACCTCACCTCCAGCTCTTCACAATCCACCTCCCCCCTGTCCTCCTCGCCAGACCTCTCTCGCGCCCACAGCCCAGCACTCATCCCGGCACGAATGGCGACTGTGAGACGCGTATCCGCTTCCAACCTCCCTTCTCCCGTCGGGGGGTTCGCGCCGCAACCAGGCTCGAACGCCGAGGAAGTACGGCGGGATGCTTACGAAGGAGCGTGGATAGATTCCCTCGACGGAGTACGCAGGGATTCGCTCGAAGGCGCACGCAGGGATTCGCCTTTTTTTAGCGACCGACGGAGATTCTCACGATGGAGCAAGAGGGTCGCCGACGTCGTACGCGATCAAGAGGCTCCTAGGCTCTCCACCGGGGGAGAGAGGGCAGGCGAAGAGGACGCTGAGTCCTTTGGGACCGGGGAGGAGTCCGGGGATGGGAGGGGGGATGAGAGGTGTGTTGGCTGGGAGTGGGGGGCAGGAACTGGGGTAGTACGAGTGAGGTTATTGAGATTGTGTTGAGCGCTTTTTATGGAGATGAGACTGCCGAGATTTGGGGAGAGAGGAGAGGCGTGCGGAGCGTGCCGAATGCGAGGCTCCTTCTCCGACGAGCTCTCTCCCCCTCCTCTCACACGCGTGCGCGTACGTCAGCTCTCAGCCCTCCACGCCAGCAGCCAGCCTCCACGCAGAACCCAACCCACCAAGACCCCCTTGTCCACCCTCCTCCCAACCCCTCCCAGCCCAGCCTCAGCAACCCAACGATGGTCGTAGGTCGTCTAGTCCACTACGCAGCCGATATCGTCCTCGTCAGCGCTGTCCTTGCGGGCGTTAAGAGCTCGACTGGGTTCCGGTGAGTCGGAGGTTGGCCGTGCGTGTGAGGCGGTGGGCGTTGCGCTGGGATGGGCTTGCGTTGGGGTTGGAGGGGCGCGGGGTGGGAGGGGGTTTGGGGCGGCAAGAGTTGGGGTTTAGGACTGGGAAGGCGCCTGGTGGGAGGAGCACTGGCGGGAGGACCAAGGTGCTCTAGGGCGTGCACGCGGCGAGCAGGTGCGGTGGAGCTAGAAGCAGCGCTCTCTCCGCCCAGCAGGTACTGTCTATCTCCGCAGCCGTCTCTGCACCTCCGCAGAACCTCTCAACTCCCCTCGCGCCGTACCCGCAGCTGATCCCGTGCCCTCTCCTTAGCGTCTCCACCTCCTCCCTCCCCGAAGGTCCTGCGCGCCAAACAGCCGACACGGTGCTCAGCGTAGGCGAGAAGGTGTTTGATTACGCTGCGGCTGTATCGTATAGCAATTCGTACTTTGAGCGGGAGCATAAGAAGTGATGCCGGGGTGGGGGGCTGGAAGTAGGGATGTAATTAGGGCACACGAAGGGCGTATGTATCCTTGAGAGCTGTTCGGAGAGCGGTGAGCTTCGCACGAGCGAGCGAGGTGCTGTGTACACGCTAGATGGACCCTGAGCGACGTCCAGGTCGAGAGCAGCACGCCTGGCAGCTCTCCCTCCTGCCACACGCTCGGTTCGAGCTTCCACTCGCCTTCCCTGTATCTCGCCGACTACCGTCCCGCCGGCCCAACAGATCCGCGAGCTCAGCGACCGCGAAATCGCACTCGCACCCCACGCGCGGAGGCCAGCCGACCCTCTCCCCAGATCCGCCTCTGCCCCATCACTCCTCTCAATCTCTCGTCCGAACCAACTCGCACCAACGTCACAAGCAGCGCGATACCAGGTGCGCAACCTCCCCGCCCCAGGACCGCGTGACAGCCCACTGATGAGGTTGTGATAGGCGCACCGACCCGCCCTCGAGTTTCAGAGATCGGACGACGAGCTACGCTGAACGAATAACGACGTTAGAACTGGATTGATTACGCAGGTGAGTGTCGGGAGTCCTGCGCTCGGAGGGAGGGAGGACGGGATCTGGACCAGGCGCGGGGAAGGGCGGCAGTGTGGTTGGTGGGCGGCAGCGAGGGTCGTATGGACGGGCACGCCAGGCGGGGGCTGCTCGGGTGGATGTATCGTTGCGTTCTTTGGAGGAAGCGCTGGTCGTGGGCTACAGCGCGAACGACGCACGTCGTGGGAGGCAGGATGGGCTGGCCGGAGGCAGGCGGGTATGCGTGCCTGAGGACCTGCCCTCCAGCGCTCAAGGCCTGGAATCGAATCACCTCCGAGCCCTCTCACGAATTCCACTAACGCTCCTCCCCCAGCATGTCCGCCTCCCCACGCTCCCCCCTCCCTTCCGTCACCCCCCACCGACCCTCCTCGACGCACGACGCTCCAACGCGCAACAAGTCCTCCTCAGCTCTTTCCTCCCACGCCCCCGGTCGTCCAAAGCGCAACAAGTCGTCCTCCTCCCTGAGCTCTCACCACGGGCACCACGGCGTCCAATTCGCTCATCACGGCAAGAAGCCGGTGCACAAACGAACGGGGTCGACGGGGAGGAAGGCGGCGATTGATTTTGGGTTCACGAGTATGGCGGAGCCGGAGGAAGAGGAGGAGGAAGAGGAGGAGAGAGCGGGGAGGGAGGATAGGCCGTCGAATGGGAGGAGGGCGAGTAGTACGGGGAGTGTGGGGACTTTGCGAGCGAAGAGTAGGGAGAGGGGAAGTAGGAGTAGGGAGAGGGGGAGCAAGAGCAAGAGTAGGGAGAGGAGCAGCAAGAGTAGGGATAGGGGGAGCAGGGAGATCGCGCGAGAAGACGAGGTCAAGATCTCTCCGTTGGGTTCGCCGCTGGAGGAGCGAGAGGACGACGATGGGCCGCGAGGGAGGGGCAGGAGTGGTCTCAAGCCGCTCGACAGCAACATTACCGTCGTCGGGAGCGTCAATTCGTCCAATCCGACGTCGGGCAGCGACTGGGAGAGCGCGACCGACTCGCCTCAACCGGCGGAGAAAGCGCTCCCTAAGGTCGGGCAGTACAATGGCGAGGGAGTTTCGGGACTGGCGCAGGTCATGGGAGCGGGAGATCGGATCGAGGCGATTGCGGCGGAGGATACCAAGTACCAATCGAGGCCGACGACGCCAACGAGGACGAACGGGAGGGCCAAATTCCAGCTGGGATCCGTTGAGACCGACTACGGCGACATGTCGCCCCGCTCTGAGGAACCGCCAATCGCTCGACCTCCGCCCGCCGTCGCTCAGCGGACCTCCGCACCTCCTCAGCAACAACGCCAGGACCGCTACCCCTCCCTCGGTCTCGTTCAAGCCTCCATCTCTCCCCCCGCCACCTCCAGCGACTCGCTTCCCGTCGAACGGCACTCCTCCACAACGAACCAACGGTAGCCAAGCTCCCGCCGGCCAATCCACCGTCGTCTTCCCCACCACCTCCTCTCCCCGCGCCTCCCCTGTCCGACCTGACGCCTACCGCCCGCGCACAAACCGCCAAGCCTCCAACGCGTCCTTCGTCTCGATGGCCTCGAACCGCTCTTTCCATGGCCTCATGGGCGCCTCGTCGCCCAACTTCCGTCGAGCTGCCTCGACTGCAGCGCCGCAAATCGATCGCGGAACGATCGCACAGGCCGAGCTTACGAAGGACGGAGTGGGACCGACGCGACAAACGCACAAGCGAACGGACAGCATGGGCAGCATTCGCTCGCTGCGCAACGTCGCGGAGTCTTCGACGGGTCGAGCGTCGACGATGGGCGTTTCGGAAGCGAGGGAACTGGCGCGTCGACTGCGGTTGTCGAGCGGGTCTGCGTCGGAGGGAGGAGCAATGGGGTTGCTGGGGAACGTTGGAGGTCCTCAGCGCTCGTCGACGGGCGCAGGTGGGACTCGCCCTGGAGCTGGGAAGCGCAATGCGAGTGGGTACTTTGCCAGCCTTCGCGGGTTCGCCACCGCCAACCTCCCCGGCCTCACCCCTCCCCTCTCCCCCTCCGCCGCCGCTTCCTTCCGCTACCCCATCCCCGGCGCCACCGTTCTCTCTACCAGCGCCTCGAAGGGCAAAGGCCGCGCCTCGCCAACCCAATTCCAGCCCCTCATCTCCAAATTCGTCGAAACCTCCTCCTACACCGACTCGCCTCAACTCTCCGCCTCTCCCGCCGCTACCCGTGGTCCCCTCTTCTCGCGCCAGCACCACAGCGCCAGCACGGCTTCGCTCGGCGCGATGAGTCGAACGCAGCAGAAGGCGATCCTGGCTCGCGATGCGCCGTACTGGGATAACGGGAGCGGACCATCCGAGGTCCCGGCGGGGATGGGGAGCGGGTTCTACTCGCCTGCTTCGACGCAGGGGAATGGGAAGCCTGTCGGGTCGATGCAGCTTTGGGCGGCGGGGTTGGTGAGGGAGGCGGAAAGGATCGATAGGCAGTATCGAGCGGTGGAGAAGTGGCGAGATCCGTTGGGGGAGAGCTTGGAGAGGGCATTGCCGCCGAGGAAGGTGGAGACTGTGGCGAAGAAGGGGAAGGGGAGGGGTGAGTTCGTTTGAGGAGAGTGCGAGGGACTTTGCTGATGATTTCGTTCTTCGCAGCTTGAGAGGATTGGCTTCGTTCGTGGCTGTACTCTCGTCGAACGCTATCATATTATTGTAATGTCGACTCTACAAGCTTTTCAGTCGACAGGTTTGCTCGCAGCAGCAACTCCGGAGAGAGGTCGACGAGACGAGTACTCCGAGGAGATGGCAGCCACTACTCTTTCTTCTCCGCTTCTTCCCTGCACATCTTCTCGCAATCCATCAGGAGAACTCTGGTCTGCAGGAGCTAGAGGAGAACCTTCCGCCTGCTCCAGCCAGCTCGAAAAGCTGAAGAAGCGCGTCAGTCGTTCAACGTTCAACTTGCTGCTCTCCCTCGATCCATCACCTCGATTCAAGCAGAGTGTAGCCTGCTACGCAAACAACCTCTCCAAATGGCCAGCACCTTCCTCTCCCTGCTGGACCCATACCTCCCCGCCTCCCTCCTCAGCCCCGTCCACCAAGTCGTCTCCTCCCTCTCCTCCCTCTCCTCCCTCTCCTCCCCCTCCTCTCTCATCCCCCTCCTCATCAGCCTCCTAACCCTCTACGCCGCCCTTTCCTCCCTCTACCACACCACTCGTCTTGCCCTGCGCCTCGCCTGGTTTGTCGCCAAATGGGGCGCCATAGTCGCCGCTCTCGGAGCCACTTTCTCGAGCTGGAGCAACTGGGGCAAGCCGGCGCAGGAGACGGGGCTGGGGATGGCGGGGAGGACGGCGTGGAGTGTGGGGAAGAGGGGCGTTGAGTGGTGGGGGGATAAACCTGCGACTGGGAGAGGGAGGGCGGCGAGGTCTGCGAGTGGGAGGAAGAGGACTTGGGCGACCGCGAATGATGACGGGGAGTGGGATGAGCCGGAGGAGGCGAAGGAGGCGATGTACTTTGTTAAGGAGACGGTGTTGACGTTCCTTGGGGCGGGAGGGCGCGACAAGTCGGTCGGGACGAAGAAGGCCCCTAGTTCGCGAGGAAAGGGGAAGACGATCAAGAAGGGGAAGAAGGTCGTCAAGGAGAACAACGGACTGGAGGATTTGGCGATGAACTTTGCGTTGGGGAGAGCGAGGAAGGCGTGGGACGAGTTGGCGGAGGGATTGGGAGGGGCAGCGGACGAGGAGCGACGGCGATGAGGTGCGCTCCTGCTGCCTCTCGACAGCGACGGTGCTGATTCTGTTTTTCCAGGAAGCAACGGAGCTGTACTATTCGTGTTTGGATGTTGCACCAGTACCTTATGTAACAACACTTTTAAGCAGGCACAAGCGATGACCTCGACTATTCACCCAAACCTACGTCCACCTCATCAGCTCGCTTAATCAGCGCTTCAAATACCAACTCACACCGCGACGAACGCCTCGCAATCCCCATCGCGGTCCAGCAGCGGCGTCAAATGCACCACACACGCCCTCGCCAGCGCCTCCTTCTTCCCACTGCTCCTCATCAGCCCTACTCCCTCTCGCGCCCGGAGAACGACTCACAAGAACATGCTCCTCCCCTGCGGCCTCAACCCGACCGGAAGCGAGAACGAGTGCCCCTTCTCAACCGCGAGCTTGATCGTCCTCCTCATCCGCTCGCTCTCATCCTTCGTCGCTTCAGCGAGGATCTTGACGAAGTCGACGCCGGGGAGCTGGTTCGCCAATGAGGTGGGGAGATCTGCGGAAGGTCAGTAGAGTCGAGGAGGGAGGAGAGGGGACGGACTGCAGAAGGTGAGAACTTGAGGAGTGACGAAGAGGATCTCGCGAGTCGATTTCCTGAAGAGGACGACGCGCGAGTACGTCGCTTCGAATTCGACCATCTTGCTCTGCGTTCCCTCATCAGTTTCCCTCCCTCAAAGCAGGATGCGAACGAACCGCAAATTGCTCCGAATTGATCTCGGCATGCTCCTCGACCGTCAGCCCCAAATCGTTCCCCCTGCTCGCCTTCTTCTTCATCCTGCTGGTTCCTTGGCCACTGTTACTCGCCGTCGAAGCGAGGGACGACCTACTCGCCTCGCGGCGAATCTCGAGGGTCTCGGACGAGGACTTCTTTCCGGCGGAAGCGGCGTGAGCTTGGACGGCGGGAGACAATGTGGCGCGAGAGGGGCGATGAGAGGGATCCGAAGGCGTGCCGAGGAGAGTGGTGATGTTGCCCGAGACCTTGCGAAGGGGTTAACTTCGGAGCGAAATGGGCGAGGAGAGTTGGCGCACGTCGATTTGGCCGCCGAGGAAGTACTTGACGCGGTCTTGAGCATCTTTGAGAGGGATTCTGTCGAGAGCTTGAGTGAGAGTGAGCGGAAGGAAGATTGCAGAGGCGTACATGCAGAGAAGGTTGAAAAACGGCTCCCCATTGCGTCGGTCTGAGGATGCCGTCACCGAGGTACTTTGCAAGGCTTGAAGGAGCGACTCACAGTTTAGAATAAGCGAAGTTATCCCGACCTCGTTGTTGAGAGCTTCGCGAAGTCGACGAACGCTCTCCGGCGCCGTCCCAGGACCTTGTAGGAATCGACCTGTGAGAGAAATTCAGCTCGCAAGACCAGGAAATCGCGCGCACAACACTCACAGTTGCGACCGATAATCGCGTCGAGGGGGTAGCCAGTGAGCTGCGCGAATCCCTCGCTCGCGAGGACCTGCGAAGAGTGAGTGCGAAAAGCTTGCTTGCGATCTTTCCTCCGACTCACGATGGGGTGGTCTCGAAGCCTGTTCGCCCCATCAGCTCGCTTCTCAACAAGAACCAAGTGAACGCACCTCGGATTCGTCAAGCAGTAGCAATCCGCCAGCCCATCCCGCTCCTCCGGGCTCAGCTTCCACGCCTTCAGCCTCGCCACCGCATGCTCCACCAACTTGTTCTGCATGTACATCTGAAACTCCTTTCCATACAACGACGCCAACAGCTCCTGCTGGGGCGCAGCGATCGAAATTCCCACGTCCGCCGAGCGTCGCAGGCATTCGAGGATGGGTCCGCGGATGGTGATGGGGAGATTGAGGCGGTTCGGGCCGGATTTGACGAGATAGACGTCCTCGATTGCGGAGCAGGCGGAGCGGACTTTGGAGGTGAGCTTGGAGAAGACTTTGATGCTGTGTAGGGGCGTCATCGAGGGAGCGAGGTGAGAAGCGAGCGAAGCGTACTCGTTGAGAAAGTCGATGAGGACTGGGTTGCTGTCGGGAAGAGTCTCGACGTAGTCTCGGAAGCGGCGTTGAGCGTCTTAAATCCCCATTCCAGAGTCAGCTCCCTCGCCGACCTGCTCCAACAAGCGAACGACGCACGCTTGTCCTTCATCAAATCGTCGAGCGAGTGCTCCCCCAGCAGCTTCGAAATCCTAAACTCAACTTCCTGCGCCACATCCCAGTTCGGAAACGCCGTCGGATCGACAGACTTGGGCGCCAGGTACGGGAGGTTCGGAATCGCCGACTCCCTGGGCTGTCCCCCGATCCCCCAGTCAGAACCCGTCCTGCTCGTCTCACGCCTACTGCCGGAGCCTTCGCGTTCGTCGATTTCGGAGGAAAGTTTTCCTTTGCCGCGCTCGGTGGTGGTCGAGTTGGGGAGCGGCGGGTTGGGGAGAGGGACGGTCGGCGGCGTGGTGCGACGTTGCGGTTCGAGGGGGTCGTAAGAGGACTGGCCAGAGTCTGGAGAACGCGATCCTCAGTGAGAATATGTGCAGTTATTGGGAGAGCACGAACCTGATGAGGCGGCTGAGGGCGGGCTGAGTGGGAGGCTCGGGGGGAGGATAGGAAGGCTCCTGTTGCGAGGAGAAGACGAGGTGAACGACGAAGCGGCGAAGCTGGCGACTACTTGGTCGGAATCCATAGGTTTAATTTAGGAAGCGCTGGATCGCGGAGCGGGAGCGGCGAGGAGTTGGAGGAGGGAGAAAGCTGAGGACCTCGCTCCGCGGATTTTGCGATTCTACTTCGAATTCCATTCCTCCTGCTCTCTGTTCCGGACAGAGCCCCAAAATGCAGAACGTGGGTGTGATTACTCTGTGTTCACGGGGGCAGCAAAGGATGAGCTTTTGAAACGAGTTGAGCGGAGCCCAAGCACGGGTGAGCCAGGTCGAGCTCCAGCCGTTCGTTCGTTCGCATCTTCCCTCGACCACACTTATGCGAGGAGATGCTGAGGAACGGGATTAGGGAACCGCAGTTGAAGCGGTGAGACGGATGCGAGTGGGTGGGCGAGGGCAAGGTTGGGAGGTTCTGCGAGGGGTTGAAGGGTGATGTACGTTATTTATCACGGTTCTTGCTGACTGGGGAGGACGTGAAGCTGCTTGCTGTGTGGCTATTCTTTACTTCTCCACGTTCTCGATTCCTCCTGCCTCCAGTGCCGCCAGCAGGCTTTCCGGGTTCGACGCTGCGTCTCGCTTCCGATTCGCTCGAACCCTATTCTCCTTTTTGTTATTACAACAACGTATCCATCTTCGCGAGCTTGAGACTTCAGCAGCCCGAACAGCGTTCCGCTCTTCGTGCCAAACGCTTCGCAGGCTGTCTTTTCCCAATTTGGCCCTCTCGCTCTCGCAATCTCCACGCAGCTGCTTTTCTCACCTCACCGCCGTCGTCACTGGCTGCGAAAGAGCTTAATGCCTCGTTCTACGGAGTGAGTTTCAGCACTTTCGTAATCCTCTCTCCTCGGAAGGAGTGCGCGAAGCCAGAAACTCGCTGACGAGAACCTTTCGACTCTCCCCCGGCTCGTTGCCAGAAAGGCGACTTGAGTAGGCTTTAGTAGATTCCAAATACTGTCTCAGCTTGCTTAGACTCGCTCGAGGACCCTAACACCTCCTGCAAGCTGACTTTGCGAAGCCCTCCCAATTGGGCAAGCCATTTTTTGCGGCTTGGTCACCAAGTCAGTCCTCTTGTCCTCCTACGCTCCACCCAGCTCTCAACCATTCCAGCACCAGCGCTCACCCGAACGCTCCTCATCACCTCAGTCCTCGCCATCACCTCTGCTCTGCTCTTCTCCGCCTACCACTCTTCAAGTTCCCCCGTTCTCCCCCCAACGACTGCCGACATGACCGCTGCTCGTCTCTCTCGCTCCGTTGTACAGTCGGTTCTCTCCAGGGAACAAGCGGAGGGAGCAGGCGCCACGGTGCGCCGAAGCATCGGTACGGCTGCGCTGCGCAACTTCACGCCGTTCCTCATGCTCGATAACGTACGTTCCAGCTACTCTATGGGGGAGAGCGTTCGCTGACTCCGAAGCAGTTCAAGGTTGGCGAAGGGGCCGGATTCCCAGATCACCCCCATCGCGGGATGACCACGCTCACGTATATGCTCGAGGGCGAGTTTGAGCACGAGGACTTTGTGGGGCACCAGGGTAATACGCCTCCCTCCTCGCCTTCTTCTTCCTCAGCCGACTCATAACGAACGGCGAGCAGGCAAGATTGGTCCTGGCGATTTGCAGTTCATGATTGTGCGTTCCTCTCCCTTCGTTGGCGAGCAGGTTGAGCTAACTCCTGCTCAGGCGGGTCGTGGAATCATGCACAGTGAGATGCCGATCCACAAGCCTGGCGGGAAAGATCCGTTCGGGCTCCAGCTGTTCGTCCTCCCTTCTCCTCTCCACCATGCCCTCGCTCACCGCCCACCTTCCACCAGCTGGATCGATCTCCCCAAGGACAAGAAGCTCGTCGCACCTTCCTACCAAGAGCTCCGCGCCGACCAAGTCCCATCGTGCGTCCTCCCCTCCCCTCCTCCCTGCCATTCTTAACCCCTCGCAGCGCCCACCCCTCCCCGAACGTCCTCATCAAAGTCATCTGCGGAACAGCGCAAGGTAGTGAAGCGGAAGGAGCCGTCGAATCCCCCGTTCGACCGCTCGGGGGCTGCTGGTTTTTCGATGTTACGTTCTCCGCGAAGGGGGAGAAGGTCTTTCAGGCTATCCCGAAGGGGTGGAACGCTTTCGTTCGTCCTCTCCTCCCTCTCCTGTGCGAACGCTGACGTCGAGCAGATCTACACGCTCGAGGGGAAAGTCCTACTCGGTCCGGAGGGGACGTCCCTCGCTCCCGTCGAGCCGTTCTATACCTCCGTCCTCTCGAGCGTCGATGGGGAGACGGGAATCCAAGTCGAATCAGTCTCTGATACCGCACGCCTCGTCATCGTCGCTGGCGAGCCTCTGGACCAGGTTCGTCCCCCTTCTCCTCGCTCGGAGCTCGCTGACCCTGTGTTGCGGTACAGGAGATCGTCCAACATGGTCCGTTTGTGATGGTGCGCTCGCTTTCGCTTCTTTTTCTTATACGGGGCTAACTGGGAACGCAGGACTCGAGGAAGGGGATTCAGCAGGCGTTCCAGGATTTCCAGATGGGCGTGAATGGGTTTGAGGGAGCGCATGGCTGGAGGTCCGAGATTGGGAAGAAGGTACGTCGGCTTCGTTGACTGTGTACGAGGTGGTCACTTACGCTCTGCGTACGCAGATGACTTGAGCTTGCCTTTGAGCTCAAGAGCAACGCGTTTTTTTTTGTGCAAAGTGACGGAGGGACCTCTGCTCATGTCTGCGTCTTCCCCTGCTCTTGCGAAGTACTTGGTTAAAAGTTCTCCGCTCCTTGGAGGATCGTTAAGGGAGGGGATGGAGGGATCGCGCCTTCGCAGGGCCAACGCTTTTGCCGCTTCGTTTAAAGCTCGACGCAGTTGGTCGGGGAATGGGATGAAGTGGACGGCTGGCGCCCTCCTCGTCTTGACGTACTTCTTGCGCACGAAAGGGAGCGATACGTACGGAAGGGGTGGGAGCGGGTGGCGATAGGTTGAAGAGCGCGAGGCAAGGTGCGAGATTTGCGATTTTCGGAGGATCGCGTTTGCGAAGCGTGCGAAGAGCAGAGCGGAAAGAGGAGAGAGCGAGCGACAAATGAGGCTCACGAAAACGACTGAATGCAAAGCAAAGTGAAAACACAACGACCCCGCTCCTCCTCGTACAAAAAAGTCGCGTCAGCGGGCGAGCGAGGGGTCCGCCGAGGGAGTCATCTCACCTTCCTACAATCGCTGCCGCAGCGTGAGCGTTATCGGACGATGATCCGACGCTTTCTTGATCCCTGGGCGCACAGGACGGATCTCGCATTCCTCGACTTGCTGGAGAAGGTCGCTCGAGAGCATAAAGTGGTCGATGCGAGCGCTCGAATACTTGCTGCTGCCGCTTGTGTTGAGCCAGCTTCGCGTAGAACACGATAAGCATACGCGGAGACGTAGGAAGCGAGGAGGCGTACCTGTACTCGATTTCCGCCGCATCGTGCGATGACCTCCACGCGTCCGGGAGCTCGAGACGGTCCAGCTGGGCTTTGAGCGCGTATTGAGGACCTAAGCTCTTAACGTCCACTTCTCGCTTTTTGTCGGATCCTGGTGGGTAGGGCTCCTTGTCTGCAGGGCAAAATTCAGCGAGGCTCGTTGCGCTCAAGTGACGACGCACCGAGCATTGGGTTGACGCAGGCGTTGAGATCACCTGTGTGGGCGGTAAGGGTGAGTAGAGATCCTTATGAGAAACGATAGCGAGCTCACCAGTCCAGATGATGCCCTTGTTTTCCGCTTTCGCACGAGCTGCGAGCGAGGTCATGAAATCGTAGAACGCAACCGCCCATTCCTCGCGCCTAGTCCTAGCGACGGTATTGCTCTCAGAATCACCTGCTCCGCTGCCGCACGGAACGTAGGTCCCGACGAGATAGGTGGTCTGAAATTCGGCGACGATGCAGCCTGCGAATTCAGGTCAGTGAACGGCCGAAGCGAGCAAGAGCGAGTTTTGATACGCACGAGTAAAGCTGATGAGCTCAGACTGCGCTACTCGTCAGCTCCATCTTCCCTCGTAATGACACGCGCGATGAAGGACGAACGCTTTCTCTCCCGGAGCGAGCGACGATGCCGTTGACGTTCCAGCTCGTGATCTTGACGCCGCCTTGAGGAGCAGGGCGGAACGATGAGTGAGGAGTGCCTAGAAGGACCTTCTTCCGCGGCGGTCTGTACAACTTGCGAGATGAGGACGAGGCGTAGCGGCGCTTCGAGGAGCCGAGTTGGAGCGGCGGATCGGGGACGGGAGGAGGGCGGAGCTGAGTGTTTGGAATGTAAGGAGGCTTGAGGCGAGGAGGACTGGCGTTCGGCTTGGAGGAAGAGTCGTCGGGCACGACGAGCGCGAAAGACTGCCAACGCCGCTCGGTCAGTAGGGACGCCGCGCAGGAGCTGCGAGGACACGCACCACCGGATTGATATTCATGGCACAGGACTGTTGGCCGCCGAGTGCAGCAGCGATTCGAGCAGGAAGCGATTCGAGCAGGAAGCGAGGAAAGAGAGGCGCGCCGAGAAATTCACTGACCCCCCTCTCGGCCTGAAGGCCTGAAGCCTGAGCAGCCTCAACTCTCTGCGACTGCTCTCCGCGTTCTCGAGCGTCTTCAAGCACAGAACGGAACCAACCCCACGGTGCATGATGATGACAACAAGCGAACAAACGAAACAATCTCTAGCTCCACCCCCTCGACTTCCGCTCCCACACCCATCACCTCGGCAACCCCTCCCTGATAATAGCCCCCTTGAGCCTCGCTCTCAAATACTCTAACCGCTGTTCATACTTACCTTCCGTCGCGCGCCTCCTCCGCCTAACCTCCTCCAACTCGTCCCTCAGTGCCTGCGTCGCTCGCTCAGCGTCCTCCGACAAGCCAACGGGATTAGGCTGCTCCAGCGCGGAGGGGAGGTCGAAGGTCCATGCGGAGGGAGTGGCGGGAGGGGAGCGTTTGGAGAGGGTTAAGGACGCTTTCCGCATGAGCGACTTCTTCCTCGTCGACGCCACTCCATTCGCCGCCACCTCGCCCCCGAAGACGCGCAGGGCGTTTCGACCTATCGCGTTCTCCATCATCGCGAGCCCTCCAGGCCCTATCCGCTCCTCCCACTTCTCCACCGCAGCTTTCTCGAGCCCATCCCATAATTCACCTAATCTCCCCCACTCGCTCTCAATATCGCGGATCTCGGCCTTGAGTTCCGAGCTATTGGGCTCGCGGTCCGAGGAGGCGAAGATGAAGGGATCGGTGGAGGAGGCGAGAGGTGGGAGAGGGAGGGAGGGAGAGGAGTAGGAGACGGAATCGAGGCGAGAGCGACTGGAATGAACCGTCGTTCCGCGCGTTCGAGATGGCGAGTGCGAGAGGGACGACCGAGCGCCGTAGTGTGTGCTTCCTTCCGTCGAATACACGCTCGTCCCTCCCCTTCCTCCGTTCGAGCTCCTCGAGCTCCCTTCGCCGCCGCGAGAGCTGAGGGCGGAACTTGTGAATGCGGGGTGATTCCGCACGGAGCGAGCACGGAAGACGGAGTGCTCCTCCGTTGGAATGATGCTCGCGCGCGAGCGACCTGTTTTGCCGGAGAGGATGCTCGAGACGTCGACGCGGTTCGGCTGGACGACGTCCCAGTCCTCGTCGATAGGCTGCTTTCCTGAGCGCGTTGAGGAGGTGTTACGGCGGAAGAGGGAGGAGATGGCGGTGGTGGATTTGGCGCGGGATGCGGTGGAGAGGAAGGAGGGGGATCGACCAGGGCCGGAAGTGTTGGCGAGGGCGGCGACCCGTGAAGGAGTAGGAGGAACGATAACGGAAGAAGGTGGGGTTCGGTCTGGCACAGCAGCAACGTGATCAGCTCTCCACACCTCCGCAACGAAGCTCCTCGCACTCACCTCTGCCGTGCAATATCGGTACCTCCTCATTCCCCTCTCCCAGCATCTCCCCAGTCCCACTCGCTCCTGGTCCCGCTTTCGCATACCGCTCAAACAACTGCGTCCTCAGCATCCTGTAATCCTCATCATCCAGCAATCCATCCGAGTTCGCAACAGCGAGCTCCTGCAGCCTTGTCGCCAGGTACTGAGTCGATACGTCCGCCTGTGAAGTCGAGAGCTGATGAGGAAGGGGAGGTGGAGCCGTAGCAAAGCTGCTGTCCTTCTTCGTACGCGGAGGAGGAGCTGAGGCGGCATAGGAGGTGCGAGGGGAGGGGAGGATAAGGCCGCTGCTGTCGTCCGCCGTCGTCTTGCGGCTTCGAAAGAAGGTGGATCCACGACTTTTAGTGGAAGGAGCGGTGGAGCGGGGTACGCCGTTGACGCCTAGGTGGAGCGCAGGGTCGAGAGAGGAGGAGGGGAGGAGGTGCGGGCTGGATTTGCCGAGGAGGGGGTTGCTGAAGAAGCTCGATTGTCGCGTTGCTGAGCTTCGTAGAGAGGCGGACGAGGTCTTGCTCCTCAGCTTACGCTCCTTGGTCGTCTCCCGCTCGTTGTCCACCGCACGGCCTTTGTCGACCTCCGCCTTGCCGCCCTTGCCTGAGATGCTATCGTACCACCGCTTCTCCTTCTCGATCCTTGCTGCTCGCGATGGCGGGGGAGGGAGTGGTTCGTGGATCGCGGGCGTAGGTCCTCTGCGGAAGAAAGAGAGCATGGCGGAGAGGCGAGAGGAGGACCGGGAGGTGGCGCTGGCCGTCGCCCTGTGCTGTTGGAGATAGTGTGGGCAGTTGGCGAGACACTGTCGCTGGTGGTTCAGCCGGTGGCAGGAGGAGAAGCGGTTGGAACGAGAGAAGAGGAGAACGCGCTTCGCTTCCCATCTTCGCAGATCTCGAGAATGAAAAGACCCACGAACGCGCGCACATCTTCATAGGAACGCCTCGCATTCAGAGTGGGCTGAAGATACAGTAGACTTGCAAGACCAACACGGGGGAGGGGGTATAGTATCGTGCGAGAGACGTGTGCGGAGGAATAGCGAGGGAGGGAGGGGAGTATTCACATGATGGAGCCTGCGACGAGAACAAGGATCAGCGAGAAGCCTTCGACGAGGAAGGGAACAGAACGTACATCCTCGAGAGAACCACCAGCTCGAGCGGAATTGCTCGATCCAAAAGACGAGAAGCCTAAGTCGTTCGCGAGGACTCGTGATTCTGCAATTCGCACGACCCGTCAGCTCACACTCACACACTCATGGACGAGGAAGGAAAGGAGGAAAGAACGCACTGCAAGAGCGCCGCCTTGACATGATCATCGACCGGCATGACCTCGGCCATCCAAAACGAGAAATCGCACGCGTTCGTCGGCATCGGCCCAATCGTGTTGTTGAGTCGCTGAAGGACCCACGGCGCCGATCCGCTCCTGAGCGTCTGAACGAACTCGAGGCAGACGTTCATGAGCTGCGCCGTGCTGAGCTCGATCGCCTGCTCGGCGGGCGGCTGACCCTGCCCCGGTGCGCCGGGAGGAGGAGACGAAGGGACTCTCCGCCTCCTCATCTCCGACTCAGGAGGGTTGCGCGCCAGCGCCACCGCCTCGAGTTCGGCCTCCTGCTCGGGACTGATATCGTCGACGCGCTCGATCCTCCCGACGGTATAGCCATCGAACGTTCCCTTCTCGAGGACTCGAAAGCGGTACGTCCCAATCGTTTCGACGATCGACCGTCCGTCCTCGATCATGTTGCAGCTCTGAACTTGGAGCATCGTTCCGTACTCGCTCACACCGCCGTCGTGGCGACTTGGGAGGACCATGCCGAACTGCCGATCGCCGTCCATCACGCGTCGCATCATGAGGCGGTACCGAGGTTCGAAGATGTGGATGTAGGTCGGGAGGTTGGGCCAGGCGAGGGTGCAGACGAAGATGGGGGTGTCGAGGGAGTTGCTGCGCTCCTCGGCTTCGATCGACGCTTTGCGCTCGGCGGAGAGGAGGGGAAAGGCGGTCGAGATGAGCGAGGTCGTGGTGGTGGTCGGAGGTTGGGACTGGAAGTAGGTGAAGGAGGGGAAGTCGGAGCGACAGAGGGGGCATTTGTCGGAATGGTCGAGGGAGCGCGCCAGGCACTTCTGGCAGAACGTGTGCCCGCACGGCGTCGTGATAGGGTCGTGGAAGAGCTGAACGCAGACCTGGCATTCGAGCTCAGACTGAAGTTCGGCGAGGAAGGTGGCGGAGACGTCGTCGAGGTCCAAGTCGATCCCGCCCAAGTCGTCCTCCTCCTCTCCCGCCTCCCTCCGCACGCGCTTGCTCGACTCCCACTCCTTCGACCTATGCGCCCTCTTATTCTCCTCCTCCCCTATCGGATCCTCTCCTCCTCCCACACTGCTCGGCGAACTCGCATCGCTGCTCTCCCCCCTCGTCTCGTCCAACCCAGGACGTTCCCCATCCCACTCGGCGCGGTTGACCGCCGCCTCGACATCGGGCAAGTCGCGCCTGAGCATCGAAAGGACCTTCTGTAGGACGTAATCCGTCGTGGGCTCTCCAAGCGTCGCTCCTCGATCCTTGTGCGTGCAGGCGGGGTTAGGGCACGCTGCCTTGACGCGGTAGCCGATAGAGGTCGATCGAGGTGCCATGTCGGGATGAGGAGTGGGTCGAGGAGGGGCGCCGATGCCGAGGAGGTTGGCGAGAAGACCGCCCGAAGGGGATCGTATCATCGAGACGGCTGCGACGGGGGTGGTGGGATTGCGGGCGAATTGGGATTCGAGAGAGAGGGCGGGACGATCGTGTGGAAGATCGAGCGAGGGGCGGAGGGAGGAGAGAGAGCATCCTAGGCAGACCGAGTGCCCGCAGGCGAGGGTCGTCGGATCGCGGAGAAGGCGGTGGCAGGCGCGACAGGTGAGGAGCGAGAGAAGGGCGGGGACGAGGGCGGGGAGTGAAGGTTCGGCGGGAGTGGGAGTGGACGCGCGGCTGAGGAGCGGAGGGGAGGCGAGGAGAGGGGATGGACGCTGGTGGATGGGGTGCTGCGAATGCGTAGTCGATCCGAACGTCGCCAATCTTCCCGACTTGGTCCCAATACTCGAATCGTCGTCGTCGTCGCCAAACTCGCTCCTCTGATGCTCTGAATCGCTCTCGGCTCCCCCAGCTCGCCTCGTCAACACTCGCCGCCTTCCCCTCATGCTCGTCTCCTCCGCCAGTCCCGCCGCCTCGTTCTCTGACAGCCAATGCTGCTCCGGATCGGCGTAGCGCTGAGATCGGGACGTCGAAGCCATCGGAGAGGCGGAACCCGACCCCGAAGCGGCCAGGGAGTTGGATCGAGTCCGACTGGGTACGCTTGAGGCGGAGGCTTGGCGAAGGAGTGGGTGGGCGAGAGGACCGGGAGGAATGGAAAGCACAAAGGGGGAGTTGGGTCGAGAGGGGTGTGCTGATTGCGGAGGTGTCGGCGCGTTCGTCGGAGGACGGCGATGAGTCGAGATCGGGGAGGATTGACGGGGTGGGGAAGGCGAGGGAAGGGGTCGACGAGGACGGCGATGCGATGGTATATCTGTGCGAGCCATCGGCATGGGATGGAGAGGAGGGTCGACCTGCGGGAATAGGGCTCGCTGTTAACTGTCGCGATCTCATCTCAGTTCGATCTGAGGACTCACGTCGATGAGCGCGTTCGAGATACTCCTAGAATCTCCTGCAGGGGTGGAAAAGTCCATAACGAGGGCACGACTCGCTGCTGTGTCGCGTCGATCCACGCCGGGCAAAGTGCCGCCAAGATCGAGAGTCGGCGGAGCGAGCCGCGAAAAGGCCTCGAGAGGTAAACGAGGTCGTGCCTGCGCTGAAGTCGAAGCCGTGGTGGTCCATAGAGGCTGTTCCTGCCCTCCAAGCGTCCCCCATGCCCCTCGATCCAGCGCGTTCCCCTCCAGCAGCTGCGTCCTCCCCGCGCTCAAGAGAGGTTCCTCCGACCGGTGCTCCCCCTCTCGATCTACCGCCTTGCCTTTCCCCTTGTCCTCCAAAGACCTCTCAATACCCTCCCCAGCAGCTGCTGGCGCTCCGAGCTCCAACCCATGACCTTGACTAGAGATCGCCGAATTCATCGGCAGGAGGAGGTCCGGCGCACTGGAGGTGGATCGGCGAGGAGATGTCGAATCGGTAAAGCAACGGTGATGTGGTGGCATTACTGGGGGTTGAGAGGGGGAAGGCGCTGGCCCATGGGCTGTCGGATGGACTTGGTGAGGCTGCACCAAAGAGACGAGTGAGTCGGCCGTCCAGGGGCCCGAGAAGGTGTGGATCGCTTACGTGCGTTGGGTGGATACTGGTAGGATGAAATGGATAAAGCTGGCTAGCCGGCTGCTGGTCTTGGGGCGGAAGAGAGGTGTTGGAGAGAGCTGGAGAGATGGTGGCGCGGAGGAGAGGAAAGTAGGGTGAGGTCGCTGAGGCGAGAGATCGTGCTTGTCGATCGAGGTGATGGACTCTGAGCTTGAGCTCCCTGTTGGATCTTGCTGGTGGCGTTGCTTAAGCGAGGGAGGGAAGAAGAGAGGCGGAAGCTTGAGGGGGAGCAACAAGTAGTCGATCTTGCGCGCTCGAGTTGCTCCCGCCAGATCGACTTTCCCTCGTCAGAAATCTCTTCCCCTTCTTAAGGCCGTGGAAGTCTACAGGACCACAGCAGACACAGTAGACTTGCACACCAGGACTGAGCCCAATGGGAGGACCGAATCCATTCCGATCTGGCGTACGCCCGAAGTCCGAGGCCTTTACGGCTCGCTCTCCCCAAGGACGCTCCTCGACTTGAGAGAATAACAATCCAATACCAGCGCTTCAA
Organism: Glaciozyma antarctica PI12; assembly: GCA_002917775.1. NCBI lineage: Eukaryota > Fungi > Basidiomycota > Microbotryomycetes > Kriegeriales > Camptobasidiaceae > Glaciozyma > Glaciozyma antarctica. The sequence continues at coordinate 982,620 of KZ627146.1, read as the reverse complement.
ACCCTCAAGCGCTATCCAGCAACGACCTCGGCACGGCCCTAAACACCACCACCATCACTAACCTATCAGCTCCTCAAACCTATACGCAAACCTATTCGACACTTCACTTCTTTCCCACCTCGATGACCTTGACCTTCCTCTTCTTCCCATCCCACGCCTCGACCACCGCCACATGTGGCTTCTCCGCCGATCCAACGATCTTCGTAGAGAGGTTGTGCTTGAACTTGGCCTCCCAAAGAACGAGGACGTCTCCCGCTCGAGGCCCGTCCAAATCCCTCCCGACGATGGGACGCGCTTTCGAACCGCCTTCGACGGGGATCCGAAGAGCGTAGATGGGGATTCCGTACGATTTGCCGATCGGAGGAAGAGGGTCCGTCGCGCGCGCGAAGCAGGCGGCGATGAGCGCGTCGTCCGTCGTTCGCGAGGCGGACTTGTCGCTGAGCTTCGAGTGGGCGGCGGCGAAAAGTTGGGCGCCGAGGGAGGTGGAGAAAGTGAGGAGTTGGGAGGAGGTAGGGAGGGGAGGAGGAGGGAAGTGGGATTGCGAGATGGAGGTCGTCGTTTTCGGCCAGGTCGTCGTCGGTGAATGAGATGGTCACGATCGTCTTCGAGAGGTCGTCGTAGATGACTTCGATCCTGCAATCGAGCATCAGCTTCGCTACCTCAAAACCACTCCGCGGAACGACTCACTCAATATCATGCCTCGTCTTCCCCCTCTTCGTCGCCGACGACTCGGAGCAATCCACCACCACATCCTTCCTCCCCGCAATCGACATCGGCGGCGCAAACGGGGTGGCCCTCCACCACTGCGACGCCTTCGCCAAATCGACGTCTCGAGCCTTGAAGTTCCCTCCCTCCTCCTGCGTCTTAGGCGGCAACGCCGGCGCCGCTCCAGGCGAATCAGGCGCCTCACGGTCAATATCCATCGACGCGCGCGGGATCGCTACTCCCAACAGACCTCCATCGGACGTACTGCGTCGATCGGTGCTGCGACGACCGAGGGAAGCGAAGCTTGATGTGCTATCGCGGTTCGAGGACCGGGGGACGGGAGGGCGGCGAGAAGGCGGAGAGGAAGGCGGGGGAGAAGTGGGAGGAAGAGGAGGGGAGGTGGGGAGCTGGCGAGAAGGCGGGAGAGGGGGAGGAACGTCCATGTCGGATTCGGCTTCGTCCTCGTCGTTCGAAACGACTTGCTCCTCCTCTTCGTCCTCGAACGTCTCGGGCTCGCTGACGAAAGTGTGACGGCCGGCGGGGAGAGGAGGAGGAACGGATTCGTCCTCGTCGTCCTCGTCTTGCGGCGCCGGCACTGGGATCGAGCGACGCGGAGGTCCAGTCGAAGGTCGTCCAGCGGGGAGCGGCGGTGGAGCAACTTCCTCCTCCTCCTGCGCAACCTCCTCCTCCTCCGACTCAACCACAGCTGATTCTTCTTCCTCCTCGACCTCAGCCTCGACCTCAGGCTCCGACTCCGGCTCAGGCGGGGGAGCGCGCGGCATGATCCCAGGAAGGAGCATTCCACCGGTCGGGATCGTCCCAGCCCTCCTCGGCGTCGGCATCGGCGCTTCCTCTGCAGCAATCTCATCAGCGACGTTCTGATCGCCCAGTGAAAAGAACGCACCCTCCTCGACCTCCTTGGGCGAGACAGGCTCCTCCTTCTTCGTCGTCTTGCGCAACCCACTGATCGGCGGCATCATCGGTCCCATCCGCATGTTCATCCCTCCCAACGCTGCTCACAGTTTCATCAGCCTCGCTCGAACCCAAACGAAATAGGGACGTACCCGCCATCCGCTTCGCCAACGCCGCACGCCTCTTAACCTCGGGATCCTCCTCCTCCTCCTGCTCCTCCTCGACCACCTTCTCCTCAGCCTCAGCCTCGACCGGGATCGTCACCTTCTTCACAGGCGGCGGCGCCCTAATCTCCTCGCGCTCGCGCTCCTCCTCCTCCTCCTCCTCAGCGACCTCCTCCTCGCTCTCCTCAGGCTCCACAGACCTCGGAACGACGACCTCCTCCTTCTCGACCTTCGTCGGCTGATTATCGTGAAAGCCCATCGGGATCTGCGGGATCCTCGGCCTGCCCGAAAGAGGAGTAGGTGTCGCTGCGCTCGCTGTACCGTCGATAGCTTTCGCAGCTGCGACGTCGATGACGAGCGCCTTAGGCTCCTTGACGGCTTTGGCTGCTGCGACGAGGGCCTTGGGCTCTGAGGCGGGAGGAGGGAGGGGAGGGCGGGAGAGGGAGAGAGGTCGTTCAGGGGAGACGGGGACGGGAGCGATGAGTGGGGGAGAGAGGGATCGACTCCTCTCCTCCTCGTCGTCTGCCGAGGCTTCGGATTCGACGGCGGGAGAGGGAACGAGGATGAGCGATTTGAGAGGCGGAGGAGGGGATTGGTGCGCGTCGAATGCTGGTGAGATAGGGCGGGGGAGGGGAGAGGCGATGTTCGAGGGAGGGAGAGAAGGCGTGTCGAATTCGTCTTCGTCGTCCGAGGCGGTTGGGAGGGCGGGAGTATCGAACTCGTCGTCTGAGGAGGCGGCGGGGACGTCGGTGCGCTCGCGGAGGGCGTTGGTGGTTGAGGGGATCGCGGTGGGTTCGTCGATGGTGGGCACCGAGGGAACTTCGGTCGGTTCCTCGTCGGTCGTAGTGACGACGTCCTCGACGATGGGCTCCTCGACCTTCGGTTCCTCGACGGCGTCCTCGGTGGTGTCCCCCTCGGCAGTCTCCTCCACCGCGACGACGTCCTGCACCTCAACCTCGGCGACCTCAGACGACGAAGCGACCTCCGCAGGCTCAGTTACTTTGACCGAATCGGGCTCGACGACCGCCTCAGGCTCCACCACCGCAGCCGGAGCAGCAGTAGCAGCCTTCTTCCTCGGTGGCCCCGCCTTCCTCGGCAACGCAGGCATCGCCATCCCGACCCTCTGTCCTCCCAACCCCGCCATCCGCGCCGTCAACGCCGCTCGCTTCGTCGCCTCGGTATCCTCCTCCGCTTCCACAGGAGAGGGCTCGACGGTTTCGGTGGCTGGAGAGACGGGGTCGATAGCTGGAGAGATGGGGTCGACGGGAGGGGAGGAGAGGGCTGGGAGAGGTTCGTCGGCTGCGAAGGGAGAGGCGGGGGTAGCTTCGGCCTCCTCCTCGGCGACGACGACGGGTTCCTCCTTCCTCTTCCAGACCTTCGGCGCACGACCAGGAGGAGGAGGCAGGTCGCTGTCGAGCTTGAGTCCCTGCAGCGCTGCGATCCTATCCTTGAGACTCCCTCCCTTCCCGATACTCGCTTTTGCATCCTCGGCGCTCATAGCCCCATGCTCTCCTCCTCTTTCCACGTTCGTCTCGACCGGAACCGTCGTCGGCGCAAGGACGGGGGACGCGACAGTGGCCGAGGTGAATGTGGGGGCGAGAGCTGGGGAAGGAGCTGGGATCGGCTTGCGTGCGAAAGGGGGCTTCGGGCGCGCGAGGGGAGGAGGAGCGGCTCCGGCTCCAGCGGCGTTGAGAGCTGCGATACGGTCGCGGAGGGAGGAGGGCTTCTTGGGAGCTTCGGGCGCGGCGGTGGTGGTGGGGGAGGGGAGGGCCGGGGCGGGAGTCGGGCTGGGGAGAGGTGCGGTGGTAGGAGTGGGTGGGGAGGTGATAATAGGTGCTGGAGTGGGTGTAGGCGATGGCTCTCCGGCGGGAGTGGTGCTCGGCGTCTCCGCTTGAGCCTCCTCGACTGGGGCCTCAGCGACGACGACAGCGGGCTCCTCGACCTCCTCCTCCTCGATCTTGAGCTCCTCTTCGATCTCCTCCACAAACTGAGCTGGGAAGACTCCCTCGACGCCAGCCTCGTTCGTACCGCGTAGCCAGTCGCCGTCCTCGTCAGCTGCCGCGATGACGCTGACCCGCTCTCCCTTTGCGAATGAGACGCCGTCGGTGGAGCCTGGTGGTGACTTGTACCGGATTACGGCGAGGGCAGAGTAAGGGTACGGCATGGTGTCGCTGAGGGAGAAGGGGTGAGTGGGGTCGATGACACGTTACTCGTGCGGGGTTGCTGACCTGGGAATCCAACGAGAAGGCTTCCTTTCAGTTGCTGGAGGTTGCTGCACTCTTTCAGTCCTTGTAGAGCTCCTTGCTGTGCTTGGGTAAAGAGTTGAGAGACGCGAGGGTGAGGGCTGAGGGAGGGTGCTGCCGGCGCGAGTAAACAGCTGGTCGACCTGTCTTCGTCTCTCCGCCTCCCCTCTGCTTACTCTCACAGCACCCAGTAAGCCAGCCACTCTTAAAGACCACCCTCAGCTTCTAACCCCGTGCGGCGCAGTGCCACCCGACCTCCCCCTCCTCAAATCCCGTACCGAGTCCATCGCCCACGCAGCCCGTGGCGACGAACCGTTCACCCTCAAGCAGATCCGCGTCAAACTCGCCGACGAGGGGCACGTACTGAGTGCAGAGGAGTGGAGCGAGGTCAAGGGGGAGATCAAAGCGGTTGCCGAGAGGGTGCTGGTGAGTTGGCTGTCCTCTCGACGGAGGTGGGAGCTGACTGGATGCTGGATAAAGCAGGAGAGCTCTCCTGAGAAGGCTCCGGCGCCGAAGAAGACCAAGTACGATCGCGTCGCGTCCAAGAACCTCGACGTGCGTCTTCCCCTCTCCCCTCCCTCTTGCTCTACTAGCGCTAACCCTCTCGCAGACGTTCATGAATCTCATCGACCCTCCCGGAGCCGACGAATCCGACGACTTCGCGGAGGAGGAGGAGGAGGAGGAGGACGCCTCGATGGAATCCCTTCTCGAAGTCGACGAGGTCTATACGAAGCCCAAGAAGGCGAAAGCTTCGACCAGCAAGGTCGCGTACAAGAGCGCTGAAACGATTTCGAGTGACGACGAGGAGGGCGCGAGCGTCGAGGCTAGTACGAAGGGGAAGGAGAAGGTCGTCAAGGAGCCGAAGGTCAAGCCCAAGCAGCCCAAGAAGGAACCAAAGGTCATCAAGCCCAAGCCTCCCGCTCCTCTCAAGCCCGGCGACGCTCCCAAAGGAACTCAAGAGGAGGAGGACCGCATCAAGAAGCTCAAAGTCCGTCCTCCCTCCCCTCTCTCTCCCCTATCCACTTCCGTCCCCCGACCCCCGCTAACCACCCCACAGGCCCTCCTCACAGCCGCCCTCATAACCCGCCCTTTCACTCCGGCCACAGGGGCCGAACGTACCCTCTCCCCCTCCGCTCGTATCGCGCTCCTCGAGAACTTGCTCGCCGATATCGGGCTCAGCGTTGGAGAGGGGAGGAAGTTGCCTAGTTTGAGTAGGGCGGAAGAGGTGGGGGAGAGGAGAGGGTTGGAGAGGGAGATGAAGGTGCGTCCTTTCGCTTTTCTCGCTTTTCTCCCTCCTTGGAAGGAAGCGCCCTTCGGACCTCGCTGACGCTTTTAATTCGACGCGCAGGAGATCGCAGGAGCACCTATCGTCGAAGGTCTTCGAGGCGGGAAGAAGCGTCGCGCGGAGGAGGAGGAGGTGGTGGTGAAGAAGCCTCCTGCGAGGGCTTTTGCGGCGTTTTTGGGGGATCAGAGTGATAGTGATTGAGGGCAATGGGATATGTTGTTTTGTGCCACTGTCGCGAAGAGAGAACGAGGAGGGCGGGGAGCGAGCGTGCGACGAGAGAGCGAGCGAAATCCTCTCGTTTTGAAGCCGCGAAGGAGAATCCAACGTGTCTTCAAATTCGTCAAGCCGGCGAATAGATACAACAGAAGGCGAAGGTTCAAGAGGTGGTGGGGTGGTACAGCGTAAAAAAGTGGGAGTACCAAAAGGATAAGGGGGAGGGGAGGATGTACGCGCACGAGGGGGCAGCGGGCGATAGAAAGAGGAGTAGTGGTAGCCAAATATTAAACAGATGAAAGGGTCGTCGTCGACCGAACAGCATGGAGAATAAAGCGCGAGATCAGACGCGACCTCCTTCTGCGTCGAAAAAGGATCAGCATCGTCGCGCGCGAAGGAACGACGAAAAGGACTCACGCATCCTCGAACTCGTCTCGTACCCATAGTACCCCTCACTTCCAGCAACCTCCTCCTCCTCCTCCTCCCCCGTCTCTTCCTCATCCCTATACCTCTCGCTCCTCGTCTCAGGCCTCGAGCTCTGGGACGCCCTCCTCGAATTCGCCACTCCCTCCGACCTAGCTACCTCGCTCATCTCCTTCTTCCACAGAACGTTCGACGAGCGTTGTGCGTTGAGGAGCGTACGATGCTGTGCCAGCGCGAGGGATCGAGCGCGGTACGCCCGTCCTCCACAGTCGTTCGTCGGCTCCGTGAGGACTTCCTGATCGAGGTAAAGGAGGATATAGATTACTGCCGACTTTACTAGCCGTCTTTGCTAGGGTGTCAGACAGGAGACGAGGGAACGGACCCAGAAGATGACCATTTGGACGCAGCAGAGGCCGAAAGTCGTGTAGGAGAGAGCGACGGTGACGTTGATGAGTTCGCAGACGTTGTCGAAATCGAGAGGCTTGGGGTAGTGGTAGTATCCGTCCCTGTCGAGGTCGTCAGTTCGTGCGCGAGCCAGCGAGGGGAGAAAGGACGTACCAGATGCAGTTCTCCCGACCTCGGAGATCGCACGCCAATGCCAACGCTCCTGAGATCCAAACGACCGACATCGAGAAGAGCATGAGGAGTTCGATCCGAGTCTGGTTGATGATCCCTGCGACTCCTCCATGTCGGAAGAGACGGGGAGTAACGAGGAAGAGTCCAAAGAGGACGCCTGGGGTGCCGATTCCGAAGGCGATGACGGCGATGAGGGAACCCCAGGCGGGCTTGATGACGGGAGTGTTGCTGTTGTAGTAGTGGACGACTCCTAGTCCCACGCCGGCTGTAGCTAGAGCCGAGAGGGAGGTGAGGGTGTAGCTGCGTGCGGCGAAGGCGGGGAATCGATCAGCTGGGTTCCACGGCGCCCAAACAGCAGCCAGGAGAAAGGAGAAACTTACCAGAGGAACCGCAGGAGACGAATGAAGGCGGGGTTGGGCGCAAAGCTGCCTAGGTACCGCTCTGTTGAATCATCGCTCAATCGCTTCCTCGCCGGCGTAGGCGTCGATTTGACGAGTCGGGAGCTGTCTTGTTCGTAGGCGTACCCCGCCTTCTCGTTGTCGTGCAAGCGGGGGCTCTTGGAGAACCGGGAGAGGAACGAGGGCATTTTTGCCTGAGACGATGCCGTGAGGAAGGGGATTGGGAGCTGGTGGGTGCTGGTGGATGGTTAGAAGGGCAGCCCCTGGTTGGAGAGGCCTCAAGAGAGTCCTCTGGTGTTGAACGAGTGTGTGGGGTCAAGACTCGGGGAGCAGGAGGGTTTGGGAACAAAGCGAGCGGGGTCTCCTTCACTCCGCGTCGCCGTTCCCAACTTGGGCTAAATGCGCGCTAATGAATGGAATGTCTCACTTTGAACGTCGCTCACGCCTGTAGTATCCTTCCCTGTGCCTGCTTCCACTGGCGAAATCCAACTGAGAGCTCCTCAGGAGCATACTCGTTCACTCCAGTTCACCCCGCTTCCTCCTTGAAATCTCGCAGTCGCTCTCAATCTCCTCCCTTTCTCGATCGCTGACCGAACATCCTCCTCTCCTTTTTCTGAGCTCGCTTTCGTTCCTGCAGAGAAGTGCTTGCAGCTTCGCCTATGATAACTCTCGTCCATCAAAAAATTCGAGGAGCTGGAGGGGAAAACAGAGTCCAACCGCGATTTTCAGAAAAATCGAAAACCAGCTCTCGACAAGCAGTTCTGTTCACGTCCTTTCCCCACTCTGAGAGTGATCCCAACACTTCATCTGCTGAAGCTCAGCCTCTCCTACATACTACAGCGCAAAATACTCGCAGAACAGGTTCGGCCAGCGAGCTCCTGCGAAACTCTCGCTACGAATCCCGCTACGAAATTCTCCGTGCGCACGGACCACCCAGCATTTTTCTGCCTTCGACTTCGGCTCTTCTCACCACCCTCCTCTCCCAAAGTACTCAGAAATGGTACGCGCGCTCCTACTCACTCCTCTGGAATCACCAGCTGACCCTTAGTGAACAAGGCTCGCGGACTCCAAGCCCAGGAATCTCGCGCGAAGAACCAGGCGAAAGCGAAGGCAGCTGCAGGGGGCAAGAGCAGTCTGGCGGAGAAGAACAAGGTGCTCAAGTACAAGTGCTTCAAGGTACGCAATCTCTCCCTCTTAGTAGAGACGCGAGCTGATAGCGGGGGCAGTGCTTCATGCAGGTATGCTCACCGCGTTCCGATGGGGGAAGGGAGCTGATACGTCCACAGGTCGGGGATTACAACACCCTCAAGACCCACTTCGAGGCTAAGCACCCCAAAGTACGTCCCTCCCCCATGCTTGAGCGAGCGCAGCTGATGAGAGGGCGCAGGACGTCCTTCCTGCCGATTCGACGTTCGCGTAAGGGAGAGGCGGGGTTGTAGAGCTATGCACGCGTCGTTTGGGGTTTGTAGAGTTTCTTTTGGAGGAATTTAGAAGGGTTGTCCACGATTGGGGAGTTGGAGGGCGCGGGAAGGAGGTGGGAGCTGACGAGCGTGAGAGGCTTCTGGCGCTCGTGTGCCTGCTGCAGCGTGTTGCGCTGCACGGTGGAGATATTTTTAGCGCAAGGGGAGGTTGACGGAGACAGGGAGAGGAGACCGTGCCTCCACGCTGCTCCCAAGGGAACCAACTCCCCTCCCTCCCGCTCCCCCACTTTCTCCCTCCCAGCACACGCCCACTGGGCCAGCCCATCCGCACCGTACGCGCGTAACTCTCTGCGCACAAACTCTGCTCTCCCACCCCTGCTCACTCTACGCTCAGCTCGAATTTGTCCTCCTCGCTCCAGGGACCTCGTCAAACTTGCAGGTATCTCCGCGGCGCTTTAGCGAGCGCAACATAGACGACGATGCAGCTGATAAGCTGCGCCGGTAGGAGGTGAGGAAAGGAGAAAGCGGTGGTGAGAGCGAGTGCGAAGCGGGTTGCGAGCAAGTCGTGCTCGCTTGTGCGGCGGGAGTCTACGGCGTACTTCTCACTCGCTGTGCTTCCACCCGAGGTTGACAGGAGCGACGTGAAGGATAAGGTGGAAGACGAGCTGTCTTTGTGCGAAGGGGGAGAAAGGCGAAGGAGCGGTGGCGGAGATCGAGTGCGAAGCAATTCTCGAGGAGACATTGTTTGTGTAGCGGCCGTCTACGATGGCTAGCCGTGCTTCTCGCAATGTTGTCGTGCAGAAAATTATTGAGGCACTTCGGAGAGGAGGCAGAGTAGGCTTTGTGTGAGGAGCTGGAGCGAACGCAGATGAATGGCGGTGGCGAGCGAGAGCGAAGATGGCGAAGAGTACGGCAGCGACGTTGGCGACGAGCAGAGTCGATGGTGAGGAGAAGACGCGAGCAGAAACGCGAGCAGGGTCCGCCACCAAAGCCGCACCCTCAGGCCTCATCGCACGAACCGACGAACCAGCGTCTCGATTTCCTAGCGATTCATATACGCCAACATCTCTTTCCTCTCCACCTCTTCCCACCTCCTCTTCCTCTCCATCCCCCCACTCCTCTCCCTCTCTACCCTCTCCTCCTCCCTCCTCCTCTCCTCCCTCTCCCTCCCACTCTCCCTCCTCCCTCCCTTCCCCCCCAACCCCGCTCTATCAAACTTCTCACTCCCCTTCAACGGGACCTTCAACCCCCCTCCCTCCCTTTTATCGTCCAAAGGGCCGAGAGGTTGTCCCTCGACCCACCCTTGGCGCGCGAGGAGACGCCAACCGATATTGGACGGCTTGAGAGCGTATTGGATCGGCGGGACGATGGGAGGGGAGGAGGGGGTTGAGTCGGCTAGGAGGTCGTGGATTGCTCGAGGGCGGGCTGGGCGGGGACGGGGGTAGGGGAGGCGAGTGAGGGGGTTGATGATGACCACTTCGTCGTCGGAATCCGAGTCGAGCGTTAGGTCCAAATCGGGGGTTTTGGCGCGTCGAAGGGGCGCAGGAGGATGTGGTGGAGTGGGAGGAGGTGGAGGGGTAGAGACGATCCCTTCGTATAACCCTCGGACGAAAGCTCCCTTATCCTCACGTCCCTTCCCCTTCTCCACCGATTCCTTCCCAAGCCCTCGCGCAGGGACAAAGCTTACGTTCCCCCTCCTCCTAGTCGTAGGTCCATAGTGTCCCTCCGTATCCCCCTCGTCGAGGTCCAGTCGGCCGAAACTCGTCCGTGGTGGTGGCGGGGCGGTGGAGGTGGAGGCGGTGGGGTCGGAGCCGTTGAAGGAGAAGATCCAAGCGGGGGGACCAAAGCCTTTGAAAGTGGTGGGAGCCCTGGAGGAGGAGGCGCTGGTGGACATGACTCCGCGAGGGAGGGAGAGTGGTGGTGAGCGTTCGATGGGCGGGGGGTGCAGGGAGTGGCGTGGGGGAAAGGTGTGGTGGGGTGGAGGTACTGTGGCGACGGCGGCGAGCTGAGAGGTTGGGCGGGGTGTGGGAGGAGACAGAGGAGCAACAGCGCGAACGAACTCAAGGCCTGTTCGCGCGGCGGGCCATGCAGGGGGCACTCCGCCTTTCCTTCTCTTCTTCCTCCCCTCCCAGCTCGTACAAGAGTCAGTTCCAAGGCTTGTTTACTGGTAGTTACAGTTGCGAAGAAATCCAGCAGTTCTATCCAGTACAAGCGACTAGCCAGTCGCTGCCTAACGTCCTCCCCTCTCGTCCTCCCTCCTCTAAACACCCTTGCCAGGGCCCTCAAAGCTTCCTCGCCTAGTCGAGTCTGTACTATCCCCAAATAATCGCGGTCGCTCGGTGTGGTCCATGAGATGGAAATCTAGAGGAGAGGAGTCAGGATTCGTTCCTCGCTGCGATGATCTCGCTGGGTTCGCTCGAGCTCAGGGACTCACAAATCAGAGGGAGGGCGAGGAACGCGGCTCCTATCACATTTCCGATGAAGCTTGGGACCATCTGCGGTGCGACAGCGGCGTTGAGTACGAGAAGAACAGAGCGAGGGAGCGAGGGATGAAGCGAGCGAGCTTACCGATTTCCAGATGTAGAAGCCGATAGAGATGTCTCCACCAAGCATCATTGAAAGAGGGATTGAGAACATGTTGGCAACGACGTGGTCGAAAGCGCATCTGGGAGGAACAGCACGAGCGTCAGGTTCGATTTGACGGAGAAGAAAGGACAGGCCTGACGCACGCAACGAAGGTGAAGATGGGCAGATGAATAGCAATAATCTTGCCGGAGACTTCTGTCGCCATGTACGCTTGATAGACACCGATACACACCAGCTGCGAGGCGTCAGTGGCGAAGCGAGAGGAGCGAATGCCGAACGCACGAGATTACAGCCGATCCCACGGCACAAAATCTGCGTAAAGGTGGCTTCCATGACCTTCTTATGCGCGAAAGAGATGATGTAGGTGCTGTAAGGAGGCTGCGAGACGATCCCGCTCCAGTGACCGAGGAGAGCAGCGGTCCAAAGCGAGCCTGCGAGATTTCCGACGGTGGCGATTCCTAAGCTCCAGGGGTACGTCCACCAGGGTGTTTGATGGCGAATTACGGCCATGAGGGCTGAAGTTGAGGATCAGCGAAGCTCGAGGAAGCGAGCGCGAGGGAGGAACGAACAGGTTGCCATAACTGACGGTGACTGCTCGGCAGAGAGATCAGTACTGTACGCTCACAAGGTTTGTTACGCATCCTTACGAAGGTCTGCTCCTTGTAGAGTGATCATAATGAGCCCGATGGGAAAGACGAGCGCGCTGAAGAACTTGCTGATCCCTGCCGCGACGCCGCGTTAGCTCTCGCTCCGTCGCCGCTACACAGCCCACACGACGTACCAGGATTAGTGAGCCCAATGTCCGTTAATCCGCCCCCCAGAACCAAGCTGAAGAGACCCCCAAGCGAGAGGAGCACCCCGCCCATGAACGCCTGCAAAAGGAAGCCGTCAGCTCCGGATCCAGCGCCAGCTCTTTCTGACAGTCCCCTCCCTCCTCCAACTGCTCTATCGCAGCACCTTTGAGCCTTATCGCGAACGCAGAGAAGGCGTGATCGCACGACGCACCTTCGCCAGCGCAAGAACCCACCCCTGCTCATGCCTGAGCCGCGCGTTCTTGACGAACAGCTCAGACGTCTCCCTCGGCGTATGAGTCATCGAGCTACGAGAGCGCGCGCCGACGTGAGAGCGCAAGAGGAAGCGAAACCGGAGAACGCAAAACAGAACAGCCGCAGATCTTCTCGTTCGGTCCGCAGCGAGCGGCGGCTAAACGCCCGGAACGCGACGGGTTTGTGGAGATGAGGGGGAGCGGGTCTCCTTTCTCCCCTCGCAGAGGAGCGGGGGAGGAGGCAGAGGTGCGCGCCGACATAGCAGCGAGGCTCGAGGAGTGGCGAATCTAGAGCGAGACTGGCGAGGCGACTGAGTAGGCCCGCCTCTGTGTGCGAGGTCGAGCTGATGGCAGGCACGCCGCCGTGAGTACGAGAAGCAGCAGACGCACAACAGACGCAGATGAGATGATTCGTGTGCGAATGGAGCGTGAGTTAGAGTTGCGAGAGACGAGGGACCTCGACCTGTTCTCCGCGAAGTCGATGATTTCAATCCTCTACCGGCTCTGCTGGGATCCTCCTCACACACACCTCGATCCCCCGCTTCTTCGCATGTCCCTTCAAGTCCCGCAGCGTCGCCGTATCTATCCTCCTCTCGCCCGCCGGTCCAAGGTACACCGTCGCCGTTCGCAGGTTCCGCAGCCCGCCGTTCTTGAGCATGTAGCCAATGTCCCCCAACATGCTCTCGATATAGATGTCCTCCTCGTCGTCGGGAACGCCGTACGCTGGGAGGAAGGTGATCTCCGACACCAGCAACGGGGACAGCAGCTGGGGAAGGCGTAACGAGAGTCCTTGCCCGCCGATCGCGAGGGTCTCGAGCTTCGGGCAGCGGAGAAGGGCGACCGCGATGGTGATATCGGTGGTGAGATCGCGTTCCTCGATATCTAGGCGGAGGACGAGGTGGACGAGGTAGGGGGAGAGAAGGGTGAAGAGGGTTACGAAGTCGGTTAGGTCTTGGGGGAGGGAGGAGAGGGTGATGTTGGCTTCGAGGTGGGTGAGGACGGAGTTGGTGGGTGAGAGGAGTTCGAGGAGGTCGAAGGGGAAGAAGGAGAAGAATGGAACGGCGAGGATTTGGTAGGGCTTTGCAACGACCGTTCGCTTCTCGCCGAAACCAAGTTCCGAGGGATGGTCATAGTGACTGGCTGGGGGAGGCCCGTCGCGGCAGATGAAGCTGTGCGGGCTGATCTGCTGTCCTTCGTCTTGCGTGATGAGCGACTTCTGGAAGTAGTTGTCGTCGTCTCCGTCAATCTCGAGTTGGTAGCGGTCCAGGCCTGGAAGGTGGCCTTGGAAGAGGCTGTGGAGCTGTGTCCACGAGCCGATTGCGTCGCGAACGCGGTCGAAGGTGCTTCCTGAGATCTCCAAGTCGACGATCCTTATCTCCAATCGCATGAGGTGGTTGAGGGCGTTGAAGAGAGGCACCAGGTGCTGCCCGTGCCAGTGACTTTCCTCCCAGGCAAGCTCCGCGACGTCGATGTCCAGGCTGCAGAATTCGACCCGGCTGAGACGGGCTTCGCTCAGAGATGCGAAGACGCCGGAGAGTTGGGAGGTGCGGGTGATGTGGAGTTCGGAGTGGAGTCGAGGCTGGATGGAGCGCTAGAAAGCCTTGCAGAGGGTGGAAAGGCCGATGTTGTACCGCTGCCGGTCAACCGGGTCGTCGTACTCGTGCTCCTCCTGCGCATGCGCAAAGATGATCTGGAGGAGCTCGACGGGCATGCGAGTTTGGATGATCGAGGGGAGGAGGGGAAGGGGAGGTGTCGGCGGATAGAGTTGGTGCGAGAGGATGCTGCCGGCCTGGCTGAGCGCGAGTAGGGCTTCTGTCGCCCGCCGAAGAGAGACGCTCCCTCGCTTGGGTCTAGCGTGCTGCTCTGCTTCGAGGAGGAGGTCGACGACGCTCTGCAGAGCGAGTCGCGTTAGCTCCCGCCTCCGCCTGAAGACACCCCAAGCTGCTTACCTTTGGCACGTCCTGCGCTCATCTAGTCATCTCCACCAGCCCTCTGAGCTCCCGCCCGCACCGCTCCGCTCGCTTCAACGCGACCTCGTCCAGTTCCTCGACGGCGGACGCGAGTGCGGCGATCGTTCCAAAGGTCCTGCTGAGTAGCTGGGCGGCAGTGGTGGTCGCCATTCGGAGCGGGCGTTTGGTCGGGCAGGGCTAGGAGAGGAACACGAGGAGGAGCTTGCGCGCCGACCCAGATGTACGCGGACTCGAACGGTGCGTCACTTCGGCTTCGCTTTCGTCCCTCCGCTTCAGCTACTCGTTCGCTACAAGATGAAGCTGACCTACTTGCCCGTTCGAGGTGCGTAGCCCCCTGTACTGGCGACGGACCTGGCTGACTTCTGCTCAAGGGAGAACCGAGCCCATCCTGCTCTTGCTCGTCGACTCCGGGACGTCCTTTGAGCACGAGATCGTTTCTGTGGAGGTGCGTAATCTCTCCCCACTCGTTACCGAAAGCCTTACCAACAATACCGACGACGCAGGACTGGGCAGCGATCAAGGAAGCGGGCAAGGCCTGTGCTCCTGACTATCCCTTCGGCGCTCTCCCAGTGCTTCAGTTTGGCCATGGCGCGAGAGGAGGGAACGACACTCGCATCGGGGAGACTGGCGCGATTCTCAAGTACCTCGAAGGAAAGCTCTCACCCCCCGGTGCGATCCCCGTACGTCCTCCCTCCGCCCTTCTCTCCCCCAGCTAACCCCCACCCAGCTCGCACCCGACGCTGCAGCGCGCCTCGAGATGGTCCGAGAAGCCTCCTCCTACTTCCTCAACCGCGTCATCTCCCTCTCCTCCTCGCCTACCTGGCTCTCCCCTCCCCACCGGCACCAACTCCTCCATTCGATCGTCCACCCGTACCTCTCCTCCCTCTCCTTCCACCTCGCGTCCTCCTTTTTTCCTCCCCTCCTTTCTGCCCCTCTCACACTCGGCTGTCCTGGATCCTCGCTTTCCGCAGCGGCAGCGACGGCTTGTAGTGCCATTTCGCTGGTCGAGGAGATCTTCCCGAGGACGCTAGGAGCGGGAGAGGGTGGGGGGATGGAGAGGCGGCATCCAAAGTGCGAAGAGCTGAGAGTGGCGGTGGAAGGGAGGAAGAGGATCAAGGAGTGGAGGGAGGGGAGTGGGGAGGTGCCTTGGACGGTGAGGGAGTTTGGAAGCTCCGAGTTTATGAGGGAGATGGCGGAGAAGTGGGATGTAGAGGAGAGTGGGCTTGAGATGGATGTGAATGCGAGAGAGGATATGGGTGCTCAGGCGGAGATAGAGACGGGTGGGTAGATAGGTGAGTCGGCGTCGCTTTCGCTGTCATCGCAGGAACGCAACTGACTTTCTCGCTTTTTAGAATGCAATGTTTGTCGTTTGTGCACAACTTCATGAGTCTGGAAAGACTGCGAAGAGATCTGAAAGTCCCCCTACATTCCAACACCCTCCTGCCTCGCCCTCGCCCTCGCCAATCCATCGAGCGTCTCCAGCAAGTCCTCCTCCTCTCCCTCAAGGTAGCGCTTCCACGGCCGATTCCTCGGTGTTCCCTGCCGATCGAGAAAGAACGCTCTCCTCCTCATTTCCCCCTCGGCTTTGGAGGTGGGCCGGAGGAACGCGACGAGCGCCTTGACGCGCTCGAAATGAGCGTTCGTCGGCGCACCAGACCGCATAACGCGGAGGAGGTAGGCCTGCATGTCGTACCAAGCTTTGTCGACGCTCATCGCGTAGCCAGGGACATCTGCGAGAGTGCGGGCTGCGAAGAGTGCGTGAGCAGCCAGTACGTCGAAAGCGGGTAGGAGAGGACGAACCCATTCCGAACAGCTCAATCGGCGCATCCTCCAACAACCACCTCAGCTCCTTCCAACTCGCCCCCCCTGGCCGTCCCCACATCCACGTCGTCGCCTGCCTCAGTCCTACCGTCAACACCGGCCTCTTCGGCATCACGAATCCCACCTCCTCCCCCTTCTCCCCCAGCACCCCTAGCCTCTCTCACCGACGCTCGAAGCGCAGAACGTCGCGCTGTGAAACGCGATACGGCGATCAACCCGCGAGCTCCATCTCCTCGCGCTCCCAATTCATCGCTCCCCAATCCTCCCCGAGCGATACGATACTTCGCTCAGTCCTGACCTCCGGCGGTTCCGAAAAGAAGTAGTCGGCAACAGGTCGACCCAGCTCAGCTCCCAGCCCGCGCAGTCCTCCCAGGAGCTTCATCTCCCCGAGCTCCCACAGCTCAGTGCTGATTCTCCAGTCGTTCGTCGCTGATTCCTGAAGCTGCTGAGCTCGAGTGCGCCGCTGCTTGAGCTCCTCGCGCGCAAGAGAGAGGATCGGTTCGCCGACGTCGCGATGGAAGGGAAGCACGACGAGCTGGGAGGCGGATAGCTCGCGGAGGTCGGAAAGGGGAAAGGAGAGGTTAATCTGCGGAGCGGTTAACAGGCGACGGCGGTCAGAGGGACGGAGGACGCACCTGGTGAAGGTCTCCTCTGGGTCTCGAGGGAGGGCGGGAGCGGGACGAGGGTCCGGGTGCGAGTGCTCATCCACTAACCAGGCGTGAGCCATTCCTGAGTAGGAGCGTTGGGAGAGCAGCAGCGGAGGCGAAGGGAGGAGGTCAATCTGCTTCGCCTGGCGGTTCCCTCTTGACCTCTCCCCACGTTATCGGAAGCTTGCTCGACGGCCAGCGCGCTCTCAAGCACCAGTTCAGGTGAGTGTCAGTCTCTGTGTGCGCTTGCGAAGCTCAGGACCCCGCTACCTTGCTCCCTCGTTCAGCAGGACCTCCCTCCCCTCGACTCTCCTCTCTCGACTCTCCCTTCACCATGGCTAGCCCCAGCCCAAGCTCCTCAAGTGAATCTCTCTCGAGAATTCCTCGCGTCACCCTCCTCGATCTCCCCGTCGAAATCAAGGCCGAGATCGTCAAGGTGGCTCGGCAGCAGGACGACAACTACCGCGAGCGGATGACGCGAGGAGGGCAGGCGGCGCAGGATCGGGCCAGCTCGTTGGAACCGAGTGGTATGAAAGGAGTACGAATGCGCTGTTTATGGTCAACAAGGAGCTTAGCGAGCTGGCGGCGGTTCATCTCTTCAAGGTGAGTTCAACGGAGGTTCAAGCTTCAAGGGGGGGAGAGCTGACGCCTGCTGCTCGGAACTCCAGGTGCTGAAAGCGAGCCGCTCGATGATTCCGCCGTTTCAGTATCAAATCTTCCGCCGCCGCTCCTCCCACATCAGGGACGTTTGTCTCGACGACGCCAGCCGCGCCGAACTCGAACACACCATCTCCGTCCTTTGCACCTTCCCCAACCTTCGCCAGCTCTCCATGCAGCAGGCCTCCACCGATTGCCTCTTCGATATCCTACCTCCGTTCGAACGCGGTCAAGATGAGCGTGTGGACGCGATCAGGGACGCGTTGGCAGCGGCGGGCGCTCGAACAACGTCGCTCGTCCTGAACTACGTCGACACGAGACCCACCGCTGCCCTTGTCTTGCTCTGCCCCAACCTAAAGAGCATCGCACTGGAAATGCCCAATCCTTCCGACGAGGATGGCCTGGACGCACTTTGCGGCGCCCTCGCGGAGCTTGGTGCTCTCGAGCACCTCGACCTCGACCTCTCTGATGCTCGCCAGCCAGGTAGCCTCGGGAAGCAGTGGACAGGGCGGTCGTGGAAAGCAGGGTCTCACCTTCGCACGCTCCGACTCAACTTCGCCATTCTCGTTGAAACCGATCTGGCGTTCATCAACTGTTGGAGCCAGCTGGAGACGCTCGAAGTCAGCGCAGAGTTCCTGGATTCCGGGCTGTGGAGGGAGTGGAAAAAGGAGCCTGCATTCCAGCTTCCTCTCCTCCGGAACCTACGCCTAGGAGGGAACGTCGCCGCGCACCTCGCCACCCATCTCGCCGCGCCATCTCTCCAGTCCCTCTCCCTCGACCTCTCCGACTTACGAAAATTCCTCTGCTACTCCTCTATCCTCCTCGGCTGCACCTACTACACCTTGTCTCCATCCTTACCCACCTTCTACGTCACTCTCCCTGACACCTTCGCCTCAATCTCCGTCCTCGAAGAGCTCCGAGTAGCGTGCAGCCCCCATATCAACCTCATTCGCCTCCACCCATCTGACGACCCATTTGCCGCTGGCTCGTCCCGCACAGAGGTGGAGTTGGACCCCGCCGAGGAGGCGAAGGACGCTCGATGGCAGTGCGATGCTGTCGACGCGATCTTGCGAAGCGGATTGGCGCAGATGGCGAGGATGCGGTTGGATGGGGATTTGCGAGGAGGAGTGGAAAGGATGGTGCCGATGCTGGAGGGGTTGAGGGAGATGATGGCGCTTGCGAGGGATTGAGGGAATTGGAATTTGGAGAGGGTAGCTTGGCAATGAACTGAGTGCGACACAGCGCGCGTCGAGGAGATTGAGCAGGGCAGGGAGAGAGGAACGGCGCAGCTGAAAACGCCGGTGGTGTGTCGAGCGAGGAGCGACCGAAACACTCGAGGACTCTTTCGTGTCTCGCAGCTTGATTACTGCAATGAACGAGCTTGAAAGCACTCGTTCATCCTATTCCATGCAGTCCCAGTAGCGCTCCTTCGCTCTCAGAGCTTCCCCCTCCTCCCCTCGTCCCTCCTGTCCTGAATCTGCTCGTCAAAATCAGCTCGCTTCCACCTTCGCAGCCACGTACTCACTCCCTCATCCGCTCCTCTCTCTCCCGCAATCCCATACCCCGGCCCAGCTAAATCCTTCTCACCCACCTCTCCCTTCGGCTGCGCCAATCAGCCCCGGTCCCTCAGCTCCATCGCAGCGAGACGCACCTTCCCCGGCTCCACCTCCCCCTCCTCCCTCTCGAAATCCTTCTGTCCTCCCGCTCCGTGGATAGCATTTGCTTCTTCTGGCGCCGAGCGAGCTGCCTCGTCTTGCACTTGAGAGCGCGCAACGGAGGAGACGCATTCGCGGTTCAGGGTCGTGGTGTTGAGCTGGGAGAGGTTAGCGCTGTGCGGAGTGAGGAAGGGCGTGACGCACCTTCTTGGGGGGCGACATCGCTTGTGAGCTTCGTTGACTGGAGGAGGCGGACCGAGGAGGCGAAGGAGAGGAGCTTGACGTCAGCTGGGAGTTCCCGCTGAAGCGGAGGGAGAAGGGAGGTGTGGCTACACATCGGGCGTGAATGAGGGCACGGTAGAAGTACCTGTAGGCAGCGACCTGTTTTGTGGCGTGTGGCGAGGTGAGGTGAGGAAGCGAGGAGAGAAATGAGAGACCAGGAATGTCTTCTCGCTAGCGAGCTTTGCATCTTCGCCCTCTCGTCGCTCGTGAGACGAGGTCGGTTCAGAAGCTTGCGAATCGAAAACGAAGAGCGAACAGGACGTGCTTGCAGAGGAGCGAAAATCGTCTCGCACGCAGGGGAGCTGGATGAAGGAATCTCGGCAGCGGCTTCGCAAGACTCCTTCCTCAGCACAAACACGAACTTCCTTTCCAGCTTTACAACAAAATCACGCCAGTTCGATCCTGTTGACTCCTCAATATCGCACTCCCGCACCTCACAGCTGCTCCTCTCCGACCTCGCAAGCTCCTCCGTCCTCCTCGCACCTTCCACCAGCCCCCGACCGCTCTCCTCCGACCACCAGCACACCTCCACCGCCTCAAGCGCACACAAGAACAATCCCACGCTCCTTGCAGCCCACCTTAACCCGCTCAAAAGCGGCGATATGCTCCGCGGGTTCGCGAACCCACGCGGGATGACGGGGAGGGGAGATAATGATCGTTCGAAGGGAGGTGTCCTTTTCGGCCTCGATGCGCGCGAGTAGAGTGTTGTAAGAGGTGGAAGGGTTCTTTGGGTTCCTCGTGTCGAGGGTGAGAGTTCTAAGGGTTGGCGTCGGAGAGAGGCGTGTGAGGAAGGGGGTAATAAAGTCGCTTGCCCAGAGGGCCGAGGTGAGGGTGAGGTGTTGAACCGGGGGTAGGTCGAAAGAAGGACTATTGTGGATCGAAGCGGTGGGCGACGTGAAGAGGCCGAGGATTGAGAGCGTGTCGAGGTTGCGAAAGGTGCACAGGCGCGGTAAAGGGTGGTCTGCCGAAATCGCATGGAAGTGGGAAAGGCTAAGAGAGGTTATGGAAGTCGCCACGGCCTGCAAAGCGTCCCACATCTCGTCCAGATGAAGCGTGGTGTCGAAGCTCATGTAACCGTTGTCGTAAGCTCCATAGACCGCGCTGCGAGAGATCGTGACGTGCTGAAGTCGAGGCAAAGAGGGTAGTATCGCGAGCGTGTATTTGACGTCGGCTCGAACGCTGGAATTGATGTCGACGTGAGAGATGAGGGACGCGCGGCGTGGGAGGACATGAGAGCGAAACGTAGGCCTGCGGCTGCAGCTCGCTTTGAGGACCTGCTGAGACGGTCAATAACACTCACGAGGTTCGGAGCTTCTACTAGACATACCCCGAAAACGTGAATCGCGGCGAGCTCGCTAAACTCCACATTCACCAGCCACAAAACCGAGGCGCTGCTTTGCTGCTCCGCAGCCAGGCTCACGATGTACGCTTTGAGCTCGGTCGGGAGAGTGGGGAGCGTAGTTCGAGAAGGAATCGGACGAGCTGGAGCGGCGAGCTCGCGAGGCATGGCGTGGGAGTGGGGAGGAGAGCGGGGAGAGGTCGTGTCCTGTAAGGAATCGCGGTGCGAGTTAGCTGCCGTCGCCCCGGTCACAGCACAACGGAGCTCGCCTTGAGGAACGTGAGCTCGATTCACAAGCAGTAGCGAGCGGTAGAAGAGCAAGAGAACCTCGGGACCCGAAAGCTCCACTAACAAAGAATTGCCCTAGAGAATTGCTACGCCAAAGAGTATTGAATTTCCTGGGCTGGTGCTCAGCGGGCTCAGCTCTGTCAGCTGCTTACGACGACCGCCGCTCTCGCTGGACAGCAGAAACACCTTGCACGTACGTATTCGCACCTATCTGAGCAGAGGAGAAAGCCCGCCAGCGTCGGCCAGAGCGACGGGCACCTACTCAACTCCACGGCGCTTGGCGGAGGGAACGGGTCAGTCGGGGCGCAAGCTGGACGCTAGGCGTTATCCGTGAAGGACCAACGGGAGGACTGGAACGCGGAGTGTCTCGGTGGGCCGGCGGAGGTTGGATCAACAGGAGTACCCCGCGTCCTCAAGGGGCCCGGCGACGAGCTCCACCCAGGCTGACTGCAGCAGCTCCCAGCCTTGTACAGAGCTACGCTGACCTCCTTGTGTCCACAGTATGGCCCCCTCAATACTCGATTACCACTCAGAGTGCCCTACCTTTGCCCTCGCCTTCTCTCCCCTCTCCACCTCCACTCCCTCCCTCAAGCTCGCCGTAGGCTCCTTCAACGACTCGCGCGGCGACACGAACAACGTCACCGTCGTCGCTCTCGATCCCGCCTACCTCGACCTCGAGGACGACTACGCTGAAGCGGAAGAGGGAGGGGATTACGCGCGCTCCCGCACCGGCGCACGCGTCAAGACAGGGTCGGCCTTCGTACCGCTTGCTAGGGCTCCTCATCCGTACCCACCTAGCGCGATAGGGTTCTCACCAGCTAGATTAAGCAGTAGCTTGCAGAGCTCGAGCATGGGGACAGAAGGGACGAGGGAGATGGTCGCGAGTAGCAGCGAGTGCTTGCGGCTTTGGGATCTTGTGGGGGACGATGGGAGCGCGGGAATGGGGACTGGGTTCGTGGGGAGTGGGAGACAGGTGGGAGGATCGAGATTGGTGCAGAGGGCCAACTTGGCGAACGTGAGTGCTCCTGCTGGGAGGAATGCGAGGAGACGCTGATTGCTTGGTGCGATGCAGTCGAAAGCAGACTACTCTGCTCCTCTCACGTCCTTCTCCTGGTCGACCCTCGAACCAACACATATCGTCACCTCCTCAATAGATACCGCACGTCCTCCCTCCCTTCCACCTTGCTCCGTCTTAACCACCTTCGCACGCAGACCTGCACCGTCTGGGACATCGCCACCGCCGTCCCTATCACTCAACTCATCGCGCACGACCGAGAAGTCTACGACGTCGCCTGGTCCCCCTCCTCCCGCGACGTCTTCGCCTCCGTCGGCGCCGACGGTTCCGTCCGCATGTTCGATCTCCGCTCTCTCGAGCATTCCACAATCCTCTACGAAGCCGCTCCCTCCTCCAAATCCTCTGCCACTGCCGCACCCTCTCCTCTCCTCCGACTGGCGTTCTCCCCGACGGCACCGACGTACGTGAGCGTGTGTCATGCGGATAGTGCGGACGTGCAGATTTTGGATACGAGGAGTCCTGGGACGCCTGCGATGGAGGTGCGAGGGCATACGGGGTGCGTTAATGGAATGGCGTGGGGCGGGGCGACGATGGCGAATGGGGGACAGACGACGGGACCGGGGTGGTTGGCGACGTGCTGTACGTTTCTCTTCCCTCTCTCCCTCCCTCTCCGCGCGCGAAGAGTCTCGCTAACCCCCTTTTAGCGGACGACTCGACCCTCCTCCTCTGGGACCTAACCAGCACGACCCCCAACCCTCCCTCCGCCTCCCGCTCAGCCCCCGCCTCTCCGAAAGTCCTACGAGACCCGGCGTTCTCGTACACTGCGCCCGGGGAGATTAATGCCGTCGCATGGGGAGGTGGAGGGGAGTGGGTCGCGGCGGGATGTGGGAGGTTGGTGAGGTGTTTGAGGTGAGTCGAGCGTGCGAAAGAGGGAGAGGAGGGGAGCTGATGATTTGAGAGCAGGGTGTAGATTGCTTGTGAAGGAGAGTTGTTGCAGAACGGTATTTTGCGGTGGGAGGAGGGGTGATATTGCGATGTAATCGACACGGGTTGCTCGATCGCACTCTCTCTGACCTGCTCAGATGCATCTCCCCAGCTCGAGATCCAGCACCTGCTCTGCGCCCACCTCACCACGAAGACCGTCACTCGACGTAAACTGCACCCGGTCAATTCCAGCTAATCCTTCGCCAGCGCCATCAATTCCCTCAACCCCTCGAGCACCGACACCATCCTTTCCACTCCTCCCAAATCTCCATCTAGCCGCATCCTCGCCGTCTGCGTCAGTCCGCTTCGCAAGACCTCGTCGAGCTTCCTTCGCCTCCTCTTCCTCGTCGAGCGCGAGTCGAGCTACGACGTCCATGGTGGTGAAGGAGGGGACTGGAGGAAGTTGAGAGATGATGATACGGTCGCGACAGAAGGTGGAAAGCTTGTCGAAAAAGGTGGTAGAGTCGAAAAGGCCGGGGAGGAAGATGTCGATAGTTTGGAGAACCGGAAGGTCTTTCTGGTGGAGAGATTGAAGAAAGGTATGAGAGAAGGTCCAGAAATTGCTAGGCGGGACCGTGTCGAGTGCAATGAAGAGGAATTGTATCCGAGGCGTCGCAAGGCGATGGAAGAGGTGGGGAGAGATGGCGCCTGTGACAACGAGTTAGCGGACGTGAGGGAAAAGGAGTGGAGCAGTCTCCTTCCACTCGCGCCAGTCCTTCATCGGAAGCGAACTTGCGCCGAGGTAAAGCATCTCAAGCCCGCTCCAAGACTGAAGAAACGCCCACTCATCGTCGAAGAACGTGTGGCAGCGCAGCCGCAGCGTACGCGATTGATCTCGGCACTTCCACCGCTCAGCACCCCAGCCCGCCCCGAGCCGCTGTGTTCTCCCGCCTGAGCTCCAATCGAGGCTGAGCGATCGAAGCGAGTCAACTACGGCCAACGCGCAACAAAGCTCTTTGGACCCAATGGATCCTGCGACGTCGAAACATTCGTGTCCGTAGAGCTTGAGGACTTCCAGCTTTGGAAGAATTCTGATGATGACAGCAGCGGATTCGGGGGGGAACACGAATCAGCGTAGCGGCAGTCACCATGGCTGCCGCCGTGCGAAGGGCCTCCCAAATCGTGTCGACGCGCTCATCTGTTCCAACCACAAGGTGTAATGGCGAGGGAAAGAGGGTGGCGAGAGACGTGGCAGTGAGAGTGATGGCGTGAAGGTGGGGGAGAGTCGAAAGGATGGAGACGATGTGCTCGAGGTCGTCGGAGACCGCTTCGTCGTCGAAGATAGCGTGGGTTATATGGTGAACGCGACTTCTGAACAGAAGGAAGCGAAAGGTGGGAAGCCTCGAACGGCTTGCCCTGAGGTCCTGCGTTCACAGTCTTGAGCTCCTCCCCAAGCACAGTCCCAGCCTCGAACTCACCTTGAAGAGATGCACCGCCGCCAGCTCGCTAAGCTCCTTGTTGACCATGAACAGCGCGTTCGTACTCCTCCCATACCACTCGGTTCCGACGAGCTTGGCCCGATCCTGCGCCGCCTGCCCTCCTCGCCTCATCCGCTCGCGATGGTTGTCGTCCTGCTGCCGAGCAAGCTTGACGATCTGAGTTTTTATTTCGACCGGGAGGTCGAGGAGGGTGACGCGGGGAGTTCGCTCGAAGGATGAGCTGGAGCTGGGGCTGCTCATCTCGCGAAGGACTCGTAGTTGGAGCAGGAGGAGGTGCAGCTGTTCGGGGGTGGTGAGCTGGGACTCTTGCGGCCGTCGAGCGTTCAATCCGCTGCTTACCTGTACGCACGCTCAGATCGAGCGAGCAGATTGGGAGAGAGAGAGAAGCAGCCTCTCTCGCTGCTTCTCTCTCCCCAAGTCCGTCGGCAGTAGCAGCCTCCCTGGCCCTCCCAGCTACTTTGCCTCAGCTTGACTCGTCACCAGCTCTCCTTCCTTGAACACGCTGTACCCGCCAGAATGAAGTATTTATCAACAAGAGGAGGATCTGAACGACTCACGTTCGAGCAGGTAAGCTCAGCTTCAACTCGGAGTGAACGCCTTGAGCTGAGCACCACCACCTCTCTCGCAGACTGTCCTCACTGGACTTGCTCCCAACGGAGGTCTCTACATCCCTCAGCACCTTCCTTCCCTGCCCGAGAACTGGGAGAACGACTGGGCCAACCTCTCCTTCACCGACCTCGCTCTCAACCTCTACTCCCTCTTCATCTCGTCCGACGAGATCCCCCGCGCCGACCTCAAGGAGCTCATCGAGCGATCCTACTCGACCTTCCGCCACCCCGATATCGCCCCGCTGCACCGCGTAGGAGAGAAGGAGTGGATCCTCGAGCTGTTCCACGGGCCGACGTTCGCATTCAAGGATGTTGCTCTCCAGTTCTTGGGCAACCTGTTCGAGTACTTCCTCAAGCGGAAGAACGTTGGCAAGGTCGGCGCTGAGCGTGAGACGCTCACCGTCGTGGGAGCTACGTCGGGAGATACTGGAAGGTGAGCTGGATCGGCAGCCGAGGTGGATCGGGAGCTGATTGCGCCTTTGGCTGGGGATTCAGTGCGGCCATCTACGGATTGCGTTCCAAGCAGGACATCTCCATCTTCATCCTTCACCCAAAAGGTCGCGTCTCGCCCGTCCAGGAGGCTCAGATGACGACCGTCACGGACGCCAACGTCTTCAACCTCGCCGTCGAAGGTACCTTCGATGACTGCCAGGTGCGTTCCGTGCCTCCGATCCTTCAGAACCTCACTTGCGCACGGAACTTAGCTAATCTCCACTATGCTCGCAGGACATCGTCAAGGCCCTCTTCTCCGACCCCGACTTCAACGCCGCCTACCACCTCGGCGCGATCAACTCTATCAACTGGGCCCGCATCCTCGCTCAAACCGTCTACTACTTCTCCTCCTACTTTGCCCTCCGCCGCCAACTCCCCTACGCCCTCGCCGATTCCAAGATCCAGTTCGCCGTCCCGACCGGAAACTTTGGCGACGTCCTCGCGGGGTACTACGCGAAGCGCCTGGGGCTCCCGATGGAGAAATTGGTCGTCGCGACGAATGCGAACGACATCTTGGCGAGGTTCTGGAAGACGGGGAGGTACGAGAAGGCTGCGAGCACGAATGTCGATGAGGGAGAGGACGACGGGGAGTCTGCCCAGACTGCCCCTGTGGGAGGAGCGTCGGATGGGAACCAAGGTGGGGAGGTAGCAGAGACACTTTCGCCCGCGATGGATATCCTCGTCTCGAGCAACTTTGAGCGCTTGTTGTTCTACCTCGCGCTCGAGGGGACGACGGCGGGAGCGGTGGCGGAGGATGGGGAGGTCGATGGAGGGCAGGCGGCCAAGGTCCGCGTGGCGCAAAAGAATGTGAACGCGTGGATGGGAGAGCTCAAGACCAAGGGGAGGGTTACGGTGCCGAAGTTGGCGGTCGAGGCGGCGAGGAGGGATATGATCGCCGAGAGGTCGAGTGATGAGCAGGTGCGTTCTTTCGCTTCTCTCTGAGTGGGAAGGGAAGCTGATGAGGCGGGTGCAGACGGCGGATACGATTCGCAAGTACTACGACTCGGCACGCGACTTTGGTTCCTACGTCGCAGACCCTCATACCGCCGTCGGCCTCAACGTCGCCAACCGCATCGCCGAGACCAAGTACGTTCTTTTCACGTCGTACCTCGATCGCATATCTAACTATTTTCACCCCACAGCGCCCCCAACGTCGTCCAAATCGTCCTCGCGACCGCCCACCCCGCCAAGTTCAACGCTGCCGTCTCGGAAGCCCTGTCCGAGCACCCGACGTTCGACTTCCAGCGTGATATCATGCCTGTCGAGTTCGATGGGTTGTTGGAGAAGGAGCGCAAGGTTATTGATGTGAAGGGGACGAATGAGGCGGTCAAGGAGGTTGTGATGAGGGAGGTTGGGAAGCTGAGGGGGGAGATGAAGGGGGCTGAGGGAGCGATGGGGGCGAGTGTTTAGGGGAATGAATAGACGGAGTTTCTGGCCGAAGATGGGCAGCGCGAGGCCTGAGGGAGAGCCTGAGAACGAGCGGAGTTCTCGCCGACTTCGCTCGCTCGAGACGTGTTCCACCCTAGTCCAACCTCTCTCTTCTGGTCCCCCATCTGCTCCAACAGCTCCCCGCACGGGCGCCATGGCTCCTCTGTCAGAGCAGAACCTGCACAACGCAAGCTAGCCCACTCTCCCCAGCGCGGACCTCCCTCACCTTCAGGTCCCAGATCGACCTCTCCTTCGACCCCTACGACCCCGCCTCCCTCACCCCCTCCCAGCTCGCAACCCTCTTCTTCCACCCCTCCTCGACTCCAGCGCTGCTCGAACTCGCGCGCCTCGAGCTCCAAAAACGACGCGCCGCCGTCCCACACGTCGCGACCGAGTTTCGGGAGATGGATGCGAACACATGGGACTTCCCTGCTATGCACGCGGCCGGGGGACTGAGAGCGTTAGGCGTGGAGAAGGGGAAGGCGGTGGCGGAGTATTTTTATGAGGGGGAGCCGGAGACGAGGCCTCAAGGAGCGACGGTGAAGCTAGGATGGGAGTGGGAACGAGTGGATTGGGAGAGGGAGGGGGAGGAATGGGAGGAGTGGAAGAGGGAGAGGGAGGGGATGTGGGTGGAGCGGGTTTTCGAAGGCCGAGACGCACGAGTGGATGGAGGTGGACGAGGTGGACGAGGTGGACGAGAGGATGGAGGTACAGAGGCAGCAGGCACCTTCTCCTCCCCTACCGCAAGGACCACGGAGTCTCAAGCGACGCTCTCCCAGCCCGGCACCTCCTCAAACTCCGCCCACCACCTCGCGCAAGCCTTTTCGAGACACCCACGATTCCGCACGCCAGTTCCCCTCCTCCCTACCGCCCTACGATCAGCAGGCAACCCCCTCCCCCCTAGCGGTCCTCGCTGGGCCCTTCCCGACCCCCTCGCCACTGCCCCCTTCTATGCTCGCAGCGATCGCTGGGCCAAGCCATCTGCGAAGCTCTCTCCTCCCTCGCCACCGAAACCCCTCCCACCCCCGCCACCGAACTACCTTCCAGCCCCGACTATCGGTCCTCGCGCCGCTCTCCTGTCCTTCGCAGATCGCAGCGCCCGGATCCGAGAGCTCCAACTCGTCGACTACGAATCCTGGCTCTCCCCCTCTCGAATCGACGTCGACTGGTCTCGAGACTTCTACCGCGCTCAAGTCGACTTCATACTCGACTGCGAACCCGAAATAATCTTCTGGAGCAAGCTGGCGCCCGGGACTGGAATCTTCGTCGAGAGTCGTGCGCCGCTGGTCGTCTGGGAGGTGCTGCGACATGGGCCTCGGAGGAGCAGGTTGGGGGAGCTGAGGGAGAAGGGGGAGGAGGTGACGATTGATGGGGATTGGCCTAGGTGGAGGTCGATGATGATTGCTGCCGGGTAGATTTGGGAACGCGGAGAGGAGGTTGGCTGGAAGGAGCTCAGGTGGATCTTGGAGGACAGCACGTTGCAGGAGTATGGCATGGGTGAGTCGCTACGCTTCTTCTTTGCGGCTTCGTTGCTGGCTGAGCTTTGTTTAACGTCTTAGAGTCCGTAGCTTCGTGACGACCGCCTGGCGAGCGTCTGATGAGCAGGGAGTCGCAGGCACAGGGTAGCCCGGTCGGTGAAGAGGGATGAGTGTTGAATAGTCCCTGGAACGGTTTGAGGGGAACACCATTATCGATAGACGAGTTGGAAGTCCTGAGCGCTGGGCGAGGAGCGATGCGGGAGCGAAGTTGTTGCGCAACAAGAGAAACAGAGCGACCGGGGGGCTTCGACGATGCGCAGAAGCAGACCTACGCTCGCCCCGCGTTCTCAAAGTTCCTGGAATCGAGTGGAGGTATTCGCATTGGCACGATCTTGCGCGTGCCTGAACGTATTCGATACAAAACTGGGTTCGTCCCTCCCTACTTCTCCTTGTCCGTGACTGCGAGGAACGCGAACCGTTAGCTCCGTCCACCCGCGAGGAAGGACCAAAACGTACGATCCAGCAAGAGCGAGTCCGAGTCGAGCATGAGCTTGTTGTTCGAGTTGGCGACCAACTGAGCAATCTCTCGTGCCGCCTCGAGCCTTCGGAGCTGCAAGAATCTGCGCCACCAATCCACGTCAGCCCCATCCTCCGACGCACGCCACACTCAACGCACCCCTTGTTCTGCTTGACCGCCTCTCCAATGAGCTCCGCACTCCTCGCCTCTCCCTGCGCCTTGACGATGATGCTCTGCTTCTCCTGGAGCGCCTGGTCGACGAGGTACACTGCGCGCTGAGCCGTCTGTTGCGCAATCTGCTTCGCCTCGACGGCCTCGGAGAAGGCAGGGGAGAAGGTAACGTGCGTAATCGAGACGTCCTCGAGGACGAGGTTGAAGCGCGAGGCGCGGCGGGTGAGGTTCTCTCGTACGAGACGCGAGACCATCTCGCGTTGAGTGACGAGTTGGCTGGGTGGGCGTAGGGGTTAGCTGGGGTGGAATGACGGGAGGGGAGGAGGCGTACGAAGCGTTGAACTGGGCGACGACGGACTTGAGGACCTCGTTGACGATCGAGGGGAGGACGCGCTCGTCGTAGTCGGTTCCGAGCTCGCGGTAGATCGTAGGGAGCTTCGACTCGTTGGGCTTGCAGAGGACACGGCAGGTGATGTTGACCATCTGGAGATCTAGCGCCCGAGTCGGGGAGAGGTCAGCGCCGAACGCGCTGGAGAGCTCTGAGGACCGCACCCTTGGTTCCGGTGAGGGAGGCGATGTTTCGGGGCTTGGCGCGGACGTCGTAGAGGATGGGAGTCTCAAACCACGGGATCTGGGAGCACACGGGGGAAAAGGGAGGTCAGCTCTCCATCGCGGATCGGGGAAGGCTGCTCGGCCAGCTCCCCCGCGACCTCCCTCTCCACCTCCCGAGCGCACTCACCATGAGATGGGTTCCCTCAGAGTACACCGTGTCGGACACACCGTTGAGCCTGGTGTACTTGATCGCGCGATGTCCTCCATCGACTGCACGAAAAGGGCCGCGTACATCAGCTCCCGATCCTCACCCTCTCTCAGCTCGCCACGACCACGCACCGTTAAACATGGCGGCGTTCACTGTCAGTCCTGCGACGGCGAGGAGGACCACACCAGCTCCTCCGCCGACGGCCTGGCCGAGGTTCGGTCCTTTTCCGCCAGCTCCTCCACTCTTTCCTGCGCCTCCGAAGCCGGCCTGGGCAGCGCGCTGCTGCATGAGCTTTTGGGCGAGCTGTGCGAAACTAGGGCGTCCAGACATCGTTGCTTGTTGGTGGTGTTGAGGGAGAGCCCAGGATCGGCCTCGAGGCGGGGCGGAAAGTGGAAATTCGAATTACTGCCTGGGGCGGGTTTAATTTCTCCAACGAGAGCTTCGCAAGGAGATGTCGAGGAGCAGAGCCGATAGAGGACTGGATTGTAGAGAGAACGAAAGAGAATGTCCTTGCGAAGCTGTCCAAAGTACCGCACGCCACGTTACAAGACGCCAACCTCCTCCTCTTCCTCAGTCCATCGCAAGTTCCATCCTCGCACGCGATAGACGAAGCCCCAGAAGCACCGCATCAAGCCCATCCAGATCTCCCATCCTCCCCATCCTCTCCACCTCGTTCGTTCCAAACGCCAGAACGTCCTGAGCCGCCTCGGCAAGACGGTGCGATTCGCTCGCCCAATCGACAGGTTCGTCGCCGTCCGACACCATGATTCGCCTGAGGACAGATCCGGTGCGACGAACGTAGATTCCTCGAGGCTCCAAAGGCGCTTTCGTGTCGAGAAAGAATCGCTGGGAGCGAGCGGTGGTGCCGAGGGTGAGGGTTACTGCTTGAATGCTGGGGAAGGGAGGATCGTCGTGCTCGAGGAGGGGAGCGAAGGTGCTTGCTGCCGACTGACCTGGAGAGAATTTGGTGACGCAGGTGATCGTGCGAAGGGCGGGTGCGAGGATCGCGGGCAGAATCGACCGCAGGATCGAGATGGAGGAGAGGTGGAGGTGGACGAGGGATGGGAAGGGCGTGCGCGAGACCGGGGTCAGCATGGACGCCTTCAAAGTCGGATCGATTGGGTAGATGCGTAGGTCGAGGGCTTTGAGGCGAGAAGCGTTCGCCGCTACGAAGGTCCAGTCGGCATCCTCCAGAATGCTCATCCGCAGGGCGAGAGTTCGAAGGTTCGGCGTCACCACGCCTTCCCAATCCAGCTTCGGTTTCCGCCAGTCCCTCAGGTCGAGCGCGAGCCGCGTAAGAGCCGCACTCTGGTCGACGATCCCACGGAGCGGGTCCGTGGGCTCCGCCACGCTGTTCTCCTCGACGATATCCAGATAGCTCAGCTCCAGCTCCTCGAGGTTCGGAAAGTTTTCTAGCCCGAGTGACGCGTCCGCGGCTCGTACGTTGAAGAGAGCGAGGGTGCTGGTGCGCGCCGCAGCCGCCCTGAACGCGAGCTTGAGAGTGGTTTGTTCGTCGTCGCGGTAGGGGTGGAATAGTCGACGGGGACGGGGAGTTCTGAAGAGCTGAGTGATCGTGGATCCCGTCAGGGAGATGTGGCGCAGGCGGGGGAGAGTCGAGAGAATGAACAGAGTGTTCTCGAGGTGGTCCAGGGGGCACGAGTCCTGTGACTGCCTGTGCTCCTTACCTTGACTCGGAGTCTTCGCTTGCGGGCAGGCGGTGGTAGGAGGAGGGAAGGAGGCGACGACTTCGCGAGGACGAGCACTCTTTCGCGTCTTCCATCGTCCACCCTCCCCAGCAGCTCAGCATGGAGGACTCCTCTTCACCTCGCTTGGAGGCACTCGCGACTCTCCGCCTCGTCCTCCCCTCCGTCCTCCTCGGCGTCCTCTTGGTCCGCTTCGCGGTGAAGGCCTTCCTCGGGATGATGGCGCGTATTCAGGCTCAGGGATGGGTGCAGCTCGAGGACGAGGTGGTACCTGGCTCAGGAGCTGGAGTTGGGGAAGAGGAGGAGGAGGATGCGATTCTGCCAGTGGTCGTGCGGGTTCGGAGAGTCAGGAGGGGGTTGGTGTTGGGCTGCTTTGCGTTTGTGGCGGCGACGTACTTCGCAGAGGGAGTGGCGCAGAGTAAGCTCCCCGTGCCAGTGCTGGGTGGTGAGAACTAACGTCCTGCAGTCGTCGCCACCCTCATCTCGAACACCTTCACGCCCGATCTCCCGCTGCACCGCAACATGATCCCCTATGTCGTCGGCGGACTATCGGCATTCTCCCTCTGCGCGATCGCAATGTGCTACGAGGAGAGATTGGCAAGGAAGGATGGCAGCTGGGGTGCGATCTACCCACGACTGTTGCCATTCCTCGCGCTCGGATTCGAGGTGGCGATCGCAGTCCTCCTCGCTCTTGCCATCAAGGCCGGTACGTTCTCCTTCATCCTTCCCTACAACTCGAGGTGAATGCTCACGACGTGAATCGCAGATCCCACCAACCAACCAACCGCCACACCCCTCCCAGCGATCCACCTCGGCCTCCTCTCGACGCGACTTCTCCTCCTCGCCCTCCTCCTTCTCTCCCAAATCCCACCCTTCTACACCTCCTCGTACATTCCGAACCCCTCCCTCTCTCATCCCTCCGAACGCACCTCTCTCCTCGGCTCCACCGCCTCGTACGGCACCACCGCACCTCCTCCCAAAGCGAACCCTCTCCGCTCCTCCCGCCCGCCTTCAAATCGACCTCCGGACCCCTCGTCTCTCTCCATCCTCACGCTCTTTACCCGCGTCAAAACGCTCTTCCCCTACCTATGGCCGTCAAAGTCCTTCTCCCTGCAGATCCTCGCCATGGTCTGCGTGGGGCTGATGCTCCTGAAGCGCTTCGTAAACGTCTTTGTGCCGCTGTTTTTCGGCCGCGTTGTAGGAGACCTTTCTGCGGGTCGACGTAAGCTTCTCTCCTTCGTCCTCGCGATGCGAACGCTGACGGTTTCGCAGCTCCGTACGTGAATATCGGGCTGTACGTCCTAGCGAGCTTCCTACAGGACTCCAATACCATGCTCTACCGTACGTTCTCTTCTCGCTGCGAAGCCTACGCTAAACAGTGCAGGCTACCTCTGGCTCCCCATCGAGCAATACTCGGAGCGAGAAATGATGGCCCTCTCCTTCGACTGCCTGCTCAAGTGCGTCCCTCGCATTCCTTGCTTCGTTCACACTCTAACTCCTCTCGCAGCCTCAGTCTCGCGTACCACACGCGCCGCAAGACGGGCGAGCTTCTTCGGATTCTCAGTCGCGCCGACGCGATCAACAACGTGCGTCGCTCGTCTCGCCTTTGGGGTAGTGGCTGATTGTAGCGAGGTACAGTTCTTCGAAACTCTGCTGTTCACGTTCTTGCCAATCTTGATCGATCGTGCGGGGTTTCGCTATTGGAGAGGGAGGAGAAGCTGACGATGCGCAGTGCCGGTGGCGGTGGTCGTGCTGAGCGTCAAGTATGGGGCTACGATTGTTTGCGTTGTCATGGGGGTGTCGGTCATCTTGTGAGTCGTGCTTCAGCGGTGCCTGGCGGTACTCGGAGCTGATGGGTGCGGCAGCGTGACGACGTCGGTGACGCTCGCGGAGTCGAGGTAAGTCCCTCCCCTTTGACTGTGATGGAGCGTCCCTCCCCTTCGACTGTGATGGAGCGACGCTGATGTGCTGAGCGAGCAGGACAAAGCTGTACCGAAAACTCAGGGACGAGAACCAGTTCATGAGCCAGATCAAGACCGACACGCTGCTCAACTGGGAGACCATTAAGATCTTCGTCAGGCTCTCCTGCTTTAGTCTCTGGGTCAATACTGACGTCCGAGGGCAGACGGCGGAACGGTTCGAGTCGGAGCGGCTGAAGAATGCGATGAGAGTGTATCAGAAGGGATATTTCAAAGTGTATAGCGCTTGGGTGCGTCGTTCTCTCGCTCCCCTTCCTGCGAAGCTAATCCCCTTGGTGAATGCAGAACTCGCTCTCCCTCATCCAGGATTCGATCTCCGTAGGTTCGCTCCCTCCCACTCATCGCTCGCCTGCTGATCTCCTTCTCAGGCGTTCGGCCTCCTCGTCTGCAGCTTCATCCTCGCCAAACGTGTAATTGACAAGACGATGGACGTTGGAGACTATGTCACCTTCGTCGCCTACCTCGGACAGCTCTACGGTCCTCTGAACAAGATCGCAGGCCTCTATCGAACGGTCATGAGCAACCTGTTCGTCTCCCGTCCTCGCAGTCCGAGCACCGCTGATGGAGGTTGCAGGGTCGATACCGAGCAGCTTATGGACTTGCTCAACGAGGAGAAGGACGTCGTCGACCGACCCGGAGCCGTGGACCTTGTCGTCGGGAA
This sequence comes from Glaciozyma antarctica PI12, assembly GCA_002917775.1. NCBI lineage: Eukaryota > Fungi > Basidiomycota > Microbotryomycetes > Kriegeriales > Camptobasidiaceae > Glaciozyma > Glaciozyma antarctica. Next base: position 948,755 of record KZ627146.1, on the reverse strand, counting down.
CGGTGGGATCGAGTTCAAGGACGTCAAGTTCAGCTACGACGGGAAGAGGGACACGATTCGTGGTATCTCGTTCGTCGTGCCCGCTGGCGCTTCGGTCGCGCTCGTGGGGAGCAGTGGTGGCGGGAAGAGCACGGTGCGTTCTCGCTGCTGCGGGTGCGGAGCAGGGCTGATGAAGAGCAGATCATGCGTTTCCGCTTTACCGCTTTTACGACGTGAGTGAGGGATCGATCAAGGTTGACGGCATCGACATACGCGACCTCACTCAGCTCTCCCTACGGAAGGCGATCGGCCTTGTCCCGCAGGATAGCGGTAAGTCTCGCCATGAAGTGCGGAACGAAGCGTTGGCTGAACGAGCTCTTCGTAGTCCTATTCAACGAGACGCTTCGCTTCAACCTCGCATACGGGAATCCCGAGGCGACGGAGGATGATATGGTCGAGGCGACGCGGAAGGCGGCGATGCACGAGAGGATCTTAAGCTTCCCCGACCAGTATGAGACGCGGGTGGGGGAGCGGGGGCAGAGGCTTTCGGGCGGGGAGAAGCAGCGAGGTGAGTGCTGCCTTGCGAAGGGGCGAGTGAGAGCTAATTAAGTGCTCAGTCGCCATCGCACGAGTGATCCTCAAGAACCCGCCGATACTGCTGCTAGATGAGGTGACTTATTCCAGGTCCTGCGAAGGCTCAGGAGCTGACTGATTTCTGCGCAGGCGACTTCGGCACTGGATACGACGAACGAGCGCGCTATTCAACAGCGGCTTCGCGAAGTCGTGCGTCCTTCATCCTTCTCTCTCGCGGCCTTTCTTTGACCCTATCTGCGCAGTCTCAAGGACGAACAACTCTCGCTATCGCTCATCGTCTCAGCACTATCGTCGACTGCGACACGATTTACGTCCTCGACGAGGGAGTCGTAGCAGAGAGCGGGTCGCATGCGGAGTTGCTGGCGAAGGGTGGTATCTACGCCGGTGAGCCCGTCTTCTCCTCAGTACGAGACGCTTTGCTGACGCCTGCGCTGTCTTCCAGAGCTGTGGCTGAAGCAGATCCAGGAGCAACCGGCGATGGACGGCACTGCATCAGAGACGGCTTCGGGGACTGCGACTCCCAAGTCGGAGTGAGGGAGGATTGCAGACACTTGAGAATTGGTAATAGATCCGTACCGCTGCCTTCTGGTCCTCATCCATCAGCGTGCCTTCTCGTTGAAAAGGCCGCGGACATCAGCGGAGCGCGCCGTTGCTCGATTTCACCGCTCGCGCTCCTTGCTTTCCTTCCACCACGCCGTCCAACCTCTCTCGCCCGGCCCACGACGGGAAAGAAGACCAAGACCAAGACCAAGATCAAGTCGGCTCCCGTCCCCTCCACTCAGCACGACGCACTCGACATCGCACTCATCCGCTAGGCCGTCAGATCGACCTCGACGTTCTCCGAAGCTGCTCGTCTCATCGCTCGCGTATCCAAGCTCCCTCGTAAGCACTCTCCTCCTGAATCTGCAGTCTACGGAACTCTTCGTGGCGGCGACGTCGGCACGCTCCCCCGCTCGGCCCCTGCTGTATCTCTCTCTTTTCGTTGAGGAGTCTGAGTGATCCTACTGACGCTTCTTTTAGGAATTCCACCGCTGCGTTTCGACTTTCCGCGAGCTCTGGAGGACCGGGGACGACAAGCTGCGAGGAGGGATCTGCGTTCTCGTCTCGAAGCTCGCGAGCGATGCTGGCCTTGAAGCCAAGTTGGTTCAGGAAGGTTAGCTTGGCTGCTTGCAGTGCTGTTGAAAGGGTGCTTACTCGCTGGTCTGGGCTGCAGGATTCGTTGGACTCGTCTCCGAGCTCTTCGACGAACCCGCGCTGGTCCTCGCTTCCCTGGACACGCTCACGAAGCTCTTTGACTGGCCGACGCACACCACTCCCGAGGAACGCCTCATTATCGCAGAGTCTTGCGCCGTCAAGCTCGTCAAGCTCATCGGATCGCTCCGCGATGAGGAACCTGAGATGGCGATGGCGTAGAGGGTCTTCGCAAGGATTGTCGAGGGAGACATCGCCGAGGTTTGTCCTGTATCAAAGGAATTTCCGGGAAGGAGCTGACTTTTCTCGGACTACATCAGTTCATTCAGCCGGAGGTCGCTCTCTCAATTCTCCTCCGCGCCGCGTCCAGCCCGTTCGTCCTTGTCGCTCATTTCTCGCGCTTTCGCTCAAGTTTAACCATCTTTCTAGCGATCAGCTCGCACGAAACGACGCCTTCTCTGTTATTTTGGGGATCGCAGGACGTCCAGAGTACGCGGAGATCGTGCGCAAGCAGCCCGAGATCCCTCGCCTCCTCATTGCCCAGCTGAGGCACCCCGACCCCTGGCGACGATTCCAAGGCGGAAATCGTCTGCACGGGTAAGCGATTCCTGCGCTGCGCGATCCTTTCTGACCATTGCTCTCGAAACAGCCACTTTCAGAGCACCGTCAACGATCCCGGCGCTCGAGGCTGCAAATGCGGACCTTCGCCGGTGTTCTTTTTCTCGAGCCTGCGACGAATTTCAGAAAGCGTTGATGAAATTGGATGATACTGAGGACGTCTGTCAGGTGCGAAACTTCCCTCCGTCAGACCAGTGCTGGCGGCGACTCACACCTCGCTCCTCTCCTCCAGTTTGGCTTGGACCTCGTCGCGATCTTCACCCGCTGTCCTACTTTCTGTACGTCGTTCCAGATCGTTTGCAATTGTTTCTAACCCTTCGCAGCGCAATTTGGACTCGTCTGGGAGCGCACGAAGAACCCGCTGCACGGCAAGACGAGCTGGAAGATGAAGCTCAGTCAATAGGAGATTTACTCGGCCATCCAACGCTCCGCCGAAGCGCTCAGAAGGACTCGTTCGAACTCGACGGCGGCTGCGATCATCGACATTCGGCTGCTCAACAACATGGGCCAAAGGGACGAAGCTCGACGAGTCGCCGAAGCTCAGGCTCTTCTGGACGACAGTTCCCCTCTCCTCTGCTACTACCTGTCTTTGCTCTATCACGACCGCGGCGACAGCGTCCCTTCCCTTCTTTGGGCGAAGAAGGTGCGTCTTCGTCGTCAGTTTCTTCGAAATGCGCTGACTCTCGTCAACAAAGGGTCTCAAGCTGCAGCCGACCGTCAAGCTCGAACGCCCGCTGCTCCAGCTCGTGAAGCACAGCTCGCGAGCCTCTATTGCCCGCCTGTCGTCCAACGCACTTTACGTCGGCACTCGCGACGGCCGGCAGGTCCTGTATGGCTACGCCCAGTGCATCAAGGAGGCCACTACACGCTTCGTCCAGATCGCTCACTCGTCCGAGCCCCAACTTCCCAACATGATCGCCTACGCCACTCTCTACACGCTCACGATCGACGGTCCCTCGATTTCTCCCAACCTCGTCGAGCTCGAGGACCTTCGACAAAAGTGGCGCTCGCTGGGAATCGCGCCCAAGGGACCGCTTCAGGCGACGTTGGAGGCGATTTGAAAGCAGTACGAGACGGCGGCGAACGAGTGCGAGGGTTATTTTGCGAGGATCGAGGGAGAGTGGGACATGTTGCCGAAGACGGAGGGAGGGATTCCGTGCGAAGACGACGACCCAGCTGGAAAGTGCGAAGGCTGTGGCGGGCGCGTTCCTTTAATGCTCAAGTCGATGGCGATCAGTGCTCGCAACGATCCTTTGATTCTGTGAGTGCTTTCTCGTTGTTGTGGAAGGGCGATTCGGTCGCTGACGCCTCTTCAGGCACGTGTGCGCGCACTGCCAGAAGCCCGGCGCGAACCTTCTTGTTTGCGGAGGTTACAAGGTGGCTCGCTACTGTAACGCTCAGTGAGTTAGCGACTTCGACCTCTGGCTCTTATTGCTAACCGACTCTCGCAGCTGCCAGAAGAAGGGATGGGCGATTCACAAGACTCAGTGCGGGAGTGGCGAGACCAAGCGCAAGCTCCGCGAAGCTTGAGAGGCGTCGAAGGTGGAGACGGGCGTGTAGCAGTACTGGAATTGGTTAGTCGCTTAAAGCACGAGAAGCGAGCGAGAGCTGAGGTTCGGAGAGAATTAAAGAGCGAAGCTCGCGAAGTCTCAACTCGCATCCTGCGAAGTCCTCGCTCCTACCGCTCACTCCGACGGCTCGTCCCGTCCTCGAGCAACCAACGAGCTTGCGAGGAGATTGACAGCACATAAGGGTATCAAATGCAAACGTCCACCTCCCAAAAGTCCAACTACATCGAAAGGCGAAGATCCCGCAAAAGGGAGAGCGAGCGAGCCCAGCTCAGCCCGAGATAAGACGAATCACCAGGTACGCCGTCGATCCAACGAAGCGAATGAGCGACATGAGCGCAACGAAAATGAGGACGATGACAAGATCTAAAGGGAGTCGAGTCAGCCCTGCAGTGTGCGAAGCGAGAGGTACGAACAGATTTGAGTCCGACCATTGCCGCCTCCTTCAGAGAAGGTACTGGCGTAGTCTCCTTGAAGAATCGTCGAGACGAGGAGTGCCTGCGCGAGTACATCAGCCCAATGCTGGACTCGATACGAAAGCGGAGGAACGTACGTTGCTGAGACACCAAGCGAGGAGGACGTTCGTACGGACGTTCTGGTAATAGTCCATCCTGTTTTGAGGAATCAGCATGCGTGCGATGGAGCAGCGAGGAGCAGAACTGACGTCGAGGCTTTCTTCTGAGCGTTGCTCTTGGGTGGAGCGAGGATGAGAGGTCTCGTCCTGAGCATGCGCAGAGCCTCAGCGTAGGCGCCATCTGCGACCAAAGGTCAGCTCGCATAATGCATGAAGCGAGGACTGCGTACCGATATCGGCTTGTTCAGAGGGCTGGAGGAGGGGTCAGCAACGGGAGCGAGATGCGGGATACAGAGACTCACGAGGAGGATATCGACGACGTCCTTCCCCGCCGAAGCAGCGACTCCCAGATCGACCTCATGCGTCGTCTGCTCCTTCGTACCCCACCTGCCCAACGATTCGTCAGCTCTCGCCCCCCCACGAACTGAAAAACGTACGAGAAGTCGTGCAGGTTTGAGAAGGCGTAGATGTTGAGCAGGTTGATGTAGAACGGCGCCAGAAGCATGTATTGTCCCATCGAGGTGACGATATGCCAGGGATCGAGCGCGAGGATACTCGAAAGGACGTAACAACCGTCTTGAATCGCTCGTCAGAAGCGTCTCAACCGCCGCGAAAGCGAGACTCACAGGTCGCGAGTAGCGAGATGATGATCTGGGCGTAGATCAACGAGTCCGTCGAGCCCTTTACGGCGCGGAAGATGCAGAAGCCAGCGGCGGCGAGCATGTAGGCGGTCGTGAGACTGAAGAGCACGACTGCCGTCATCTGCGAGACCAGCGAGTCAGCAAGCGAAGATCAAGCAGCAGCAAGACACGTTACGTACATATTTCCACTTTGACCTGCGCAAAGACATCAGCGAGACGAAAAGCGAGAGACGAAGCGGAACGTACCCCTGAGGCCTGTTGCCCATGCTGAAGAGGAAGCAGGCAACGACGGTACCCTTGTAGCAGTACTGCATGATGGTGTTGACGATGTTGATGTGGCTGAGACCGAACGAGGGATCCTCGAGGGACGAAGTGAGGACCTGCGAGATGTTAGAAAGCGACTTGGTCTCGGCAGCGAAGGGACACACCATGTAGAAGATCCAGTAGTTGGCAAGCCTGCAGTGTCGTTGATTAGCTGCGTATAACGAAGAGAGAATCGGCGTCGCGCACCCGAACCAGGAGAATAGCAGGGTGACGGTGTTGTAGATCGCCTGGACGAACAGAGCGACCTTCCTCCCGAACGAGTGCTCGGTACGTAGAAGCTGGAACGTGTGCGTAAGCGCGTACGTGCCGGCAAAGAACGATCCGTTGAGCCATCTACGAGCCACGTCAGCATCTGCGAACCGAGGACGAGGGGAGAGGCACGGACCGACGACGCTGGGAGATGAACTCGACGATGGTGTCGGGGACGTCCGTCTCGCCTTGCGCGCTCTGCAGCATGAGTATGGTGAGCGAGGATCCATGGAGCGTGAGGGAGGACGGCACCTTGACGAATTTGAGGACCCAGGAATGACCGGCCTTTGCAACGAGCTCCCAGCAGAGAATGCGATCCTCCTGCGCCGCCAGCAGCTCGTCAGGAGGCTCAAAACCCAGGCGAGTGAAGAACGCACCGCGAGGAACATGTTCGAGGTAAAGACGTCCGCGTCGGCACCTTCCAGCTTCTCGCCCTTGAAGTAACTCGCAAGCGGACCATGTCCGAGGGCGTCGTTCTGGAGTGCGATGTACCGGTACGCCGAGAACGCTCCAGCTGCAGCAACGTTGTCAGCAACCCGCCATAGATGAAGAGAAGAAAGCGCACGAAGAACGGTGATGTAGCCAAAGACGGACTCGGTCGGCTTATCGAGGATATCTGCACGCGAGGACGGATGAGCGAGCTATTCAGAAAGCAGGCATGGCAGACGTACTCGACATCTTGTACTCCTGCGAGTCCGAAACACCATCAGCTCACTCCGACCTCGGACGAGAGCCGCACTCACGAAATTCTGCGCCGCGACGAGAGGGTTCAACAGCCCCGTCCACGCCTTCCCCTTCATCGCACAGATCTCCCCGGCCGCACCCGCGATATTCGAGTTGAGGTCGAAGGCTTTCCAGAGGAAGTAGAGCGATTTGGGACCGGGCTTCGTGCCGACGTCGATGAGAATCCTGCGGAGTCGCGTGAGTGCCGGTGAAGGAAGCAGGATGTGGAGAGGGTGCGAGAGCGGGAGTGAGGATGGGAGGGAGAACGAGGGGAGGAGGGAGCAGACGTACACGATGTTGGGATCGAGTTGAGGCGCGAAGGCTTGGAGAGCCCAGCGATGGGAGTTGAGCTTCTTCGCGCTGACGAAGGAGGGGTTAGTATGTGTGCTGAGGGCGTGTTGAGAGAGTGTGGAGGTACGTACTTCTGAAGATTGGGAGAGAGGGTCAGTACGCGCGAAGAAGAAGGGAAGAAGGGGACGTACGTCCTCCTTGAGGCAGAACATGATCTGGGTCTGCGATCTCAGGCGAATCAGCAAAATCCCTTCGCGTTCACGAGCACGAAGACTCACCGGAACGATACCCTTCTCAAGCGACTGAAGCTTGAGGTCCGGATTAAGAGAGTACTGCGTCGTATACTCATAAACGTGCGCCTCGACCTTCTTATCCTTGACGACGTTCTTCGCCATTCCCTCCTGGTAGACTCCCAGAGCGCTCAAGCTGCGGAGGGTGAGCGAGGAAGAGTGGGGAGAGGGGAGGACGGACCAGTCGAGCACGCGAGGGTGGACCTTCTTGCGCCCATCGGCAACGATGCAGACGACCACCTCTGCCAGGAGATTATTAACGATTGCGGAGAGGAGGCAGGGAAGGAGGAACGCACTCTTCCAGCCGTCCTTGCCCCAGGTCTTGGACTTGTTGCGCGTGCAGAGGTGCGCGATGTTCTCTGCGATCATCAACATCAGCCTCGACTTCTCCTCTAAGTCTGGGAGCAAACACGCACTCATGACTCCGTGCATAGTTCTGCAAAAGAGTACCTCGTCCTCGTTGTAGAGCGTAACGACGATGAACAGCTCCGTCTGCCGGTTGAAAAGCGCCGGACGAAGTGCGAAGCTGTTCTGGTTGAAATTCTCGGGCTGCAGGGGCGACATGATCAGCTGCAGCAAGGACAGTAGCTTGCACAGTCGCTTACCCCGCACGTCACGTAGCTGACGCGAGTATGCGTGAACTCGGCACCCTCCTTTCGGGGAAGATTCTCCTACGACGTCGGACGAAGCGTTAGCAGATTCTTCCTAGTAGTACCAGAGTAGTCCTTACCAGCAGCTTTGTAGGAATCGTAAAGTCGATAACGAGGTTGCCGTCCGTGAGCTTGATGAGCTTCTTCGTCTTGTTCCTCCTCAACACCGCGGTCTGCAGGTACTCTCGTCAGCTTCCTCTCGCAAATCAGCTTCTCGGCTTCTCCTCTCATGTAAGGAAGGCCGAATTGGCGCCCGGGAGAGCAGCGAGGATGGGTTCAAAAGCCTCAACTCACCTCCGGCGGCGCACCAAACACTCCCTCAAACGTCGGCGACCCCTCCTCCAACCCCTCCTTCTCCTTCCAATCCGGTCCATCAAAGCTCTCATCCACCTTATCCCCCTTCTCCTCATCCTCGCCCCACTCCTGCGCTCTATAAACAGCCGGCGCCTCCCTCTCCTCCAGTCCTTCCCTCTCCTCATACTCCCCATACCGATCCACGAAATCCCCACGCGCATCTTCGTACCGTAGCTCCCCGCCGTACCCCTCCAGTGGGACCTCCCCGTACTCCTCCTGCTGCGTTTGTTGATACACGCTCCCGCGCTGCCTATACGGATCGTGAGGCTCTAAAGGCGGGTGGGCCGCGTAGTCTGCTGAGTAGGAGTGGGAATGGAATGAAGGTGGGGAGGGGGGAGGGGAGATGGCGCGGATGGAGGGCTCGGCGAAGGAGAGGGGACGGGGGCGGGGGGGAGGGGAGGCGAAGCGGGTGGAGGGAAGGGGGCGGCGGCGAGTGGGGCGGTTGGAGTCGTCCATCTGGTGTGCTTAGTCTCGATGGAGGGAGAGGTGGGAGGGAGACGGAGGAAGGGATGAAAGTTCGAGTTGGACTTGGCTGAGAATTGTTGAACGAGTGTGGTGAAGGAGCTTCAGGCTGCTTCAGCTCGTTCAGCGAGCTCTTGCTTCTTTCTCTAGTTGCAGCTTCGACTGCTTAAGTTGGCCTGTCGTCTGCCTGGAAAGAAGATGAAGAGAACGAGACGATCAAGTCACGTGATGGGCCTCATCTTCCTCCTCGAAATCAATCGAAATTCATCCAATTCTAAGCCCTTTCGAGTCGTTTCTTCGTCGTCTCGCGTCAAAGGCGACGTGCGAGAGGTCGAGTTTGAAGAGTGTGTGGGGAGAGGAAGAAGACCAAGACGTTGTTGTTCTGCGGGAGTGGGCCTCGCCGATCAAAACTGATTTCGCTCCTCCTCCTCCCTCCCTCCAGGACGCCGCTCCACCTTGGCAGCTTCCTGCTTGTTAGCCAGACGTCGCCCGAGCGAATACCCCGGGTTCCGAGCACTCTCCAGCGCGCGCTAGGCCCCGGGTAGTCTAGAGTCTCACTCTGAACCCTCTTCGGGACAGCGAACGCGTTTGTTTTCGGTTCGATGTGATCCTTTTTCTTCTTCTACCAGCCACCTCGAGACCTCAAGATGCTTCTCCCCCTGCTGCTGCTCCCCCTGCTAGCCGCCGCCTCCCCCCTCCCAGCCAACCCTGCTCTCCTCGCCTGCCTCAAATCCGCCTCGCTAACCCCCATCACCTCCTCCTCGACCAGCTATGACAACTCGACTTCCCCCTTCAACACTCGCGTTCACCCTTTCCCTCTCGCAGTCGTTTACCCCAACAGCAATCGCCAGGTCGCAGCGGCGGTCGTGTGCGCGTCGGCGGAAGGCGTGCCGGTTAGCGCCGGTGGTGGTGGTCATTCGTATGGTGCGTTTTTCGGTGCTCTTACGCTGGCTCTGGGAGGGAGATGAAGGAGCTGAAGGTGAAGCATAGCCTCTTTTGGCCTCGGAGGGATCTCAGGAGCTCTCGTCGTCGACCTCGCTGCGTTCACGAAAGTGCGTCCTTCTTTGCGCCCTCTCCTCGGCCTGCGATCTAACCCCAGCTCGCAATTGCAGATCTCAGTCTTCGGCGATGGCACCACCGTGATCGGCGCAGGAAATCGACTGGGGCGTATCGCCCTCAAGCTCGCTGGAAAGGGTCGGGCACTCCCTCACAGCGTCTCGTGCGTTTTCTCCCCGCCCTCCTTAGCTCGAATGCTGACGCTCTCTTTGCAGTCCTCACGTCAGTATTGGAGGACAGACGGCGTACGGCGGCTTCGGACTCGCGAGTAGGGCCTGGGGACTTACCGTCGACCGCGTTACTGCCATGGACGTCGTTCTCGCCAACGGGACCATTATCAAGAACCTAACTTCCTCCTCCAACCCTGACCTCTTCTGGGTACGTTCCTTCCTCTCACTTTCCTAATCCTACTCACCGAGACGTTCTGACGACCTTCGCAGGCTCTCCGCGGTGCCGCTCCTTCTTTCGGCATCATCACCTACTACACGCTCCGCACCTCTCCCCTCCCCAAGCTCCTCACCACCTTCTCCTACACCTACCCCTCCTTCGAGCTCACCTCCCCCATCTGCGGCGCCATCCTCTCCGCCGTTCAATCCTTCGGCCAAACCGCACCCTCCAAACTCAGTCTCTCGATGATCGTCAGCTCGTTCGGGGGAGTATCGGTCACTGGGACGTATATTGGTGGCAAAGCTGCGATGGCGAAGACTATCAAGTCGCTCGTCAGCGAGCTTCCTGAGGACCCGGATGTCCTCGTTACCGAGGGAGGATGGCTCGATTCGCTCGGTGGCAAGGAGGCGTGGAACGTCAGTGGGATGGGAAGGGTGTGTTCTTCCTTCCGTTCTAGGGGACGTAGCAGCTGATCCGACCGCGTATAGCCCGACAACTTCTTCGCTAAATCGCTCCTCACGCCCTCGGACCACCTGCTCACGAACGACTCGATGGTCGATTTCTTCGAATACCTCTTCACGACCCCTACCACGACCAACTGGTTCGTCAAAAGTACGTTCCCTCCCCCGCACTCCCCTTCCTCACTAACCCCCGCACACAGTCGACCTCTTCGGCGGCTCCAATTCCGCCATCAATGCCGTCCCCCTCTCCGCCTCCTCCTTCGCTCACCGCGACAAGCTCCTGCTCTTCCAGATGTACTCTAACACCAGGAACCTCGAGGACGAATTCCCCGCCGCTGGGATCCGGTTCGTGAACGGGTACGTCCTCCTCCCTCCTTCTTGCGGGCCTCGCTGATAAGCTGCGAAAGAATGCGCGCTGCGCTCGTTAAGCCCATGCGTGATATTTGGGACTCTAACACGCTTGAAGGCGCTTATGCGAATTATGGTGCGTCTCCCGCTTGCGGCTGAAGGAGGTCGCTGATGAGCGAAAGCAGTCGACCCGACGCTCTTGCCGTTCGAGGTGCGCGACTTGTATTGGGGAACGCAGTACGAGCGCTTGAGTCAGCTTAAGGGGGTTTGGGACCCCGAGAACGTGCTTAGCAACCCCCAGTCGATTGTAGCGGCGTAATAGGAGGGGGGACGCGAAACGAAATGAAACGAGCTGTATATAGACTTTGCTCGCGGAGGGTTGGCGAGCAGCGAGCGAGAGCATTGCGCTTTCGACTCTCGTGATGAATACGGAGCGAGAGAGGGAGCAGAGGGAGCGAAGAAGATCGACGGCGGGAACTAAACAAGCGACCGACCCTCGTCCCATCACTTCCTCGACGCCGCCATGCCCTCCATCACCTCCTTCCTGATAGCCATTCCCTTCTCGCACTTCAACTTGTGAGCCGACCACCCCTTCTTCTGGCAGCTGCGACGTTGCATCAGTCAGATTCGCTGCGAGAGGTCTCAAAGTGCGAAAGAAGACGCACCGAGCGTCGCAGAACCGCGCCGTCTTGCACGCCCCGCACGTCCGCAGATTGGCACTCGCATTCCCACAGAAATCGCAACAGTACCTGCAAGGTCAAAAGCCCGTCAGCACCTCGCTGCCGAAAAAAAAAGGGGCGTGCTCACAACACCGTGACCTCGCCGTCGAACCGAGTCGTCATCTCGAGGGGGCGCAAAAGCGGGACGGTACAGTCACCGCAACTGCGTCATCTTTCCCTCCCCATATCCTCCCCAGGTACCTCCCCCTTCGTGCCCGGCATCGCATAGCACGTCTCCTCCTTGAACGCTCCGAAACTCGCATCCCACTCGCTCGCAGCGCGCTCGTAATGCTCCCACACGAGACCAATAATCGACTGCGTAAGCCCGCATATCTCGACGTTCATGTCGCGCCATTTCTGCGAGACGTGATCGAGCTCCTTGAGCGAGGGAGAGAGGGAGGAGCCGTCGAGGATGCGTTGGAAGAGGAGGGAGTAGGCGAGGACGTCAGGGAGGTGGTGTTCGGAGAGGGGGGAGATGTTGACGAGGCGGTTCGCATCGCTCGAGAGGCATTGGGCGTAGGCGAGGACGAGTAGAATGGTTTGGAATGAGGGTAATAAGAACTCCCCGAACTTGATGCGGATGGCGGCGAACGATGACTCTAGCGCGAGTCGAAGGAGTGCGCGCTCGAGGTGAGGAGTGAGCTTGCGTTCGAGGCCCTGTGCAAGAGCCATCAGCGAGATACGCGAACCCCGCCGTCGACAACGAACCTTCCGTGCCCAGGAGAGAGCCATCGCGTGGTCGTCGACGTCGCTGCAAGCGCGAGCAAGGTAGTAGAAGAGAAGTGCCGAAGAGTCGTCGACGAGTACGTGATTCTCCGCAAGCTTTCGAATCTCCTCCTCGCGACCTTTGCCGGCGGCTGCGAGTAGCTTGATCTCGAGGATAGCGGCGGCTGTCGACTTCGAGTCGACCTTGCGCAGCGTCTTGATCGCGCTCTGAACTGGTTCGTATATTCCGTTCTCTGCGATTGTCGTCCTCCAGGTCGTCTTGCCGTGAAGGGGGTTCTTGACCCGCTGAGAAGTGACGCCAAACGCCCCTGAGGACGCCGACAGCGATCAGTAAACATCACCGCAAAGAAGAAGGAGACCGACGCACGAAACGCAGTGCAGTTCTCCAGCACCGCGACGAGATCGAGCCCGAACTGCCGCCCGTTCGTCAGTGAGAGCGAAGTCAACGATGGAGCGGAAAGAACGCACTTGCTGAAAAGACTCCGTCCTCTGAAGGGCTCGGATAGCCCCTCTGACCTTGTCATACGCGCGCACAAGTGAAGGATCCGGAGGGCAGCTGCATCTGCTCGCACAGGGGTCGGGGGTGTGCCTTAGTGAGTACCTGCGTCTCTGTTCAGCAGATGTCGTGAGGAAGAAACCGAGGAGAAGCTTACTCAAGCAGTCTGATCCCGGTTGTGAGGCGCCAACGTTTAGCGAACGGCGAGTGAAGAGGTGGAGAAAGAGGTACTTGTTGACGCAACCGCGAGAGAGGATCTTGAGCGTGGCAGAAGCAGAAACGTACTGGGATTACCAAGTCAGCTAAAAGTCTGCAGGTGGTGTGGAAAGAAGCCACCTGTGAAGTGCTGTCCTTGGAAATGCAGGCGATGATCCGAGCGAGGAGGGAGAAGCGCGGATCGTCGTCGTTCAGCGGCTCGGCAAGACGAACGAACTGGACGCCGTGTACTTTGACGATGGAGAGGTTCTCTTCTTCAGTCGTGTTGGTAGACAAGTCGATGAGCTCCACGAGGGCCTCGAGGCAAACGAGCGACATCGACGTTGTCCAGCGACGCGCAAAGGAGGTCAACGAATCCTGCGCTCCGCATCAGCGTCCTCGTTCACAAGGAAGATAATTCATCGCAGCGTACCAGATTTCACGTACTTCGCTCGCAGAGCCCGGTCCGCCACCAGCTTCCCCACAAGAGTGCAGACCGCTCGCTGAAGCCGCTCGCTCAAGCCGGTGTCCCAGAGCTGCTTGAACGTCGCCACGCAGTAGTCGAATTCCTACGAGCTCCGCATCAGTAGTAACCCTCGTAAAGCTCCCGGCAGAAGACGTACGGCATGAGCATCTCGACAAATGGTCACTCCGAACTCCGGCTTCGCGCGGCGGAGGGCAGCGAATACTGAACCGTGGCGGGTGAGGGACCGGCCGCCCAAGGAGAGGGGTAAGCACACCTGGAATCCCTGCCATCCTGGCTACGACGCGAGCTGCTTCGCCATCCGTATCAGTGCCCTGGACCGCCGCCAGGACGAGAGCGACGTCGAGCTGAGGCTCCTCCTTCGGCGAAGGAGGCGCCTTCTGCGTCTTGCGGTTCGTCATCCTTCCCATCTTGCGCGCGTGAGTAGTAGGAGAGAAACAGTGGCGCCGTCGGAGCGGCCACCTCCGAGTGGGCCCCAGCGTCGCATAGATTAGCTTTCTCCCTTTCTTCTCCAGCAGCTCCTCATCGCAACGCCTGCAGGGCCAGCGTACAGATGCGATACAATGCAAAGCCTACAGTCTATCCTAATCCTCTTCCTCCCCCGAACTCACAAACATCCTCCGCTTAAACGCCTGCCACGCCTTGTCACTCTTTACCAACGCCCGTCCCAGCTCGATCCAACTCCCGACCGTAAGATCTCTCATCTCATACGGCACTACTCCCGCCTCCCTCAACGCGCTCACCACGCTGCCCTCCCCCTCCAGCGCGACCCTCCTAACCACCTCCGGCATCCCCACCGCCTCTCCTCGCAGCACCTTCCTCGCAACACTCTCCGCCGTCCCCGTCACATACTCGACGCTCCATTCCGGCGTCGGACGCACCCCCTTCTCCCCTCGCTCCTCCAGCAACGTCTCCCCGTCCTTCCCGGGTCCGTACCCCGAATTCAGGTTCGCCTTGTCGAGCTCGAGAAAGTACTGTGTGTACCCCAGTGGCGTGCGAAAGCGATTCGTGCAGGCGGGAGAGGAGGGGGAGAAGTGGCGTGGGAGGCGGGGAGGAGATTTGCGGTGCTTGCGATGCTTTTTGCGCCGGCGGAGGGAGGGGGAGAAGATGGGCTGGAGCGAGGCGGGGAGGAGTGAGAGGAAGGTGGAGCGGGAGGAGAGGTCGGAGGGGAGGTGGTCGTCGTCCGCTGCTTCGTCGTCCTCCGCTTCGTCGCCGGCGTTCGAAGCAAAGTCGTCGCCCCACCCGACTGCGCCATCGGCGTCCTGCCGCCAGTCATCTCGAGTCGCGTTGTACTCCCATACCCTCACGGCGGGGAGGTACGTCGGTATAACGCTCGGGCTGACGTTAACGGTCGAGTAGTCACTCAAATTGGCCTCCTTCTCGAGACTCTCGTACCCTTCGCGCAAGTCCCCAGCGATCTTCGAGACGTGGAACGGCGGAGTTCTGAGAGTCGACGGGGAGAAGAGGTCGGCGGCGTCGACGAAGGCGAAATGATCGACGTTCATGTGGCCAAAGAGGTTCCTGCGACGGCTCGTCAGGCCGAATCCAACTGCAGAAGCGAAAGGAGAGAAAACACACCCGACGATCGTATCGTGATAAGCGAGCATCAACTCCCCGTACCGGGCATAGCACCCTTCGTACCAATTCGCCCTCGTCGGAGGAACGTGTCCCGTCAACCAGACCTGCGCTCCCCGACTCCTCGCAATCTCCAGCTGCTGCTCAAGCCAAAACAGCTCCTCCGTCCCCGGATCGATCCCGGCCGTCATCGAAAGCTCGTCGAAAGCGGGGCATCCGTCGACTGCCTTGTTCGAGTCGTAAAAGTAGAGCGTGTTGAGGGAGATGAGGACGAGGGAGGAGGGGATGGCGTCGATGGCGTAGTAGCCGCCTCGCGCGAAGGTGTGCTGGTTGCTTTCGGGGATAAAGGAGTGCCAAATCCTGTAGAAAAGAGATCAGCTTTGGGGGGACGTCAGGGAGGAAACGGCGAGCGCACTTTAGGAACTGGCTGGTGATTGCGGAGGCTTCGAGCGCGTTAGTAAGACTCAGCGATGGGTGGAGAAGGAGAGCTCACGACCACCGAACATGATATTGTGAGGGTAGATATCTGCTCGTCGCATCAGCTCCAGCACCTCCTCCATCGCACAGCGCGCTCACCGTTGTTCCCAATGCTCGTCACGACTGGCACATCTCCGAACGTCTGCTTGATCCGCTCGGCGATATATCGGTTAAGCTTGATGTGGATGAGATTAGCCTCAGCTTGGGGAGAGCGCAGATAGAACGCCGCACCGAATAGATCTCTGGCAGCGAACGAGGAAAGCGCAGGTCGATATCGTGCCGAGCGTTGTCCCCAGTCCAGACTACGAAGTCGATCTCGCCCTTGAAGTTGGCGGAGAGCCAGTCGAAGGTCGCGTTGACGAGAGTGAGCGGGGCATCGCACTCGCTGTGGAGTCGGAGGGTTAGCGAGAGAGCTCAGCGTGTAAGCTGAAGGCGCGCAGGCGACACCAGCGCGTCGCCAGCTCTCACTTCTCTGCAGAAAGGCAGATTGTATCCTCCAAGTCATCCCCAGCCAAGCAAGAGCTCCCTCTGCGCTCCCCGCAGTCCCGCCAAAGCTGCTCCTCCCCACACCGCCTTCCTCCCGCCTCCTCCCAAATCCCTTCACTCACCTCACGCTCGTACCCCAGTAACCCGCCCTGCTGCCCTTCCCCGGCTTCTCCGAGTGACAGGACGCCGCCTCGCTCGCTCCATACAGGTAGAAAGGATCTGGATGCAGGTCCGTAAAGTCTGCGCCAACCAGTCAGCTCCTCTCCCTCCTCCAGCGGCTCTCCACCGAGAGACAGTCTGACTGTGCGTACGGATGAATTTGCCAGTGAGTGGCTTGTGGATTGAAGCGGCGGCAAAGCTGGCGAGGGAAGGAAAGAGCGGAAGGAGCTTCAGCAGCCGCATCGTAGGAGGCGCTGTCCACTGGGGCGTGTTCGCAGGAGCGAGGGGTGGGTAAGCACTGATAAGATGGATCCAAGGTCGTTGTCGCGTTGTGGCAGAAGGAGAGTCTCCCCAGGTCGGTTCTGCGCGTGCCCCAGCCAGCACGTGGGGGACGATCGACTTGCCCTCCGGAGAGCGGGCTCACGAACCTTCGCCTGCTCTGCTCTCTGCGACCGATTCTGCTACGTGTGAGGATACGCTACATTCTGCTGTTTATTCCAAGCTCCTGCGACGCCTCCGCACAACTCTCCTCCTTCTCCGAGTCCCCTCTCCTCCCATTCCTCTCCTTCGCAACGACGACTTCCTCCTCGCTCAACGCCTGCTGAAAGACGACGTAATCCATCGGAAGCAGTCTCGTGATCGCCATCACCGTTGAGAAAGCAGGGACGGGCACGTGCCTAGAGTCTACGGAGTCTAGGGTCGTGCGACTGGCGTGGAGATGTTGCCCGAACACGAAGGGGGCGATTGGAGGGCGGCAAGTCGTTCGGCGAGAGATAACGCAGAGTACGAAGCAGGTATCCAAGCTAGCGAGTTACGAACGATCTGCGAATGCAGAGTTGTAAATTCGGAACGAGACGGCAGCAGAGCTTGCGAAGACGTTCGGCTGTCTCAGGGCTCGACTCCCTCGGGCAACGCCCCAGCAGCCTTCATCTTCGTAACGAGATCTCGTCGAATGCCGTACACCGCTCTCGCGTCCTGCGAGGGTCGTTCAGTACAACGAGCAGCGAGCGAGCGAAGGGTAGACTCACCTTCAAGATCGAGAGATCAACGTCCACCACCACCATCTGTTCCGCCGCACCAACCTGTCCAAACTCAAGTCAGCTCCTTCACCGCGCAGGATCCAGCGAAAGACTCACCGCCTCGCCAACAACCCCCTTGAACGGCAGCGTGACCTTACTCCTTCCAATCCACCCCTCGACAAGCTTCTCCTCGTCCTTGCCACCGACGTTAACAAACGCGACGCAGCATTCGTTCTCAAAAGCGCGAGTGATGATGAGCGAGTCGAGGTAGGTCACTTCGCTGTCGGGGTTGTGGGCGAGGCCGGCGGGGGTGGCGTCGAGAGAGGTCCAGTAAGTTGGGCAGCTGAAGGGAGAGATAGGGAGAGGAGGAGAAGGGAAGGGGGAGGGGGAGGAAGGAGGTTGGTCAGAGTTTGGCCCGGAGGAGGAGCTTGCGAACGTACATGACGAGATCAACGCCTTGTACTTGTAGAGCACGGAATGCCTCAGGCCACGCCATATCCCAACCTACGTACAGCAAATTGTTAGCTCTGTCTCGCTCGCCACAGCACGCGCACTCACAGATCAGGAGACCGACCCTCCCGAATTCGGTGTTGAACACTTGATGTTCTTCATCTTCCTGCGTCAGGTACGCCTTCTCTGGCCACCATAAATTCCTCTTCGTGTAACTACACCCAACCCATCAGCTCCCGCTCTCCCACACCTTCAGACGCAGCCTTACCTCCCCAGCACCCTCCCCTTGCGATCAATGTAATGCGCCACATTGCTCAGTGTCGCCTTCCCCTCCACCAGATCCTCCGCGCGTTCCACGATCGTTCCAGGAACGATATCTACGTCGTGCTTGATCGCTAGGAGGCGGAACGTCTCGAGCCAGTGAGGCGCTTCGGCCGAGGAAGCTGCGATAGCTTGAGGAGAGTGCTCGCGCTGCGCGAGGCCCCAGTGCTTCTCCTCCGCGACGATGCCTGCGAATCGTGCATCAGTAATAGCTTCAGCTGGCTGACAGGCGAGGAGAACGCACCCGAGAGAAAGTACTCCGGGAAGATAACGAGAGTTGCCCCTGCTCCGGCGGCTTCGACGACGAAGGAGTGGGCTTTGGCGAGGTTTTGTGCGCTGGCGGCTGGGGAGTGGGAGGGTTGGAGAGGGGAGAACTGGACGAGGGCGATACGGAGAGGGCGTGGCATGCGGGGTGGTTGAGGGAACAAGTGCGAGGCGAAGGTGTTGGGGCCGCTCGTTGTGAGGAAGACCGAGAGCTCTCGTCCCTTCGGCATCTGCTCCAGCTACGCCCTGGGCATGCTGACTAACGATGCCTGGCAGCGTGGCGGCGAGCTGGAGGGAGACTTGCGGCGGGTGTTGGGGGAGCCGGGGGAGGGGGCGGAGCTGCTAGTGACTGGGTAATCGAGCTCTACGTTTGCCTAGTCTTCAGCTACGACTACGGCCTGTACGGCGGAGAGTACATGGGGTCGAAAGGCGGAGAGTGGGCATCCTGCGGACGAACGAGCAGATCCCCTCTTGACCTCCTCCACGCGGCCTTCCTTCCTCGCCGCGCCACACGAAATGGCAGCAGCTGCAGCCTCCGCTCCACCGCCTTCTGAGGAGCCCGCCTCAGAAACCTCAGCCGCCTCGCCCTTCTCCCTCCTCCCCGCCGAGCTCGCGCTGCTCTCCTCCCTCTCCGTGACAGAGAAGCTCCTTGTCGCTCAGGCGACGTACGAACTCGGCTCCCAGGATTTCAAAGGCGTAGCAAAGCTCTTGCAGGGACATGCGTTGCTCAAGGAGCGCGGGAGGAACTTCTTCAATGCGGACGTGAGTTGGGCTGGAGGTATGGGAGGGCCCTGGAGCTGACGCGCTGCTGCAGAAATGTACCAAGGTGTACACGGCGCTGATGAAGGAGCTTGAGCTGGATCCGTGCGTCGCTCTTCCTCTCCGTCGAGACCCAGCTGACCCTCTCTCAGCTCCCTTCCCTACGCAGTGAATGGTTCGCCCGCCGTCCCCTCTCCGCCTCGCAAAACGTACTGAGTATCTCCCACAGCTCCAGAGCTAGTTAAAGTCGCGAGAAAGTACTACTTTCAGCGCGTAGGAGAGCTCCACGAGCTCATGGAGCTCGAACAGATCAAGTTCCGGTACGCCCTCTCCCCCCCTCTCCCAATCGCAAGCCAACAACGGAAACAGTATCGCGTACTCCGAGATAGACGAAATCAAAGCCGGCAAATGGGATCACAAGATGCACGAGGTCCCCTCCCTTGCCGAACCTCTGCCACTCCTTCTCCCTCCCCTCCCTACGCCCGCTGCGATCGCCTCGACCTCCGAACCCCTTCCGCCAACACCAAGCGTGAAGGGAACACCGGCGCCTAAAACTCCTGCGAGGTCGAGGGGCGGGAAGAAGGGAAGGAAGGGACGCGGTTCGGCTGCGAAGGAGGTGGAGGAGGTGCCTGCCGCGGAGGAAGAGGTGGAGATGGAGGTGGTAGAGCTTGAGAAGGCGGTGGAAGCTACGGTTGGAGAGGGAGAGGATGCGATGGAGGGCGCGGTGGAGGGCGCAGCGGAGGGTACAGCTGGCGGAGGCGAGGAGCAGTCGGCCGCTGAAGTGGTGGGAAAGGATGCACGGACGACGGAGAAGGAGGCTCTGGTGGGCGAGGACGTTGAGATGGCAGATATCGAGGCGGCGTAAGTGTCGCCATGTTGCATTAGGTGAGTGAGCTCTTGGAGGAGGGAGGAGCTGAGCTGACCGCCTACCTCGCAGTCGTCCTTTGTTATACATTATTTCCGCCTCTAAGCACTCGAGGGGCTCAGGAACAGCTGCTCGCCCAACACGTTCTAGGAGAGCGTCGCCGTTGGCAAGCTTCCTCTCCAGCGTCATATCCGTTTTGCTCGTTCCTCAAGCCCCGACGAAGCCCAGTTTCAACCTCTCTCCTATCAAGCCAAGCCACCTGTCCTCCTCACCACCCCTCCCACGGGTCCTTCACCACCACTTCCTTGTCCGCTCCCCTCCCCGACCCGCTCCCTCCCAGTCCCCGCCTGCTCGAGCTCCCAACATCCCCATCAATCGACCCCCAACTCCCCCAGCCCGACGTGCTCGCCCCTCCACCGCGCGTCGTCACCGACTCCTCGCTGCTCGACCCCACCGTTCGCGACTGCGAGGCGTCGCCAATTCCTCCTGCTTGCGAAGTCGCCTCGTCGTTTCCCGTCCTCGGCGGTTCCGGAGCGGAATTTTCGATTCTCCACCGCTGCAACGTATCGTCAGCTTGACCTACACGGGAAAACAAAGGAACGAGAACGACTCACTTCTGCAGCGTAGTACCGCGCTTGGCTCGCGAGGTCGGCCTTCTTCTTCGCTTTGGGGACCTTTCGAGGAAGCTGCGTCGTCGTCGGCGCGTGGCTGAGTGGCGGTGGCGGGGCCCGACGAGGAGGACGGGACGGCAGGACGACGGGAGGGATAGGAGGGGGACGGGAGGGCGAGGGCGGAGATTCGAGCTGCTCGTACTGCGCCATCGCCTCGAGGAGCATCGCTGCGCTCATCCACCGGAAGGACTTGATGCCGAACTTCCGTTCGTCGGATTCGAGCGCGCACGTCCAGCTCGCCCAGAGCATGCGCAGGCGGTCTGGAGGCGAGAGGTTGGCGTAAAGCGCTGCTTCGACGGTGCCGGCGAGTCGCGCGGTTTGCTCGATGAGCGACGAGACGGCTTGCTTCCTCCCCTGGTTATCCCGACGCGAGCGGCAGAGGATCGTGCCGAGGAACGCTTCTGCTTCGGAGAGGTGACGGCCCGGACGACGAGGGAAGTTGAAGACGGTGGCGATTTGGAGGAGGGTGGCGCAGAAGTAGTCGATGATAGGTGGAGCGTGATCGTCGTCAATATCGAGGGGCTGGAAGTCGAGGCGGCTACTGAGCTTCGATTCGACGGCCCGTCGCAGCTCTAGGAAAGCCGGAGACGACGAATCGTCTTTGGCGTCGGGGAGGACGTCCTGCTCGCCGAACCTGATGCTCGGATCTGGGACGGCACGGTAGATAACTCCGAGAGCTCTCTGCGACTCATAGAAGTCACTGTCCTTCGCGCTCTCGTCGTCATTCTTCAGGAAGTCGGGACGCTTGCCGTGAACCTT
Source organism: Glaciozyma antarctica PI12 (assembly GCA_002917775.1). NCBI lineage: Eukaryota > Fungi > Basidiomycota > Microbotryomycetes > Kriegeriales > Camptobasidiaceae > Glaciozyma > Glaciozyma antarctica. The sequence continues at coordinate 927,570 of KZ627146.1, read as the reverse complement.
TGGAATGTCCTCGAGCTTGACGACGTTTCCGGTCTAATGATTCGAGAGGCGAGGCAAGCCAATCGTCAGCAAGAGTACGGAGAGCAGGCTGCGCGACATTAACCTTGACGTAGTCCACCGCGCGGGAGTGGAGCTCTGCGAGCTTTTTCGCTCGGGGATCCGCGCCGTGGAGGGGTGAACTGTCCGCCAGCTTGAGGTGGGTGATGGAGATTACGCCGACGGTTTCGTTGTTGATCCAGTCTACGAACGCGTGCGCGACGTCGTCGATGGTGGAGGGGCGACCGAGGCGGCGAGGAGGATGAGAGGTGTGAGCGCCGGGCTCTTGTTGACGATCCGGGATGAGAGATTCGATAGTGATGAGCTGCGAGAAGGTTTTAGTAGCTGGAGGCTGAGAGAAATTGCGTGTAGATACCTGGTAGCGATCTCCGTCGAGATCTGTGCGGTGGAATGTCAGCCTACGACCTACGACCGAAACTGCCGCTCGCGACCTACCTCCTCCTCCCATCTGCGAAGCAAGCGAACGCTTCTCTGTAAAGCATTCGTATCAGAATAGTTGACGCTACATGAACGTCGTACAAAGTGCTCACCGACTGAAGGAAGGACGACGCAGTTACGAAGGCTCTTAAATCGCGGGTTCTCGTACTCGGGCAGCTTCCCAACCGCGTGAACGATTCGCCTGAGAACAAATCAGCGTTCATTAAAACAAAGCCTAGCGAGAATGCTCACACATCACCAGCGTCCAGCGTCGGTGACCTCGTGATGGCGATTCGTCCCGTAATCCACACCGGCGCCTTTCCGTCTTCAGCCACGCAGGCGTACACCTCGTCTTCCCGGAGCCATCGGTCTTGATCTGAAACGCCGACGAGAGTGTAGCAGCTGGGAAGTGGGAGCCTCATCGACATCTTGAAGCGCTTGAGGACTGGAGACAGTGCGACGTCAGCGAAGCTCTGAGCGCGCAAGTCCCTGAGATACTCACTCGACGAACCTCACACTCCCATCAAGAGACGAAGGAAGGGCTCATCTAGAAGGAGAGAGCTTCCAAGGCTTGCGAAGTTGTCGAGAGCCGCGACCAGGCGTTGGAGCCACAGACTCCTTCCGAGATCTTAAGAGGGCGAGGAGATGGCGCGCGTTGGTGTAGTCTTTCCTCGCGTCTTCGATCTACTGGACGGCTGCGTGGAGGAGGGTGAGGAACGCCGCGGTAGGGACTCCCAGATCGTCGAGGGCGGAGATTAAAGATCGATTCATGAACAGCCTCGCTGGGCGCGTGAAGTCCTCGGCGATGTTGAGCGTACTGAAGAGGAGAGACGATTAGGGTTTCCAAGCTTAGTAGCAAGGAAGGAAGCGCACAATCGCGATTGCCTGCGATGGCCAAATCAGCGAACGAGACGATTTCGGTAGCGAGGAGATTTGCCAATCATCATGCAGCCCTTCGAACTTCCTCATCGACTCGCGCAAGCCTATTCGAACTTGGTATCTGCAGGAAGAGAGCACGAATCAGCGATTGAAGACCAAAGCTCGGAATCACTCGTACGGAAGAAGACTGGTCGAACACAACGATCCCCTTGTATCCGCCAATTCGTATCTGGTACACGTCCGAAGGAGTAGAGTTGCGCTCGCTCGGATTTCTGCTGGTGCTGAGACCGTCCCAGATGAGATCGCGAAGCCTGGATGCGAAGAATTAGCGGCGAGCGACGGAAGAAGGACGCTGCAGACTTCTTCGACATGGTCCCCGCACCGTCGGAGAAGTTCACCATGAGCTATGCGCAAAGGCAGATTAGCGAAGCCGAAAAGGCTTGAGGTGATAAAGAAGCTCACCACCCCGAGGTTGTCAAACTCCTCGATGTCCCCGAGAGCGATAATGTCCTCCTTGCGAAGCGAGCACGAGATTTTCGACGCCGTAAACCCTTGCGAAAGCCGAGCTCCATACATCGTCGGCTGGTCCTCAATGTTCTCAAAGTTGCCGAACGAGTTCCTAATATCCGCCGCTGAGATCAACTGATGAACGATCAAGTCGCCGTCCTCGTCCCTCGCCCCCTCGAAGCCAGGTCCCTCCTCCGCTCCTTCGAAAGGCGCGACGAGCCAGACGGAGTGGCTCTTGAGGGAGGACTGCGAGTACCCGAGGAATTGGTAGTCGCGACCCGACACGTCGAGGCCGTTGAGGAGGGGAGGGAGGACGAGTTGGCGCACGGAATCGGGCGAGACGCCCCAGCGGCTGGCCTGGAGCTTCGTCGTGTCCTCCTCGACGAACGAGACCCGCAGGAAGTAATCCTGCCCCGCCGGGTAGCGTCGAACGATCGCGTTGCTGGATTCGATGAACGGCCCTTCGAAGTGCATCGAGGTCGGAGTGATCGTGACGTGGCGACAGAGGATGGAATTCTCGTCACGGGGGACTTCGAGGCGAGCGCGACCGAGTACGACGGTCTCCGTGGCGGACTGGAGGAGCTGGGAGATGTCGAGAGGGGAAGAGCTGGGAGTAGTGGGCTGGGGGAGAGCGCCGTAGGTCGGGAAGTTGTCCATCCTGCGTTCGGACTGCTCGGCGACCGACCTCGCTCGCAACTCCGTCAAAACTGCCTCGACGACGCGACCCGCGTCCGGCTCGTTCGCCTCACGGAGTTCTGCGTAGATCTCCGCGAGATCGTCCTCGAGCGCGATAATCTCCTGAGGGCTGAGCGTTCCCTCGTGAAGCGCTCCTTCGAGTTGAAAAGCGAGTCGAACGTCGATAGAGGAGAACCACGCGCGAAGCTGCGAGAGGTGCGCCGGGGCGTAGACACGTCGCTGTTCGACTGGGACTCGTCGTACGAGCGCTGGAGGTAGGGAGAGCGTCGGTAGCTCTGCCGAGAACTTGACGAGTTCGTGCGAGTGTGCGAACTGGACGCGGAGGTGGCGATTGGCGAACGCCCCGAGCTCCTGGTGCGCTTTGCTGAACGCCTTCGCCCGTTCGATTTTCGCCGGAATAGAGGAGGTGTAAGTCTCGAAGGACGGCGAGTAGAGGAGGTCGAGGAAGGCGCTGGGGGAGTCGGTGCGGATGCTTTCGATGGAATCGAAGGAGACGACGATGCGGATCGCTCAAGTAGAAGCTGGGCTGTTGCCGAAGCCGTCTCCGGTGATCACGAGGTACGCTCCGTTCTTGTTGATCTCCATGTGCCCGTCCTCGAGAGAAACCTCGAGCTCCGACGAGAAGACGCCGTCGCGCCAGAGGACGCCGAACGAGATGGCGACGACGCTCCTTCCCTTCCTCGGCGGTCCTCGGTATGGGCCTGGAGCTGGAAGGACGATATGACGAGGCGCAGGGAGGGAGGTTGATTTTGGCGGCTTCCCAAAGCCGTTCGAAGAGTGGCGGAACGGAGGTGGTCCACGAGGACGAGGAGGGTTGCTGCGCGAGATCCCCGGGTTACCTCCTTGATGAGGTGGCAAGTCGCGTATGGGAAGACTCCGTTGGTTAGGGGAGAGGGCGAGGGTTGGGGAGGAGGGAGGGGTGGCGTTGAGTCGACTCGGATGGGAGGTCCGGGAGGTCTTGGGTCTTGCGGTCCTCGCAAGGTAGCGGACGACTCTGACCGAGCGGTGCTGATAAATCTTTGCGTGCTTCCTTGTCGCGCAGAGGGGCGGCTGAAGGAGCTTGCGGGTGGCATCTGCGTTCGGCAAGGATTAGCTCAAGGGGTCGCACGCTCCTCAGAGAGCGATGCACACCTTGATGAGCGGCGAAGACACTGTCGACGGGGAGGAGGTGATGTCGGTGTAAACTAAGGCTTGCAGCGAGCTGGGGAGAGGTGGTGGGAGTGTCAAGCTTGGTGCACGGGTCCTCACTGAGCCAGAAGCTTCCTCGAGGTGGCGATGGACTCACACATGAGGGTGCTAACTTCGCTAAGTCGCGTCGGTACTCAGCAACTGCTGTACCTCGACGAGATCTGCTGGCGAGGTCGAGTTACGTGAACGCGGGGACCCTCGCGAAAGCTCGAAGCGGAGAGGTGGAAGGTGGACGTCGAGTGAGGGAGGAGCGCCGCTAGTAGAGGAGCTGAGCGAGTAGATGCCTCTCGTTCTGGCGCAAAAGGTGAGCGAGAGCCCCCTGGGTTGGCGAACGAAGGGCGTCGAGGCAGGTTGAGAGCGGAGTTGCGTCCTCGTCTGGCGTTCGCGGTGTCCCAGGTCCTGCGCCGGCTGACGAGAGGGCTATGCAGGAGCTGGCGACTGAGCAGCTGCTGTCGGTGGTGCGGTAAAGACGAGTCGAGGAGAAGGGAGGAGGGAGAGAGTCGTCCCCAAGTCGACTTGACGCGCGACAGCTGAAGCAAGGGCGCCAGCGAATCTCCTCTCTCTCTCTCTCTCTCAAGTCGGACAGCGTGCTCCTATGGGTCTCATAGCAGCATATCACCAGATCAACGAGTTCCGAAAAGGGTATGGTTGCCCTCCTCCTCCCTCGCCATCTTCTCCATCTCCACCCCGTTCCCTCCTACAGCTCCGTCCGTCGATTCCTCCAAACCCCTAACGCCCGTTCAGAACTTGAGGAGATGGGGGTGCTGGCCCTTGCTCAATCCGAACGTCGCTCCGAGGTACTTGTTGAGGTTGGGGGTCTGCGCGATCGCGGCGAGAACCTCCTTGTCGACCGTCTTCTGGTCCACCGCCTTGGACTCGGGGAACGCCTTCTTCTCGGCCTTCTCGCCGGAAGCCTTGAAGAACTCGGCCTCGGTTCCGTTGCGGGAAGAGGACTTGTCCTTGGAGAAGTAGGCGTCGTTGAACTTGGCGTCAACCTGCGAGGGGCGACGAGTTAGCTGCAAGGCCACATTAGGCGCAGCGTAAAAATGAACGCACGGAGAGGGAGGCGATATCGACCTTGGTGGAGGTAGCGATAACGTACGCCTGGTTGACCCTCCTCAAGGGGACACCGTTGACCTTGAAGGGTCCGGTAACGAGGAGGAGACCGCTGCCCTCGAGCTGCTTGAGGAACACGACACGCTTGCCACGGAAGCGGCCGGCGAGGAGGATGAGGACGGTTCCGGGGGTGATGGTCGAGCGGAGCTTGGTGGGGCGGAGAGTCTTGCGAGACGCCTTGGGGGCCTTGACGTCCTCGGAGGGGTAGTAGGCGGGGGCAGGGGTGGTGGGGACAACGCGGGTGGTGCCGTTGGCCTTGCCGCCGATGGTGACGGTCTTGGTCTCAGCGGCGGGAGCAGGGGCCGCAGCGGGGGCGGCGTGCTTGCGCTTGTAGAGCCCCTTCTTGGAGAAGACGGCCGAGCGGGAGAGCTTGCCGATGTGGGCGGAGACGTCCGTGTTGCGTGCCATCGTTGACTGTGCAGGGCAAAGTGTCAGCTTCGTCGTCTCATGGAGGTGCGTCCCTGGTCGTCGTCTCCTCCCCTGCCCCTCTTAATAATTTCGCCCAGCCCTCCCCCCTTTCGATACTGTCCTTCCCTTCTCCTGGATGCTCCTCCTGTGCCCTCCCCGTCCCTCCCACCAGCCCTTCGTCGTCCTCCCAACGAAAAATGCTGTCCTGGTCTCCCCCCTCCCTCCCTCGCCGGTTCCGTCCCCGCCCTCCTCGATTCCTTCTCCCGCACCCGAGCAGACCGCATCAGCTGTACTACGAGCGCACTTACGACTTGGGTCGAGAGGGAGAGACACGAACGAGAGGAAAGAAGAGAAAAGGAAGCGAGCCCTTCGACCTCTGAGAAAATCGGACGCGGATTCGAATTTCGCCATCTCACAGCAAACTCCCTCTGAGGCGACTCTCTTGCTTCCCTTCGTGCTTCTTTACTCCATCGACTCATCAAATGGCTGCTGTTGCGAGGTCGAGTACGTCCTCATGCCCGTCCTTCCGCCCCCTCGACTCTCCCGCCCCAACGCCCTCGAACCGCCCACAAACCGAACCGAACGCAAGGCGCTAACGAACTACTGCTCGCGCAGACCTCCCCTGGGGACTCAACAAGGGTCACCCTACCGTCGCCCGTGCGCTCCCCGCCAAGCACTCCAACAGGAAGGGCAAGTCGTCGGCCCGCACCGCGTTCGTCAAGGCGATCGTTCGTGAGGTCGCTGGATTCGCACCGTACGAGAGGCGTGTTATGGAGCTCATCAGGAACTCCAAGGTGCGTTCTGTCGTTTCTATACGTTGCCCTGGGATTGGGGGGAGGGCTGGACCGCGAGATGGAGGGAGGGACCGCGAGATGAGACGGGAGGGCTGACGATTTTTTCTCTCCTGCAGGACAAGAAGGCGCGCAAGCTTACGAAGAAGAGGGTGAGTGGAGATATCGATTGGCGTTGGAGCGGAGATTGTTGAAGAGCGGTAGAGGTACCTCGAGGGACGGGATAGCTGACCTCTGTTCTCCCCATACAGCTCGGCACACTCCGTCGGGCGAAGAGGAAGGTGCGTTCCCCCGACCCCTTCAAATCGCAAGGACTGGGAACTGACCAGCTTGACGCAGGTCGACGAGCTCACTGGTGTCATCGCTGAGCAGCGCCGTCACGCCGCCTAAGCATTGGAACGGGGAATGGCTTGAGGTGGAGGAGGAGGGGGGCACGGGAGATGAGCTATGAACGCCAATTCTATGCCACTTCTTTCGTTCGTTTGTGCGGAGCGTGGCGTCGGGGGAGTCGAGGTGCCGGGACGGGAGAGGTTTTGCTAAAGGAGAGCTGCTGGGCGTGGCGCCTGCACGCGTGCTCTCTGCGTTCTCTGCTTTGGCTCCTCTGCCCTCGCTGGATTGGGGAAGGACGGAGGCTCGTCGACCGCTGGAACCGACTGCAAGTGCCGCTGCTCTATGCAAATCCGTCGTCGCTCTCCCGCTCTCCCGCTCCTCCGTACCGCCACTCTGGCGCAAACGATCCCTTGCTGTGTAATCTACCTCCCGACCCGCATGCTCACCCTCAGCGGCGTTCGTAAGAACCACCACGCTGAAGCAAGGTCTCCGCCACTCTCCCCCTCCTCTGCGCTCCCATTCTAGTGAAGCGCTTCTCCGCGTTGCCACAGTGTCTCAGCGAGTCTCGTTCCCCTCTGTGTGCGAGTCTCCGACCCGCACGATCTCACCTTCGCCTGTCGAACGTCGAGACTCAGTGCCGTGATTGGCTTTAGGCTCTCTGTATCGAAGCCTAGCTCGGAGGGGGGGAGCAGAGGTGCGATGCTTAACGGCGAGAGATCTCGAAGAATGAGGATCTGGAGAACGCAGTCCAAGAGCTGAGACGACTCTGCGCTACAAAGCTCATTTACTCTCCCAACCCTTCCTCCCTCAGCGCTCCTGCTCTCAGCGCGAAGCTACCCGAGAAGATCGATTCATTGTGCAACGACTATTGTATAGGGGTAGGGGGGAGGGGGAGGTACGGGAGCGAGCGAGTGTCTTGCGCTTTCTCGTGCGGTGGGAAGTGCCGACGGGATTGGGGAGTGGATCGTCTAGCACTGTGTTTGTGAGGTGGATTAGTAAGGTTTTGAGGTGAGGTGGGGGGAAGAGGGAGAGGGAGATGGGAGGGGAGAGTGGATGCGAGGGAAGGGGGGAGGTAGGGAGGAGGGAAGAGGGAAGGACGTACGGGAGGGTGAACGCCCGAACGAGTGTTCAGAATGAGCGCAACAATAAGGCCATAAAGCCCAAGGACCTCCGCAAAAATGAGAATGAGAATCATGCCAACCTATCCACCAAGCTCATCAGCTCCCTCCCCCTCCCGCCTCAGGAACGAAACTCACGAAAACACGACTCTGTTGCGCCACGCCTCGCACGCCTGCGTCTCCGACGATACCGATCGCGAACCCAGCGCTCAGTCCGGCGAGACCGACTGAGAGACCGGCGCCTAGTTGGATGAAACCTGTGTAGAGGGACATGGGGGACTTGAGGTCGCCAGAGATGAGGACCGAGACGACGAGACCGTAGATCTGTGGGGTAGGGCGTTAGTGGCGGCTCTGGGAGGGCGTTGGAGGATAAAGAGGTGGGAGGGAGAGGTGGGATTGAGGGGGCGTGGTCGTTCGGCGTCAGGCGTCGGTTCCGAAGAGGAGCGACTTGGGGGTTGGCTGGCGGAGAGGCGACGGCGCAAGAAAGAGTGGATAGCGCCTCGCTCGACGCCGTGTTGAAGAGGGGCGAACGAAGGTCGTAGGAGAGGACAAGGGATGATAGGGAAACGAGAACTCACGGCAATGATACCAGCCATGACGACGGGAATGATGCACTTCATCATGAGATCAGGGCGGAGGACACCCATAGCGGCGATTCCAACACCCGACTTGGAGGTTCCGTACGAGGCGCCGATACCTGCGATAGGGGATGACGAGGAGGGGAGTGAAGGTCAGCTACGGCGTTCGTCTTTGAGCGCTCGTCGACGCTTTCCAAGGTGGGGAAGGGAGGAGCAGGAAGGAAGAACGCACAGGTGAAGACGATGGCAGCGGTGCAGCCCTGTGTGGTGGAGTAGGCCCCAGGTCAGCACCATCCCTCGGCGCGCTTGCCTCCCTCTGCTCTCCCATCCTTGTACATCGATCAATACCGCCCCCAAGCCTTCCCCCACACACCTCCTCATTCCAGCTTGAGAACCCCCTCCCGCGCTACGAGAGGCCACGCAGCTGGTACGGAGACGGAGAAACGGGAACGTACCATCGCTCCAAAGAAGGGGGCGTAGATCTGCGATTCGTCCTCCAGTCAGTCGTAGTCCAGATCGTTCGGGGAGGAGAAGAAGCGTACGGGGCAGGCCTCAGAGAAGTCACTGTGGAGAGGAGAGGGAGGTGTGAGCGGGTTGACGTAGCGGGGGCTTTCGAAGTGGCTCTCGAGCGGGGCCACCCTGGCTCAGCTGAGGAGGAATGTAGTGGCTGTACTTACGACATGATTAAGCTGAGGAGGGAGTCGGTGAGAGATGAAGTCGACGAGGTCAAGCTGAGCTGAGAGAGGGGAGGGGAGCCCTGGGCCAAGATTCTCTAGTCGAGTTCGAACGAGAACTTCGCTGGGAGAGAGCGCTTCGCACGTTCGCTTCTCGCTTCGAGAACGTCGTATCGGATGCTTGCGTACATCTAGCAGACAAGACTAGGATATAGCTACGAGGTCAAAGTAATCACAAAAGGCGTCTTCACGCCGTCACCAAATCTCCAAACTCTACACCTCCTCAGGACTAGGTCCCTCTCCCAATCCCTGCTGCAACGCTCCCTTCTACGCACGAGCAAACGTATCAGCACCATCCAACAACGACGACAGCGCGAGAAACCCACCCCGAAAATCTCCTCAAACACCCCCTCGCCAGGAACCTTAAGCTCCGCCTCCCTCTCCCCGACTCCCTCCTTCCCATTCTCCTCGACCCAAATCATCTTGAGCGCCGCACAAAGGCTCTTCAACCCGAGTAAGAAGCCCAAATCAGGTTGATCAGGATGCGTAGGCGGGAACGTCGCTCGACGTTTCCCGTCCGGCGAAACGTCGCCTTCGAAATCGAGTAGGTCGGTAGCGGTAGGAGGGATGAAGTCGTCTCCCGTCGTGCAGTGCGCAAAGTCGATAAGGCGGATCGTCACTGCTCCTGGGATCTTGGGGCGTCGAGGAGCGTGCGAGTGGGTGGAAGAGGCCGAGTGGGTGTGGAGGTGCGTAGGGCGGGGTTTCGGGGCGCTGGTGGAGAGGGTGGGAAGAGGGAGGGAGGGGGGAGAAGAGGATGGGTTCCAGGAGGGCAAGAGGCTTGACGGGCTCGATTCCTCCTCGTCGACCGCTTCGGTGAGGTCGCCGAGCCCCGCTGGCGAACGTTCCTCGACGACGCTACGCTTGTACGTCTCCTGGACTTGAGCGTCGCCGTCGTAGATGAACAGGAGGCTGGCGGCGTAGAAGCGGTAGCGCTTTAGGCCGTGGATGATCGAGGCGAGGCGGTACAGTTGGCGAAGGATGAGGGGGATATGATATGAGAGGACTTCGGCGCCGTTCGAGAGGAAGAAGGCGAGGACGGAGGGGAAGTCGGCGATGGTGACCTTGCGGCCAAAGTACTTGTCTTGAAAGACGTAGCGAGATTCGACCGACTTGTAGACCTGCGCCTCATGTACATCAGCGACCCGCGCGAAATGACGACGAAGCGAAGGAACGCACCTGCATCCCGCAAATCCTAACGCCCAACTCGTGGCTCGTCGTCTTGGAGCACTTCTTAGTCTGGCTCTTCTTCTTCTCCGGCGTCGCCATGATCCCGTACTGCCTCGTCCCCATCTTCAGATCGAGAACGCAAGGCGACTTGAGATTCCCCGTGAGGTCCTCCATCAGGATGAACTGCTCGACTCGCGACGGCGGAAGAGGAGTCGCTGGAGCGGTCTCGACGGGAGTAGCGTCGGCGGTGGCGACAGAAGGCGTAGCGTCGGGGAGAGAGGAGGGAGCGTCGACTGCTGGAAGGTCGAACGCCGTCGTCCGATCCTCCGTCGTTCCGTTCGCCGCCTTCGCCTCAGGACTCCTCTGCTCGGGCACGTCGTCCATCCTAAACATTCCCTCGTCGCCCATACTGCTCTTCCTCAACCTCGCCTTCCCCACCGGCGACGCCAACAAGTCCGCCTCATTATCCGCCACCTCCCCATCCCTCAGGCCAATCGCGCTCTGCGTCTGCCTCAACATCGGTCTCCTCACCATCCCTTCTCCCGGCTCCTCCGACCCCGCTCGCGAAAGCGGCGTCCCCGTCCCATCCCTCCTTCTCCCACCTTTCCACGCCCTCCGTCCTTCGCGCAATTTTGGCGAACTGAAGACCTCCCGAAGGACCTGCTCGCACAACTTCGTGTTGACCGTCGTGGAGCCCGTTCCCGCTTTCCCGCCCCAGCTATTCGGGACGCCAAAAGCGGGAGAAGGGCATACTCGAGCGGGGGAGAATCGTCGAGCGGGGACGCGCGGGAAGAGCGAGTTGTCGATCTGGGAAGCGCGGGAACGCGAGTCGGTGAAGCTGGAATCGACGGGGGTGGAATTGGGCGTAGGAGGGATGGCGGAAAGGGGTGCGAAATTCGGGACGGAGGAGAGAGCGGTCGTCTCGGCTCCGACGCTGCCGCTGATGGAGAAGGACGACGGAGCGAAATCGGGAGAGGACAAGACGCCGCTCGTCTCTCCCGCCGTCTCCGGATCCGTCGACGCTGCGCCACTCGCGCGACTCCTCCGCGTCTTGTCCCGCCCGCGTCCGCTGCGCCTGAGACCGCGCACGACGTCCCAGACCATGCTATCGGGGATGATATGTCGGTTGCGCTCGAGAACGACTTCGGGGATCTCATCCTCGTCGTCTGGGTCGCCCGCCTTCTCGCGGAAGATGCGTCGTTCGGCGGGAGCGCCGGGCTGCGTTGGAGTGGGCGGCTGGTTGGCGTCGCGGGGGTGAGAGGAGGAGCGGGAGGTGCTGGGGGCTCGACGGTAGGTGACGTTGAGGACGCCGAGGTACTGAGGGACGAAGCCGAGTAGTCGAGGGCAGCACCGTTCGACGGCTTCGTAGAACTCGTTCTCCCGACTCGCGAGAGGCTGTGATCCAATTCATCAGCTCCCTGCGCACAATAGAAACCAGAGAAAGAACGCACCTTGCAAACCGCCTTCTTCGAGAAGCGAAAGATGTGGCTATGCCCACCGACCTGATGATCAAACGGCTCAAGCGGAACCGTCACCGCACTTCTCCCCTCCTCATCGACCAACTGACTCCCCCACGACCCATCCCCCCTCGCATCTCCCATACTGACCGTCCCTCCACCCCGCTCATCCAATTTCTCCCTCAGCGGCTCAACATCCACCTCGTACTCCGTATAAGGCTCCTCGGCCCCATTCTCCTCCCCCTCGCTCCCGCCCCAATCCTCGTCGTGCTCGCTCTCGCTCTCCGTCTCGGTATAGCACTCGTCGTCTGTATACCCGCATCCCTCGTACTCCGCCTCCGCCTCGACAGGGGGAGGCAAGACGAACGCGCTAGGAGAATTACTCTTCGCGGCGTCCTTGGGCGGTTTCGGCGAGAAGAGAAGCTTGACGACTGGAGGTGAGGCGGAGGGCGAAGGCTGTTCGTCGGTAGGGAGGGGGATGGCAGGAGGGCCAATGGAGTCGAGTGCTGAGAGGGGGGAGGGGACGCCCATGGCTGCGTTTGGGAGGGAGAAGTCGGGGACGGGACTACGGTGGTAGGTCTGGAAGGCGTGGGGAGAGGGAGGGCGGGAGGTCGAGAGGCCTGATGGGGCAGGGGAATGGACATGCGTCAAGGTCGTCGAGGTGGTAGTCCCGGCGCTCGAGGGCTTCGTAGGCGATGGCGAATAGTGCAGACGCGGAGAATTGGTTCCTGAGCCCGGGCGGGATCTTTGCGACCTCGCTGGAGGTGGGAACGAGGTGAAAGCGTCGGCGGAGAGGACGGGAGAGGAATAGGCGCGGTCGCCAGTCGAGCGTTCGCGCTCCTTGCCCTTCTTCGAGGGGCCTGCTCCACCGCTTAATGTCCTATCCAGCGTCCCTGCGCGAGCCTTCTTCTCTCCCTCCTCTGCTCGCGCCGTCTCCTTGAACAGCTGGAGACTGACGCTTGCTTTCCGCCCTCCGCCCATGCCTGTGCTGGGGCCATTTGGGCGAGCGAATGGCGTGCTGGGGAAACCGGTGGAAGTGGGTTCGGGACGTGCGGAAGAGGTCGAGGAGGATGCGGAGGTGGGAGGGGAGAAGTCGGTTGCGCCGGAGGGAGGAGAGTTGGTGAGAGGAGAGGTGGCGGCGGAGGAGAGGGAGAGGGAGAGAGGAGCCCGAGCTGTCGTAGTGGTGGTCGGGGAAGACATCGCCTGTGGAATGGAGAGCTCTAGTCAGCGTGTCGTTCCAGGTCGTCAAGTCCTTAGCGGCTCGCGGATGCTGCACGACGGTCGAAGCGCGAGCCGCAACAGCGTCGGACTGCTGAGCGCTGCGTATCCTGCACGGGTACGTCGTACACCCGCAGAGCTGAACAGCGTGTACGGCGAGGGGCTGCTCTGTTCACTCCTCCCTAGCCGCCGCCGCGATAACATGAGGTACCCAACAGTTGAGAGTCCTTCCTCGTTCGCTTCCCCCTCAGCAATCAGCTGGCTTGGCTCCATGGCTATCCTCTGCAGCCCTGTGCACCCTAGAACGCCGACCAGAAGCGGGAGCTCACTTACCAGGGAAAGAAGTGGCCGCTCCCGATCACTCGTGACGACCGCGTGCCCGGATTTGAGAGAGGTTGTGTTCAGCTAAGAGGGTGGAGTGCTAGTCGTAGTAAAGGTGTCCCGTGTGTGAAAGGAGGAGGATGGGAGAGGGAGGTCAGCTCACGACGCCTCCCCTCGCGAACGGCGCGGGCTTTAGTACTCACGGTACTCACGTTCGGCAGGGCTGCTCTGGGGCGGAGCGCTGCTTGGCTACTAAACAGGCTTATACTGCAACTGATAGACCGGTGTCGACGAGTTGAAGGTGAGGGGAGGGGAGAGAGAGGGGTGAGGTCAGCCTCGAGTCGAAGGTCAGCTTCGGCTGGGTGGCGTTTGCTTCTCTTCCTTCGACCACTCTCCTGGTAACCTCGTCGACGAGGACTCCTGCACGAGTCTCTAATCTCTGCTCCGCTGTCAGGCCCCTGCTCGCTCTCGCTGCTCTCATCGCCATCCTGCTCGAAACGCCCACGGAGTCGAACGTGGGCTGTTCTCCGCGCTCTTCACGCCTCAACTACGCTTAGTACTCCTTGCGAAGATGTCCCGCACGTGCACTCGAAGCCTCAACCGCCCTGGATTCTGTGCTTTGAGCTATCGCAGCTGCAAACCGTTCCTCCCCCGCATTGAGTGCCTGGCTGGCTGTCGACGATCAGTCCCCTGTCTGCCAGCAATTTCCCTGCGCCGCTTTCGTTCCGGACACCGACTTGACAGCGTCTTATCGACTACTGCCTCGGAGTTGGAAGACCAGCGACCTCTCGCTCGCCGGAGGAGGGTCGAGTCGGTGAGCGACTTCAACGTCGTTTGACACCAGTCATCCCCTGTGGAGCTGCAGCAAACAGCAACGCCAAAATTGCGAATGGAAGATTGGACAGCTCAGCCAGCTGCACTCGCACTCCGGTCGTGCTCTCGCTCAAGCAGCGACTCCCTAGATTTCGATTTGGACGCCTGGCTCTGGCTCAGCACCCAAGTGATCGTTTTGCTCTCAATTTAAGACACGAATCCCACCCGCAGATGAGCCTGCTTCCCTAGAAAAAGGAGGGAGAAAAGTGAGAAGGAGAAGCGATGAACTTCAGCTTTGTTGTTGTGATGAACCACGTGAATCGGATTTGTTGATCACGTCGTGACTCACTTCGCGTCTCTCCTCTCCTCCCTCCACTCTCCGAGAAGAATGGGTGAGCACGGCTGCTGCTAACACCTGGACGCATCCCTGACCAACGAACCTCGCACAGCCGACACCTCCTCGGACCTCGAGATCCTCTCCGCTCCACCTCCCAAGCGTCCGACTCCCGTCCCCTCCTCCCGTCCCCGCGTTCCCTCCCAATCCCCTGCTCCAGCCGCCACACTCCCCACCTCCTCTCGCTCCTCCCTTGATCCCAATTCCCGGCCCCGGGCGCGCCGAGTCGGACGAAGCACGAGCGCAGTGGACGAGGTCGTCAAGGAGGAGAAGGGGAAGGGCAAGGCGGTGAGGAGGGCTACCCCACCTGCGAGGAAGAAGGCCGCTGTGGACATCTCGTCGGACGAGGCGAACGAGTTCTTCGCCAAAGCTCCTCCCAAGCAAGCTGCCTTCCGCAAACCCCGTACGCTGCCTTCCCCTCCCCCCGCACCCGCTCGCACAGCTAATGACTGGAACGCGCAGGAGGAGCTAAAGTCGCTCCAGTACGAGTCGTCATTCTTAGCTCCAGCTCGTCCTCCTCCCGCTCCTCCTCCCCCGACCCCGACTCGCACTCCAAGCCTTCGAAAGCCCTCAAGCTCCCCGCCTGGACGCGCGGATCCACCGGAGCTTCAGCCAAGCTTGCGGTCGGGGGAAAGAATCGGAAGAAGCGGGTGCGGGGGCAGAGTACGAGTGAGGAGGAGGAGGTGGAGAAGAAGGCGAGTGGGAGCGAGAGTGAGGATGATTTTGGGGAGCGCAAGGGGAAGCAGAAGGCGAGGGTCGTTAGGGAGAAGAGTAGGAGCTTGACGCCGCCGGTTCCTGCTGGGGCTCATATCATTGAGGAGGCGTTGTACGGGCTCCAGTACGTCCTCTCCCTCTCCCGTCCCCACCAAGCTTACCCCCGCCCCGCTGCAGCGAGAACCTTGGCCGAGTCCGATCCCCCTCCCCTGTCTTCCACCTTTCCTCAGACGACGACGCTCACCTCGACCCTGCCCTCCGCCAAATCCGAAACGCGACCAAGGACGACGAGATTCAAATCGTCACTTCGCACGCCGCTCCCGCAACCGAGGAGAAAGTCAACATCCGCATCTCAATGGTTTTCGACCCAACACGCGCGGGCGCAGCGAGTAAAGCTGCCGTAGCAGGCTACCAGAAGCAGATCGACTTCGACCTCGGCATCGTACGTCCTCCCCCTCCCTCCCTGCTCCCTCGTTGACACCCCACGCAGACCGAATCCTTCTCAAACCTCTACACCGCCCTCGCCGATCGAAAAGGCCTCGATGCCGACTCCCTCGTCCTAACGCACAACGACCGCCGCGTCTACCCCTTCGGCACTCCCCAGTCGCTCAAGATCTTCCCCTCCGCTGACTTCCGAGGGTACACGAAGGAAGTTTGGGCGAAAGTGCTGGCGGCGAAGTCGAATGCGGGGAAGCAGGAGGTTGTGGAGGAGGAGAAAGTCGAGGAGGTCGTCGAGGAGGAGGAGCCGGAGAAGAAGGAGGAGAAGTTGTTCAAGATCACCGTCAGGGGGAGCGCGACCGACGTCCTTCCTCTGGCGGTCAAGAAGACGATCTTGCTCAGTACATTGCTAAAGCAGTATTGTCGGACGTTCAAGGTCTCGGACGAGGTGATGGCGACCATGTGGATGGAGTTTGATGGAGGTGAGTGAGGTCCGAATCGAGCGAGGGAAGAAGCTGATGCCTGGAGCAGAGAAACTGGATTTGACGAAGACGCTGGCGGAGTATGGAGACGAGATTGAGGAGGAGGAGGCGGTGGACGTGAGGCTGCCGAAGTAGCGTGCGCTGTGCGGGAGGAACGATGATTTTTGTTGTGTTTGAGAGTTCGCTGGTCTGTCGTTAATCTGGCTCGAGATCCTCTGCTTCTTCTCGTCCCAAGCCTTGCACCTGAACCTCAGAAAGAAACAACTTTGAGAGAAAGCAGCCACGAGCGCTCATCCGCACTCGAGCTGCGCGACGCGATTTGGCTCGAGTCGGCCCTCTTCCTCTCCCCACTCTCGCCCGCTATGGACGCTCGCCTTGCAGAGCTCGAACGGCGCTTCGCCCAGCTTCAGGAGGACAACGACACGGCGATGAGGGACGACGACGACGACCTGCGTGAAGCCGTCGAGAGCTCACGCGACGCGACTACATCCACGACATCCTCCTCCTCCCCGAGCAGCAGGGTCACTCCAAGGAGCTTTCCAGCGTTGTGGGATCTCTTCTTGACCGGCTCATCAACTACGTTACGAGGAGGGAGGGCTTCGACGACAGAGCTCCGGTCACGTCGGAGGAGCTGAATTCGTTCTCCTCCAAGAAGGCCATCAAGGCCAGCGGGAGCGAGTTCAGCTTCATGTCGATAGACATGCAGGCCTTCTTCTTCTACATCCTCAGCAAGTACCCAGCTCGAAACGGCGGTGAGTTGAGGTGGGAGGAGGAGACGGGGCCAAGAGCTGATGTTGCCTCCCTCCAGCCGACCCTGGCGACTTGAAGGCCGCGAAGGTCAAGGGAGAGGTGATGGACTCGCGCAAGTGAACGCCCGAGACGAACCCTTCCCCCTTTACCTCCAAACTCTCTCGCTTCACCGCACCAACCCCCGAAACGACCGCTCTCCGCCTCCCCATCGCCGCGCTCTACCCTTACGCCTCGACGCCCTCCCTCCAGTCCATTCGCGAAGCTCGCTGCAGCGTCAGCTCATCAGGCATTGCCGACGCGCCTCTCAAGATGAACGTCTCGCCGAGTGGGACGTACGTCGCCTACTACACCGGGATTGAGAGCGCGAGACAGACGCCCGAGTTGCTGCTGCTGGGTCGAACGACGAACTATGATGGCACGAAGAGGAGGAATCCGACTTTCCGCAACGTGGAGCGCGGCCTGAACGGGTACCTCCAGAACGTTCTCATCGACGAGGAGAGGAAGCTCCTCTGGCTCTCCAACGAGCGCCGAACGAGGTCCTTTTCGTGCGTTCCGTCCTCCTCTTTCCTTCGCTTGCGATACTGACCTAATCATTTGCTTTGCAGCTTCGACGACGAGACCTTCTGGGGAACGAAGCCAGCCTTGCTCCCCGGCTCCCCGTCTCCACTCTCTCAACTACCACTCTCTCGGCCCCCTCGCCCTCATCGACTCATTCCTCTTCCGCGCCGGCGTCGGCGAGCTCGTAGTCTGGAACTCCCTCACTTCCAACGACGCTCCTCCCGCCATCATCCCGATCGAAGGCGGCCAATTCTCTCCCGGCAAGTGGGCTCGAAGGACCGGAACGAAGGCCAACTTTCTCGCAGCGGAGGACGTCTCGCACGGCGACTTCCCCCACTCCTACTAGGTCCTCGATCTGGATCTCGAGACGGGCGCGATCGCGAACCGCTACCTCGGGCAGGGAGGAGGAGTGATGGATATCAGCACGTCGGAGGACGAGCCGTGGTTGTTTGCGACGGCGGGAGATTCGTGCGTGAGGCTTTCCGACGTAAGGACGCCGACGCCGGTCATGTCGTTCTCGCACAGCAGTGCGCTTACCTGCCAGCTCGTGACGATTGGAGGGATCACCAGTGCGTTCTCTTCTTCCTCGTATCTCCCAAAGCTCGCTGAACCTTCTTTACGCAGCCATCTTCTCGAGCAGCTACCAAGACCAGTATATTCGCGCCTGGTGCCCTCGGAGCTCCTCGAGCTCCGTCTACGAGCTCAGCACCGGCAACCTCGACATGAAGCAGATGGTATGGAACAAGACGAAGCAGTCGCTCTTCACGCTCGGAGAGTCTTCGATTAAGGACCACTCGGGGAACTACGGAGCTGGGGACTACGGGAGCGATTCGGAGGACGATGGCGAGCCGGCGTGGCCCAAGGAGGCGAGGCATGCGAAGCGGCGTTTGGGTTGAGGTGGCATCTGAAGAATCCGTCGTCCGTCGTGTGAGTGATTCTTCTTGGCGGGTTCTGCGAGTGGCGCTCATTCCGTTCCTCAGGTACGACTTTAGCGAGATGGAGCCGAAGCAGGGACGGAGCTGAGTAGGGTGAGGGTCGCCGAGTTGGTGCATGGCGAGCAGCTTGTAGATAGAAGCGAGCAGGGTTGAGAGCGAGATTCAGAGCGCTCAATACAGAAGTCCTCGTTGAACAAACTTCAGCTAACGCTAATGAGAAGAGCAAACGAGGGGCGACGAACTTGCTTCGACCAATACCTCAAATTCCTCAGGAGAAGGCCCTTGACGACTCCCCAGCTGAGAAGGGCAGGAAGTTCGAGATCTGCGAAAGCGATGGCTCCCCAGAAAGCAGACATGGCGAAACGGTATACCAGTGAGCGACCAAAACCACTGCGAAGAAAACGAGTCGAAGTTCCCGTGCGAAGCGAGAAGGAGCGAACAACAAGCGACCTGGGTGGGCCATCTGGATCAGCTCAGCAGAGCGCTAGGAAGAGAAGAGCTCACCATCTTCGTCGGACATGTGGATGAATGCCACCGCGTACTCGCGCGCCTTCTGGCGGTAGCTCTCGCAGCGATCCGGATCCGTGTCGTTCGCCAACTTGCAGTTTGTATCCGGCATGTCTTTCGCGTTCAGTCCATCGAGCCAGGCTTCCACATTGGCCTTCTCCTTCGCACTAAGGTCGTTCCAAAACGTCTCCGGCGCCATCGCGAGCGAGATGAGGCCGGCTTGAGCGTCCAAGCGCGTGACGAAAGGGTTGGTGGTGAATGATAGCGGCATGACGAGGAGAGAGAGAGGGAGGAGGGGAAGAACGCGGGGTAGGCAGAAATTGGCGGGCCGGGCTCCGTCCCCCAGGACTTCCTCTCTCCTTCCTCCCTTCGAACGGATACGAACGGAGCACGGAGTGGGAAGCACAACAAAATCCCTTGCCGCTGGAACGAAATACCCAAATGCCCTCGTCCTCAGATCTTGCTCTTGATCCACCCCGTCAACGCTGCGATCTCGGTCCACTTGTCTTCTCCAGGCTACGAAAGGGTGCATAAGTATTGGTTCGAAACCGGTGTAGAGAAGATACTCGCCTCGTTGTGCATCTCGTGCTGTTGTATCGAAGGAGGCGGTCAGCGAAGCGGAGAGGAGGCAAACGATAACAACGTACGTAGAATCCTGCAACACAACGACCAGTCAGCAGTGCTTCTCAGTTGAAGAAAAACGACGAGCTCGCCTTCAAACGCTTGGAAAGTCGAAAGCCCGGCGACCTTGTCGACAAAGATCCTGCTCGCTTCGCAGTCGGTGACCTAGCGAACTTCGTCAGTTCCAAGCTCCTCGCAACCGCGATAGGCCGCACCAAATCTCCAGTTCCGTGAACGACGAGCAAGGGCAAGTCCTTGGGCCAGTTCTTGTAGTCCTTGGTCATGAGCGCCTCGCCCTGTTCTCCAACATCAGTACCTCATCCTCCTGCACTGAGATCAACAACGCACCCCAAGCAGCATGTCCGAGACTCCCTTGAACGTTCCTAAAGGGACGCAGAGCGGGTCAACAGCGTACGCCTGCTGAATGATCGGATCCCGGCAGACGTCCTAGCTCGCTGTATCAGCTCCGTCCCTCCCTCGCTCTCAGAACAGACTCACCTGAGGCTTAACCTCCGCCTTGAGCGTCATCGTCGACGACAGCTTCCCGAGCAATCCTCCAGCCCTCACTATCAACGCAGGCGCCTTGACTCCCTTCGCCTGCCTCAACAACGGCGAGCTCGCGATGATACCCTTAAGCTTCTCGAGGGCGGGAGACGGAGGAGTGCGGGTTGCAAAGGCGATCGAGAGAGCTCCACCCATCGAGTGGCCAAAGAGGTAGAGGGGGACGGAAGGTCGGAGCGTCGAGGCGTGGTTGACGAAGAAGGAGATGTCGGCGAGGGCTTGCGGCCAGCTCGTTACGCCGTGCGCCTTGTCCGGAGCGGCAGTTTGGCCGAATCTGCGTGCACTGTTAGCTGTGCGTAGGGTACAGGGCTGGAGAGGACTCACCCTCGCTGGTCGAACGCGAACACGGCAATACCCTCCTCGGTGAACTTGGGGAAGACGTGGTCGTAGCGCTCGATGTGTTCGACGAACCTGGTCCACCCCCTAAGTAAAGCGTCCCGGACTACCTGCAAACGCTCTAACTCACCCATGAACGAAGACCACCTGCGCCTTACACGGCACGTCCGCATCTGGAGTCCAGCTCTTCGTAAAGAACTTCTGAGCGCCAGGTCCTTCGATCCAGGCGGTTGTAGAGAGCATAACTTTGAGTCTATCTGCGTGTGTAATTTGTAGCGAGGTGTGGGAGGAGACCAACAGAGGAGCGAGCGTGCAAGTCGGTGTTCTCTTCGACGGCTGTGCTTCTTCCTCCTCCAGATCCCCGGCGTTTCAGCTCAGACCTGTACCAGCAACTCGACTAGACATGAGACCTCAATCCCCACCGCCAGAGATCCAGGTAGACTCGCACACCCACGTCCTCCCACCTCGACTTGCCCAGAAGATCCGTGGCTTCTTCGAGTCCTCTGGGATGGTGTCCGCCTCCGCCACCCCTACCAGCTGCTGCTCTGTACCCTCCGACACGATCCCCCTCGTCTACCCCATCGACGGCCCTGAACTCCTCTCGATCCTCGTCTCCGAATCGCCGAAGGCGCCCCACTCTCTCCCGCCGGCTATCTGGACGCTCCCTTACGCTCATCGAGCTGACATGTCGCTTGCGTTGAACGCTTCGGTGCTGGAGCTGGCAAGAGATCTTACTCTGGCCGGGGAAGGGAAGATGCGCGTGGTTCCGGGGTTGACGGTTCATCCAGGCGATGGGGGAGCGGGCGGACTCAAGGCGGAGGAGGTGTTGGAGGCTGCAGTCAGGGCTGGAGCCAAGGTGGCTAAGCTGCACTGTAGTGTAGGGGAGTACAGTGTTATGGACGTGCGGCTCGAGTGCGTTCTCTCGCCGCTTATTCTGAAGATGGAGCTGACCCTCTCGCAGGCGGTTCTGGCAGCTCGTTGAAGCTCTTCGACTTCCCGTCGTGATTCACGCTGGCACCTCCATCATGGGAACAACTGCATCGGCGGAACTGGACGACATCTCAACCCTCTGCGCCGCCTACCCCTCTGCTCCCATCATCCTCGGTCCGTTCCTCCCTCCCCATCTCTTCTCCCTCTACTAACTCTCGCACAGCACACGCCGGTCACCCTTCCACCTCCCATGCCCTCGCACTCACCCGCCTCCACCCCAACCTTCACCTCGACACCACCCCCGTCATCGCCTCTCTCGTCGAGCTCCCTCCCCTCCCTTCTCCGCCCTCCTCCCCCTCCCGAGTTCACTTTGACCTCCCGCCTCAATCTCTCGACTTCGAAACCACCCTCCCCATCCACTCCCACCTCCTCCACCTCGCCCTCTCGAACCGAATTCTCTTCGGCTCCGACGCACCCAACACCTCCATCTCTCGTCCTGCCGCAGCGATGGCAGTGCGGTACTGGGTACGGGAATGCGTAAGTCGTAGCATGGGGAGTTTGAGGATGGAGGACGTCGGGACGGAGATGGAGAGGTGTGCGGAGAGGGCGGAGAAGGCCGTGTTGGGAGGTGCGGCGAGGGGGTTGGAGGTGGGGGTGGGAGGTGCGGTGAGGGGGTTTGGGGGGGGTGCTGGTGTGGGTTGGGGACGAGAGGGGGAGGCTGTAGACGTATCTTATTGAAGAAGATGTGTCGTAGAGAAGGACACGGGAGATCGGATCTCGCTCGGACGTCGCTTTGCTTCCTGCGGCTTTGGATTCGGCAGCGAGCGTTCCTGTTGAAAGCCCATCAATTGGATCTCTCCGAAGGTTCATCGAATATCCTACTCGCGACGGTAGATGAGGTGTGTTGCTGATTTATTTACATCTTCGTTCCCTCGCTCCCTGCTCGTTCCTCACCGCCTCCCTCCACGAAACTCGCACCAGCAGCTCCGCTCTCCTGCACCACCTCCGCCTCGGTAGAAACGACGCCCGAAAGCTCCTCAGCCGCTCGCTCGTTCGAGGGAGCTCCCTGATCCCCCGAGGAGTCCCCCTCGCTGGGAGTTGGCTCCACCGCGCGACCAGTCGATTCGGGTGTCGGCTCAAACGCCGCAACGACGTCTCGCGTCACCGGCTCGTAGACCAGATGCTCGGGCGATTCGGCGAGAACGGGAGAGTCGTTGGAGGGGAGGCCGGCGAGGGGTTCGGGGGAGGGCGTTGAGGGTGCGTCGGTGAGGGTGACGGGGAGAGGAGAGGCGGTTTCGGAGGTGGGTGGGTCGGGAAGGGAGGCGGGGATGGGAGACGAGGCGTCTTCGACGTCGTTCGGGGGAGGAATGTGGCGTTCGAACGTCGATGTGGGAGGATCGCCAGGTGTAGGTTCGGCGATTTCGCTTCGACGTGGCGAGATGTGAGCTGCGCGAGGAAGAAGCGTCAGCTGGGAGAGCGAATGCGGGCTCCAGCGAGAGGCTTACGGAGTGGCGAAGCGATGCTAGGAGTCGTCGGCGTAGGTAACACCGGCGTGATGAGAGGGTTGCTGCGTGACAACGACAGTCAGTAATCGAAATCTTAGGGCGACGGACTGAGCTGACGCCTTCGGTCCGAACGCGACAACGCCTTGTTCCGCTGCCAGAAGTAGGAATTCCCGCATTCCTTGCGCTTCCATGCCTCGCTGGAAAGCGAGGCGAATGGACGGCTCAGATGGTAGCCTGAGGCTGAGCGAGCGCGTAGGGTGGTTCTCGAAGTGCCAGGAATGACGGAAGTACTGGTTGAGGTCTACGTTTTTGAGGGAGACTTCGAAGTCGGCGAACGGCATGTTCTCGTCGTCAAGGAGTTGGAGAGGAAGCACTGTAAAGTGTTTGATGAGTATTGTGCTCACAAAGAAGCGCGAGAGGCGTACATGAGCGAACACGCTGACGTTCGTCAGCGAGGAACGCGCACACCTCTGCGGCCGAGGCAATCCTGGGATCGCTGCGTATAATCGAGTCAGCGAAGAGGTTCGCGAGTGCAGAAATGGCGAACGAACAAGCTGGGATCCAACGTTATCGCTCCTTGCACGACGGAATCGAGCACGAGTCTGGCCAGAGCAGCAGCGACAGATCGCGGATCATTCGATCGAGCTGACCGATAAACTGAACCGTGGCCGGGGATGGAAAGGCGGAGGAATGGTTTGCTCTGTGGCGCAAGTAACTCGCTGGAACCGGGGTGTCCAGGGCCGAGAAGAGCAGTCTGGAGCGCGCTGACAGCCTTTCTCATCGTCGCAAAGTGAAGAACCCCAGCTGCGGGTGCGAGGTGAGCTCGGAATCACTCGAGTGCGTAGACGACGACGAACGAGGTAGCGTCTCCCGCTGGTCAAGCGATGTGATCGAGCCCAGAAAGCTCGGCAGAGCGAAGCTGCAAGCATGGCCTCAGTACGTACGTATCAAAAGTCAAACGAGAAACGAAACGCACGCCTTGTCGTCCAGCTCGATGTAACCTTCGCTGACTGCTGTGTCCACGAGCGCCTGAAGAGCAGCTCTCCAATCGGCAGCCTGGCCCCAGACCTCGAGCTTGGGGCCCTGCGTTTTGAGCGACTGCGAGTAGATTCCGGTCGAGCCGAGCCTTGCGAAGAAGCAGTCGTAGAGGCCGCGCTTTTCGAGAGCGGCTTCGAGCTCTTCAGCGGCGTTCGAACTAGGCAGGCGGAGAGGACGGAGAGGGGAGACTAAATCGCACAGAGGCGTCAGAAGCTGCTCCTGCAACGCGGTGGAAGTGAACAACATACGGGGTTCACCGTAAAGGTCGGTCGGACGATGTACGCGCGGGGCTCCGTAAAATTCGATTGAGACGCCGGCGGGAAGCGTCGTAGCAGGAGTGGCAGCAACCGAGGGAGTTGGAGAAGACGAGGAAGCTGCGTGGATCTGAGTTAGGAACACTCTGTGAAGAAAGAGGCGAGAGCTCACGGGTCTTGGACACGCCGGCCGCGAGACCTGCTGCTGATGCAGGCCTGGAAGAACTGCTCGAAGAAGCGCTCGCAGATGCTGCTCCGTCCTTGCCGGCAGTCGGTCTGCGTACATAGAATCCAAGTCAGCGAGCAGCGACTTGGCAGGACGCAGAAACGCACTTCGCACTCGGCTTCTCCCTGAAGACGACAACGACAAAGTCAGCCCGAGTTACGCGCACAAGCTAGCGCGACGTACGCAGTAGGCTTCTTAGGTACGCTAGCTGATGATCGCAGGCTCGTCTCCGGCGACGACTTGACGAGCGAAGGAAGGTGCGGTAGGCTGAGCGAGCTCGGCTTCGTAGAAGTGACGGGCGTAGAGTTGGTGACACGCGAGGGAGGAGGAGGGGAGGGCGAAGACGTGGCTGAGGATGTGCGAATTGGCGACTTCGGAGGAGGCGGAGGAGAAAGTTGGGACGAAGGTGGGGGTACCGACGTGCTGCGAACCGAGATCTGTCCGCCGCTTTTACGTGGCTCGGGGGGCGACTTCGAACGATCCGCAGAAGGGCTGGGAGCTGGGTCTGCTGAGTCCGAAGAAGTCGTTGCGACGCCGCTGCGCGAGAAGGCGAATCAGCTCCCGCTCGATCCCTCGAATGAAGATGCTCACTGGCCAATTACGACCATCCCCCGTTCCACAGCGAAGTCAACGAGCTTGCGCGTCGCTAGCGTTCCCTTCCCGTCGACCTCAATGCGATCCCATCCTGGCAAATCGAGGAACAGGGCGCCGCCCTTGGCGACGCTCAGGCATGATGACAAGGATCGTTTCGAGAGTTCACGACCGAGCCCGGTGTAGGCCAAATGGAGAGCTCTGAAACAGAGAGGAGGGACTTGTGCGGGAGGTGTTGGAGGGACGGAAGGTTCGGGAGGGGTGGGTTCGGAAGCCGGAGGAGTCGGGGGCGCGGTTGAGGTAGAGGGTGTGCTGGGCTGAGAGGTAGATGAAGTCGAATTGCTCCGCGAGTAGAGAAGTTCAGCCTCTTCAATCGAGCGAGCAGGAGAGACGCAAACTCACTCCTCGATGGAGACGAACCCCGCTCGAATTCCTCCCTCGATGATCTTTCCGACCAGGCCTGGTGTGATGCCTTGATTCTTCTTCCTTACGATGATTGCTGAATACCCAGGCAGCCTGAGCGACAGCGATCTGCCGCTGCGCGTGAGGTGCTGAGATAGTCCTTGGGCGCTAAGCTCGGTGAGGAAGTCGGCTTTGGCTTGAATAAGCGTAGGGAAGCACAGTCGAATAGTTCCTGTGAATGATAGTTAGCGAGGATCGGGAGCGAGGCGCAAAGCGGCTTACGAAAAACGAAGACCTCGGTGGGAGACTTCGGTGTCTCTTTCGCAGCTGGCGATGGAGCACGACTTCCCGGCGTGGCGACTTGAGGCGGCGGAGAGGTCAACGGCGAAGGACGAGGTTGCGCAAGACTAGAGGCGAGCGGTCCTGCAAACATATTCAGCGATCAGTCGTGTCATCTTCTACACTATGGAGAGACGAACCTGAGATCTCGGAAGAAGAGGGTTCGAGCGAGGGTGCCGGCGGAGAGCTTGAGACGAAAGCCCCTGTCTGGACGAGCGGCTGATCAAGAGGTGGAAGGCTGTCGAAAGATGGCGTCCTCGCCAGCATTTCGCGGTGGAACAGTGGAGCGAGGAACTCGAGCGTCGCCTGATGCCCCTTCGAAATCCAAAGAGCGCCGACGAACGCCTCGAATCGGTCCGCGACATCCTTCTCGCTGGGATGATGGAGATTGCGGTCGACTTCGAACTCTTTTCCGAGCGAGGCGCCAAACGCGTTGCTGGTGAGGGCGAAGTACCTGCGAACGGGAAGATTAGCTGCTCGGAACATGGTGACGAGGTGGTGCGGGCGTACTCCGAGTTGTGCCAAGCTAGGCGCGGATCAGAGGTTGGCGTATATAGCCTGAAGACGGGCCCCATCACGAACAGCACCTTCGCCGCAACGAGGTTCAGCTCTCGATCGCCGAACCACTCGAGTCGCTCGTGATGGTACGCGGCATGATAGGGCGACACCGAGCCTAGACGCCCTGTTCCTGTTCCGGTTTCCCAGTTCCCGAGAACCTCGATCAAAAGACGGGGATTGTCGAGGGAGGGGAGAGAGGTCGGGATGGTTAGGTGGCAGGCGCGACGGACTTGCTCGATCGGGGAGAGGTGCTCCGGACTATCGCGTGGTACGACGATAAGGCGGTTCGGGACGTAGTGCTTGAGGATGGGACGCCAGACCTTGCGCTGGTCCGCGAAGGAGCTTCGGAGCCAGTCGGAGGCTGAGAGGACGGACGGGCGGCCAACGACATCCTTTGCAGCAGATCCTACGGTCGTTCTAAGGCGTCCCAGGGCGCGCTTGAGCATCGTGCTCGTTCGTCTACGCCAGAATCAAGCCGAAGACCGAGCAAAACTGTGCGCAGGACCAACCCGTCAGATGGGCCACCCCATGGATCCTGAAGAGCACGCACGATCGTTGTAGCTCAACCAAAGACTGGCCTGCGCCGTCAAGAGTCCGGGTATCGACCAGCGAGCAGTGTGTATGGGAAGAGGGCAGCTCTCTGTCCTCGGGCAGAACGGCGCTTTTTTGACAGCTCTCAGCGCAGAGTCGCAGCTCACAAGTCCAGTCTCGATCCTGCCTGTACGATACGTGTGTATTTCAGCAGTATGAGCGGCTCAGGAAAGTTTGTTGTGCGAAGCGAGAACGGCGCCGAGTGGCCCGCCGGGTCAGCTTGCTCCGAGCTGAGCGAGGGCGTGGCGCTGTTCTTTGTCCAGCTTCCAGCCGTCCTGTTCACCAGGAACACTAGCGCCAACACCCCCAGCAGGACCAGTACTCAGCTGCTCTATCGACGCATTCCAAGGAGTCCCTCGATTTCAGCTGCCACCGCACCTTCCCCTCTCCCCTCCTCGACGAGCTCCTCTGCCCCGTTGACCAGCATCCTTCTTCCTCCCCGGTACACGCACCTTCGCCCCCGCCCACTCTGGAGTCGACTCGAACCACTCTCTTCCAGCCAACTCCCTTTTCAGGCCGACCTCGTGACCTCCACGCCACGACGAGGACTTTGCGATGGACATCCTATCCGAAGGCGAGGCGCGCAGCTTTGATCTGTTCCTCGACTCCTTCAACTCGGACGGACACAGCCCAGGAGAGTTGGACGGCAGTCATTCGAGGGATGCAGGAGGGGCGGGGTGGGGTGGCCGAGCTCCCGGTGGACCAGGGATGGACCTTTCCCGCGAGAGGGTAGGGCCGCCAGTGAGTCTCTACCCGACTTACGACACGTACAGGCCAGCTCTGTACTCTGGACCACCTCCCACTTCGACACCGTCAATCTACCAAGCCTACCCCTCGACCTCGTCGATCCAGCACCTCCCTCCCAATCCTCACCCCTACCAAGCTCCGCACAACGGCTCCTACTCCTATCCAGCACCCATCACCACCTCCTCCTACCCCGCCTCCTCCTACCCCGCCTCTTTCGCACCTGCCCGCCCAGCTTATGCCTCCTACTCCGCTGCCTCGGCGACCTCATACGCACCACCACCTCCGGCTCCCTACCCCTCTCAACCCCTCTCCTCGATTGACGAAGAGAAGAAGGCGCGCATGGCTCAGCAAACGCGGGATCTGGCGGAATGGATGGCCTCGCGCGGGGACGTGGACCCGACTAGGAAGGGCAAAGGTCGCGCCGAAGGACGGAGGAGGGACGACGAGATGGCCGACGGGAGTCCTCCGAAACGGAGTCGCGCTTTCGACGAGCGACCACCTCTGGCTGTCGGTGAGGCAGAGCGGGACACGATGCTCCTCATGAGGGAGGCTGAGCTCCGCGCAGGCTTCGCGAAACGCGCCAACTCGCGGACCGACGAACCATCCCGGTCGACCAGCGCACCCGCCATACCCCTCTCTCGCGCTCCTCTTCCCATTCCCGCACCCATCCCGATCCCCAAACCCACTGCGACAAAGCGTAAAGCTCCCAAGGCCTCTCCTCGTCTCCCCCCTCCTCCTCCCTCCATCCCTTCCGCCGACAACCCCCCTCCCGCTCTAACCCCCTCCAACATTCCTCCCTCCCCCCCAGGCCCTCGTCCCTCCTTCCCCCGCGCCCCAATCCTCGCTCCCCCTCCTCCTCCTCCTCGCCCAGCTCCCTCGACCTCAACGAGCAAGCCCGCGCTCCTCAGCACAGCGCAAAAGAAGGCGAACCACATCGCCTCGGAGCAGAAACGGCGCGCGGCGATTCGATCGGGTTACGAAGGGCTTTGTAGCGTCGTTCCGGCGCTTAGGGCGGCGGTGGAGGAGTTTGAGGAGAGAGTGAAGAAGGTTGGGAAGGGGGAGAAGAAGAGGAGAGGGAGTGGGCAGGGGGCGTTGATGGGTGGGATTGAGATTGGAGGGGAGAAGGTGGATGGGAGGGCGGGACCGAAGAGCGAGGCGGTCGTATTGGGCAAGAGTAAGTTCCTCGTCTTTGCGTTTTATGGGTGAGGATCGAGCTAATGCGCTTTCTGCCGTGCAGCGGTCGATCATCTGCGCCATCTTTTGCAGACGAGGGAGGCGCTTCTCGCGCGCTTGTCGGAGGCGTACGGCGGTGCGGAGCAGGCGGGAACGAGAGTCGATTCGGGCCATAGGCTATGGGAGGATCATTGGGAGGATGCGGTGCCGAGGAGAAGTGCGGCGGAGCAGGAATGGTCCGAGGACGAATGAGCGGGATGAGGGGAAGAGGTCGTGTTGTCGCTTCGCAAGGTTATATGTCGTTTTGTTTCCGCTATTCTTCGGTGTCTCTTTCTCTTTCTTGGATCCAGGCTTTGTCGTTCTGGAGCTGTTGGATTGCGCAAGGAGAGCCTCAGCTGTCTCCCCTTGAAAGTTTGAACTTGCGAACAATTCGCACCTCTCCTTTCGCTCCTCATGCATCGCCATGGATCACACCTCAGGCGACCGCATTGCAGAGCTCGAAGAACGCTTCTCCCAGCTTCAGGACGATAACGAATCAGCGATCGACTCGGAGGAAGTGTACGAAGCAGTAGCGACCTCACGCGACGCTCTCCTCCGCGACACCCTCCTCCTCGTCGAGCAGCCAGGCGCTTCAAAGGACCTCGTCAGCGCTGCGGGATCTCTACTCGACCGTGTGACCGAGTACGTCTACTCCTGCGGGGGTGGGCACGGCGCGCAAGACCCCGTCGCGACGGATGAGCTGCCGTCGTCCTCGTCGAGACCGCTCGTCAAGGCCGCTGGGAGCGAGTACAACACGATGTCGATACTAGGGCAGGACCTCTTTCTCGACACGATCGAGATGTACCACCGTACGTCTTTCAGCGGAGGAGCGAGTCGGAGCTGATCATCTCGCCGTCCAGCGGGCAGCGAGGAGCCCAAGGGCGAGATCATGGCGTTGCGCCAGTGGAACCCCTCGACAGCGCCATCATCCTTCACTTATCGCCTCTCCCGATTCCCCAATTCCTCGCCTGAGACGACTGCTCTTCGCCGCCCTATCGTCGACCTCTACCCTTCGCACCCCGTCCTCCAACCCCTCCGCGAAGCTCGCTGCGCCATCTACTCGAGTAGCACGTTGGATGGTCCGCTCAAGCTCGACATTTAACCGAGTGGGAAGTACGTAGCCTACTACACCGGGATCCTGAGGAGGGGGGAGAAGCCTTGGTTGCTCCTCGGTAGGACGACGAATCTCGACGGGACGAAGGCGAAGGTTCCCGCGTTTGGCGAGGTCGGCCATGGGTTGGAAGGACACCTCAGGAGTATTATTATCGACGAGGAGAGGAAGCTCCTCTGCGTTTCGGACGCTTGGACGACCAAAGCTTTCTCGTGCGTTTTTTCTGCCTTCGTCGCCTCCCTCACTTCCCTGATCCTGACGTGTCCCGCTTTAGCTTCGACGACGCGACTTTTTGGAACGGCTACCGCAGCTCCGACTCGAACCGACCTCCCTCCAGCATCTCCCTCCTCCACACTCTCCACTACCCCTCCCTCGGCCCCCTCGCTCTCATCAACTCGACCCTCGTTCGCGCCGGCAAAGGCGAGCTAGCAGTCTGGAATCCCCTTACTTCCAACCACGCTCCTCCCGCCATCATCCCGATCGAAGGCGGCAAATTCCGTCCTGGCAAGTGGACTCGCAAGACGGGAACGAAGGCGAACTTCCTCGCTGCCGAGGTCGAGCACGACTACTCCTCCATCTCGTACCAAGTCGTCGATCTGGACCTCGAGACAGGCGCGATCTCGAATCGCTACCTTGGGCGTGGAGGACCGGTCGAGGATATCAAGATGAGCGAGGACGAGCCTTGGCTGTATGTTACGGCGGGAGTCTTGCGTGAGGTTGTTCGATATTAGGAAGCCTACGCCGGTCGATGTTGTTTGAGGCTGAGAGGGCAGTGGCGTGCGAGATTGTTGCGATTGGAGAAATCACGAGTGCGTTCTTCTGCGGCGAGTCGGGTATCGAGCTCGCTAACACTTCGGTCGCAGCCATCTTCTCGAGCAGCAAGCGGGAGCAGTGTATTCGCACCTGGTGCCCTCGCTCCGCCTCCGAAGTCTACGAACTCAGCAGCGGCAACCTCGAGATCGTTCAGATGGCGTGGAGCAAACCGAAGCATTCTCTCTTCGCGCTCGGCGGAGAGGAGTACACCGGGGAAGAGTGATCGAGGGATGCGATGTATGCGAAGACGGCGTTTGGGACGAGGTGGCATGAGGGGGGTCCGGCGTGCGTTGTGTGAGTCGTCTGCGTTTGAGCTGGGGTTTGGAAAGCTGACTGTGTGAGTAGGTACGACTTTAGCGAGCTGGAGCCGGAGCAGGGTAAGATTCAGCAGGAGTAGGGGCAATGAGGTTGCGCTTGAAAGGCTTGTGCGGTGCCCAGCAGGTCGGCAGAGGGAGAGAGAGACCGCGCAGACCACCACCATTTGAGCAGATCGACCTTTTGTAAGCAAGCAGACTCGACAGGCAGAGCGCCTCCTCGCGCAAAGCAGCACGCGTGCTCGCAACCCAGCTGGATTACCCGCTCCCAATCACCCTAGCAATGCTCGTCAGCTCCGCTCCACCCTCAAACATCGAAATCGAGCTCACCTAAACATGTTCTTCCTCACTGCGCGCGCCAGTCCTTCCGGCTTGCCATCCTCCAGCACGCCCAGCGCCGTCGCCTCCTGTCCTCCAAACCTCTCCTCGAACCTCTTGAGCGCGGCGGCGTCACGTTCGGCGAGCGTGGGCTTCCGCTCTGTTTCGACGGCCATCTGTGCCGAGGAGGCTGTTGCGGCGGGTGTGTCGGAAGGTGTGCTGGGGGAGGCGGAGGAGGAGTTGGAGGTAGTGGAGCTCGGGCGATGGGGGGCCGGCCTGGCGAGGGAGACACGGGGGAGGCTGGCGCATCGAAGGCGGAAGAGTTGGACCATTCCTGGTTACGCTTGTCCCATCGAGCGTGGTGGGTAGAAGGGAGAGCGCCGTCGACGTTGAGACGAGGACACGGGCCGAGTCGGACAAAACAGACGACGACGGCGACGAGCTGGAGGCAAGGGTGAGGTGTCTCTTCCTTCCTCCTCTGCTCGTTCTTCGCTGCGAAGGTACTGCTCAGAACAGGACGAGAGATCGTATTGGCGCTGCCGAGCGCGAATGAAGTCAAAGTTCTGCACCGTGCGATGATGCTCAAAAATCGAAATGAATTGACTGAGGAAAGGTCCATGGTGCGAAGAGGAAGCGTAGAAAAGGGTTCGTGAAGCTCGTGAAGAAGTCGTGGCTATCAGTTCTGGAAACTGTGAAGAAAGAAGGAGCAAGCGTCAGCTCCGAGCGCGAGAAGGCAGGCGGGAAGTGCGACGTACGCCCACAGGACAGTGTCTGAAGAAGGAGGAGTCAGCCACCGTACTCTTGAGTCACAGGAAAGTACGTACAAATGAAGCAACCGATGAATCGGAAGGCAGCGAGGCCGGCGACGGAGAAGAGGAGGAACGTCTGCGAAGCAGCATCAGCGATAGCCTGCGAGGATGTGCTGCTGAAAGCGACGCACCATGTAGCCGTTGACCTTGGCAGAACCTCCGTCCGTCGTGATATTGGCACTGGCGGAGGTGGAGACGATCGCGGCGACGAGAGCGCCGTTGGAGAGGGTCCATGCCAGCACGACCTGGCGAGATGCAGCGTCAGTCGACCTTCCCAAGCGATAGGTGAGGGAACGAACGCACATTTGTACGAATCGCGGCGTAGCTGTCCGTCATCCGAGTCTGGGGATCGACGACCTTGACTTCTTTCGTCGCCTTCTGCGCCAGCACGACCATCGCGTCCTGTTCCCCTCCACGATCAGCACGAATCCGAAGCACAAAGCGGAAAAACCACGAACCTCGTAAGCCGCGTTGATGTCCTTCTCGTCGGTAGGCACCACAACGTCGACTCCGCCATCCTTGACAGGCGCGACTCCAAGATCGGTCTGCTGCTTGGGTCGGTTTCTTTTCTGCGGCAGCGTCAACGCAAGCACAGAATTACTCTCAGTAGGAAGCGGTTGAACGTACCCCCAAGTGACCTAGGACGGGAGATCAGCGGAGTCAGCGGAGAACGCGAGGAGGAGTCCTGAAAGCGGTACTCACGTCCTGGACGTTACTGCACCGAGTCGTTAGTTGTGCTGGGAAGGCATGGAAGACGTAAAGAGCTCACCAGAAGGCGTAGGTGTTGATAACGTTGATGTACGAAGGCGAAACCTGCAAAGGAAGGGTCAGTCTCAAGCGTCGAACTGAGTCGCCGGAGTCTTCGAACCAGGAGATATTGCAGGAACGACGTGAACATATGCGACGGCTGTGGTAACAGTCACATCAGTCAAGTGGATGATGGGATGGTACGGGCGGAAGGAAGACTCACGTCGAAAAACAGAAGCGACCCGATCAAGTAGAGCCCATACGTCGAAAGAAGCGAAAGGACGATGTTTCTGCAGATGCCACCACTCAGCTCCATTCAAAAAATGAAGCGCAGGAAGCGACTCACCGGAAGATTGAGTTGGCAAAGACGTCCGAGACGGAGAAGCTGTTGCCCTCCGCCTCGATCGCTTCCTTGACGTTCATGATGCCCTTGTACGTGATGAACCCAGCCGCAGCCTGCCAACCCAATCAGTCCTTCGTTCTGAGTTGGAGAGAGCGGGACTACGCACCAGCATGTACGCCGTGATGAGCCCGAACGAAACCATGATGACCGTGTACATCGTTACCGACCTGAATCTCGCAATCAGCTTCCCGCCCTTCTAGCACGCTGAGGAGATGTACGCACCCTGCAGGCCTGTTTCCGAGAGCCAGGAGGAAGCACATGACTGCGCGAAGCTCCAGGTCGGTCAGTCGTTTAAGGAGATGAGGCTGAACAACGCACTGAGGAGGGCGATGTAGTAGTACCGGAGGATGGTGTTGAAGATGCTGCGACCGAGAACAGGTAAGCGAGAGCTGAGCACCATCTTCGCAAGGACTCACGAGATACCGGAGAGGCCGAAGGCAGGGTCGGCACTGCGACGAACAAAAGTCAGTCCCCTGGTGCCTTCGCGCTTCGGCAACACGTACAGCGACTGAGTAAGAATGATGAAGATGATGTAATAGTTCCCCAGCCCAAACTGCGAAAGTACAAGCGCATTAGCTCCCAACACAGGCAAAAAAAAGGAGCGAGCGAACTCACCCAAGCGAAGAGCATGTTGAACGCCTGATAGAACAGCTCGACGTGCAGCCATAGCTTCCTCCAGAACGTGTGGTCCGAGCGGTACAGGTATCCAAAGTGGTACGACGAGTGGATGCTCGCGAAGAAGGAGCCGTTGAGCCAGCGACGGCGCTGCGAGATGAGGTCGGGCACGCGGTCGGGAACGTCCTGCAGACGAGTGAGCGGGGTCGAAAAGGTGGTGAGAAAGACGCACGGTGACTGCGTAGGCGGAGCGCTGGTAGTGGAGGAGCCAGGCGGAGCCACGCTTGCTCACGAGCTCCCAGCAGAGAATCCGATCCTCCTGTCCACGCCACCAAATGTCAGCGAGATGCTCCTGCTCGCGGGAATGTCAACGTACTGCGAGATACATGTTCTTGGTCCATAGATCGCTGATAAAATGAATCAGCAACCACTTCCACCGATATCGGAAGTGACCTACGCATCGTGGCTGTGGTGCAGCGTCTCGCCCTTGAAGTACTCCCTGAGCGGTCCCTCGCCCTTCTGGTCGTTCTGCAGTGCAATGTAGCGGTCTGTATTACCTGCATCAGCTCGCGTCCCTGGTCTTGCAGAAGGAGGGACTCACAGGCCGAGAACGCTCCGGGCAGCACGGTGATGTACCCAAAGACCGATTCGAGAGGCTTGTCGAGGATGTCTGCAGCAGGACGGAACGTCAGGAGCCATCTAACAGCTGCTTGAAGAGAGGAACGTACTCGAAATCTTGTACTCGAAGTTTTGCGCCGCCACGAGCGGGTTGAGCCTGCGCCTCTCCACGTCAGCTTCCTCCCGATTGTGCGCCCGTGGCAAATAACGTACAGGTTCGAGAAGTACTTCCCCTTGAGGGCCACGATCTCTCCACAGGGACATTCGACTTTCGAGTTGAGGTCGAACCTGCTTTTCATCAGCGACCTCTCCGACACGCGCAGCGAGCAGGAACTCACGTCTTCCACAGCTTGTAGATCGACGTAGGACCGGGCTGGGTCCCGACATCGAGGAGGACGCTGCAACTCCATCAGCACCACCTCGCATTCGCGGGGAGGGAAGACGCACCAGACGTTCGGCTGGAGGATCGGTCCAAAGGCGTTGAAGAACCACCGGTGCGAGTTGATCTTTTTGGCGCTGTTCGGAGTCAGTGCCTGCGAGGAGAGGGAGTAGGAAGGACGCACTTCTTCTCCTTGAGGCAGAAGAGGATCTGAACGGGGACGAGACCGCGTTCGGCCGACTTGAACTTGAGGTCGGGGTCGATGGAGACTGTTCGTAGCGTCAGATTTGGTTCATCGCGGCGTGGGGAGAGGAACGGACTCTGCGTCGTATATTCGTAGAGATGCGCGGTGACAGGTTTTCCTGCAACGACATTCTTCGCCACTCCGTCCTGGTAGACTCCCATCGCAGCGAGGACACTGAGCGTGCGC
Source organism: Glaciozyma antarctica PI12 (assembly GCA_002917775.1). Classification (NCBI taxonomy): domain Eukaryota; kingdom Fungi; phylum Basidiomycota; class Microbotryomycetes; order Kriegeriales; family Camptobasidiaceae; genus Glaciozyma; species Glaciozyma antarctica. The sequence continues at coordinate 892,529 of KZ627146.1, read as the reverse complement.
GAATTGATCTTTGCTCGGCCGTCGGAGACGATGCAGACCACCACTGAACGTGAAGAGGTTCAGCTGCTGTCCTGCGGAATGAACGAGCAGACGCACCCTTCTTCCACCCATCTGCACCCCAGGTCTTCGAACGCATGCGGGAGCAAAGGTGCTGGACGTTCTCTGCGAGACGGGTCAGCTGGCTCCGCACGAGCTTCGCAAAATGTAACTCACTCATAACTCCGTGCATCGTTCGACAGAAAAGTACCTCGTCCTCCTGCTCACCACGTCAGCGTCTATGGAAAGTAAGGAGGAGAAGAACGCACGTTGTACATCGTCAACACAAGGAACAGCTCCGTCCGCCTAGGGGTCTCGTACAGAATCTGGCGGAGCGAGTATCGTTCGGCGAGGAAGTCGTCCGGCTGTGTGGAAGTACGATATCAGCTCGCTTGCTTTCCAAGAAGGGTTGAGCACGCACGTCGCAGGTAGCAGCAGTGTACCGCATGTGCGTGAACTCGCGATCCGTCTTGAGAGGGCATCGCTCGAGGAGCTTCGGAGGAACTTGGCAGTCGAGGACCTGCACAGAGAGGTTAAGCTGGGGACTGGGAGATGCGATCAGGACAGAAAGAACGTACAAGGTTGCCGTGGTAGAGCTCGACGCCTGGAGAACGATGAGGGTTAGCACGCAGCTCTGCACGCGCCCCCGAGCCTCCTCCTTCCTCTCCAGCACCCCCGGTGAGGGAGAGCATCTCCACCATTATCCTCCAGCTCTTCCGCACTCCCCGCTGCGTGCTCTCGTATTTCCAGCTCTCGACTCCGTCCAGCTCCCATTCCCCAGCGAGCTCAAGCAAAGAGGCGCGACTCACGCTTGACCGTCTTGTACCTCCTCGGTTGCCTCTGCGGAATCCTCCCGTACCGAATCTGGCTCTCCTCCTCCTGCTGTGCCGCGAATCCACCGACCATAGGCCCCTGCCCCGGCTGCCCGTATCCCTGATCCGCATACCCCCTCCCTCCCCCACTCAGCAATGGCAACTGAGGCTCATCGTGATCATCCCTGAACGGGTCGTGTCCCTGCTGCTGCTGAGGATCGTACGGTGGTTGAGGTTCGTAGGGATACTGCTGCTGAGGTTGAGGCGTGTTCCACGGCTGGTCGTACCGCTGCTGCTGGTCGAACGCGTAGTCGCTGGGACCTTGAGGAAGGTGGCCGTAGGAAGGCTGGGGAGGAGGGTAGTTGGAGTTGATGGGGTTGTCGTGTAGCTGGAACCCGACATGCCCGCCGGCTTGGGAGCGACGAGGGTGAGCACCGGGGAGGAGGGGAGGCGTAGCCTGCTCCTGGGGCGGGAGGAGGGGAGAAGGGAGGTTCGGAATAGGGGTCGGGAGGTGGGTAGGCGTCTTGAGGAGGGTAGTTGGGGTAGGCCATCGTCCTCGACAGGGGCGAGCGTGTTGGAGAGAGAAGAGGAACGGGCAGGAAGGTGGCGCGGTGCTGCTGCTGCTGTGCTAGTGCCGGTGTTCCTGATGTCGTCGGCGTCGACGAGGAGTCCTGGCGAGATGGGAGGAGGAGGAAGAGCAGCGCTCGTCAACTCGAGGAGCGAAAGCGATGCAGGCGGGCAGGCGCGCGCGCGCAGGGAGAAGCGCTCGCTGGCGGGTCTCTGGAACAGCTCTCTGTGGGTGCCCTGCTCGCCTTGTAACTTACTGGATCGCACGTACGTACTCTCGTACAAGGCTTGGCTCGAACACTCGCGGAGGAGACTCTGTTATACTGTTGTTGCGCGCCCAAGTCGCGACTTCGGCGGGCCGGCGCTGCTCTTCTTCCTCCACTTCTCCTTCAGGTGCCGACCCAGCAAAACAGCAGCACAGCACACGCCATGTCAACCAGCGACCTCCGAGCTTCAACCTCTCGCCCCTCGTCGCGCCCAACGACTCCTCTCCGCCGCCTCTCCGCCTCGTCCCTCCGCTCCCTCTCCCTCTCTCACTCGCGTTCCCGCCCTCCAACCTCCGCCGAACCTCCTCTCGATCACCTAGGCCACATCTTTGCCGAACTGGCGGACGCGATGAGTGATCTGGCGGGGAATTTGGAGCAGCTGGATGGAGTCAACAAGGGGTTGGATGGGTTCAACGAGGCGTTTGCGGGGTACCTCTATGCGCTGAGGATGAACACCTACACGGCAGATTTCGACGAGGTGCGCATGATAGCTTCTAGTCGTTGGAGCGCCAGCTAACGCAGCTACAGGCTCCCACCAAGCTCAACTTCGACCTCTCCGCCGCCCTCCACCCTCCGCCCTCCTTCTACCCTCCCGCCTCCCCCACCTTCTCACATGCCTCCCTCTCCTCAGACGACAACCACACGGCGGGAAACAAGACCACCGCAGAGGTCGAGTCGTCCTTCATGTCGTTCGTCGATACGGCCAAGCCGGCTGTGAGAGGAGGAGCAACAGGCCGAGGGAGAGGGAGGGGAGGGAAGGTCGTGATGACCAAAAGGAAGAAGGATGTGATGATGGCGTTTGCGGATGGAATCATTCAACTGCTGCCCATCAAGTTTCGTGAACAGCAGGTGCGTCCTCCTCCCCACCGCTCTTCACCCCTCCTTCGAACGAAACTGACATGCTACGCGAAGCCGCAACGAAGCGAGACCGAAACGGTCGTCACGACTCTCCGTTCTCAGCCTGCCGGTCTCTCAAGTACGTCCTCCCCTTTCCTCCTACCACCCTCGCTAATCCCGCTCCACAAGTCCCCGAATTCGTCAAGCAGACTTCCCTCCCGACCCACCGACTGAACGACGCGCTCACGGCGCTTGTGAGGGCCAAGGTCGCGCTCAAGGTGTTGGCGAAGGTGCGTTTTCGAGCTTTCGAGGTGCGGTGTGCGGAGCTGATGAACGAGCAGGGGGTGACGACGTACAAGCTGGACCCGACCAAGTACCCGCCAGTGTAGGAGAAGAGGGAGAAGCGGGGAATGTAATGATTAGGTTTTCAGTGCGATCAAGTCGAGGTTGATACTGCTCATGACGAGGTGGCCTTACTCGCTCCTTCCTCCACTCTTCTTCTAGCGTCCTCGCGATTCAATCCTGCTGCACTCAAGCCTCAGCAGCGATCTCGACACGACAAAGCTGAAGCTCACCTGCTGAAGACAGTCCCTTCGAAGCCTGCGAAGCCGCACCTGCCACACCACAGTCGCTGCCGCTCCCACCTGTGATTACGTCGGGAGGAAAAGTGGTACAAGTTGGAGAGACCGGAGGCGTCGATTTGGGAAAGATGGAAGGTGGTTCTGCCGTAACTGACCCTAGCGATGGTGTAGTGGATGCTGTAGGAGAGGTAGAGGCGGCAGGGAGAGACGGCGGTGGCGTGTGGAGGGGAGGGGGCGAAGAGAGGGGCGAGCTGCGAGATAGAAGGCAGGATCAGGCTCACACTCCGAAACAATATGTTGCACAGACGTACGTTGTAGGGTCGCTGTCCAGAACAATCACGCGTTGAGCGATGGCGAACTTGATGAGCCTCAACCAAACTCCGGTCCGATCGCTTCGCGCCACGGTCTCCTTATAGATGGGGGAGTCCGGAAGAGAGAACGACAACACGAAGGTTCCTCTTGATTTAGTCCTGAAGAGGTGGCGCGAAAGATCTGCCTGAATCAAGGCAGGCTCGAACCCTTTGGCGGCGGCCTCGATGTTCGCAAAGCGAAAGGGGAGATCTAGATTGCGGAAGCAGGGTGAGTCTCTTCTGCGATAAAATGCAAGATAGAACGTACGCTTGAGCGCGGTGTGCCGTCGCAGCTGCGTCTTCGCGCTGTTCGCGCGGTTGGAGGAAGTGTCGACGATTTGGAAGACGGTTTCGGGACGGCGGGAGCAGTGGACGTCTGGAATGAAGTTGCGCTTCCTGAAGTGATGAGAGAAGGCGGCGGGGATGATTGTTTGTAAGGGACGGTGGAAGGTGGTTTGGCGAGATTTGAGGAGGGCGTCGAGGAAGCGGAGGGAGCGTGTGGTCCTCCTGGAGACCCCGCTGGATAGGGTACCAGCACGAACGTAGAAGACGCCCGTCTTGTGGCGTTACGTATCGTCACGTTCGAGCATCGGAGTAGCCGCATCTTCGAGCAGTTGACGAGAGTCGGTCAGAACAAAGGAGGAGGGGATCGGACGGCGGAACGTACCTCGCTCGTTCTGCCTCCGTGAGCCCGCCTTCCCGGAAACGGCGTTCGGCGTAGCGCTTCGAGAGAGCAAGCTGGAGAGTATCCGCCAAACGAAAGCAAGCAGAGGGGGCCAGACAGCCGCGAACGGACGAACGCAGGGACGACCCCCAAAAATTAATTCGAGGCGCAGGTCCTGCAGCAAAAAAAAAACCCGGAGCGGACCTTCCTCTTTCTCGTTCGAACTGCGACGAGTGGAGCGAGCGACAGAGGAAAGCAGCTTACAGGCGCTGAAACCCGTGCGTACTCTTTGAACCTAAGTAACTTTAACGCCTCTGACGACGTGCCGTGGTCCTGCTCTCAGTCCTGCTTCGGTCCCGTTGCTCTCCGCCCGTGTGCGTGTACGCGATGCTCCGGCGCGCTCTTGGACGGCTGAGGACGACCTTGGACTCGGGCTCGCACGACGGCGTGCCCCGTCTGTCCGCCCGGAGGAGCTGGCTTCCAACTTCCGCCAAGCTCGAGGAGCAGCGTGAGCTCTGGCGTCCCGTCCTCGCCCACTACCTCCCCTATCGCCTAGCCGTTGTCCCTCGAAGTCTACCAGAACCTCTCTCCCAAGTCGACCAAATTCGCCGCGCCATCCGCCTCCCTATCCCAACCTCCCTCCCCTCTCTCGGAAATCCTCGTCTTTACGAGGAGGTCTTCGGCAACTGGAAGGCTAACCAGCTCGTCAACTGGCGCTCAAAGTACCATGTGGCGTATCATCACGAGCGGTTGGAGTGGGTCGGAGACAGGATCTTGAACGCCACTGCCGGAATGCTCATTTTCGTCCTCGCGCCTGTAAAAGAGCTCCCGTCACCCAGCGGCAAGCCCGAGCTTTTGTGGCTTGAAACCACGTAGGTTTGGAACTTCTGGAAGAAGTTCGCATTCACCTCAGGAAGATCACTGACTCTCCTCCGTTCGCAGAAACCAGCGCTTGTGCTCGAACGCTTTTGCTGCCGACCTCGGCCGCCAGTTTGGCTTCGACCAACACGTTGCCCAGGGCGCAAGGCGTGAAGAGAACTACGTCAAGGACGTAGCGGACAGATTCGAGGCTTTCGTCGCAGCGCTCTGGCTGGAGAAGGGACAGCAGGCCGTGCTCGACTTCCTCGCCCCGCTCTTCTACCGCGAGGTTCTCCTCCTCTACCCTCAGATGGACACCCTTCCGCCTCTACACAACTCCAGGACGCTCAAATATGCCTTGGATCCGTCGTCAAGGTCGCCACGCCTACTCTCACCATCGTCGAACGAGGCCGCGGCGATCGAGCCTCCCGCTCCTCTTTCCCGTGCGTTCCTCGCCCCTCGGGACCTTGTCGTGCAAGCTAACTCAATGATGATTAGCGCCCTCTCCTCTCTTCTTCCCAACGAAGACAGCTGCGATTGCAGGCCTCACGGGACCTCTGCGAAAGCACGTTGTTGAGAAGGGCAACACCGTCACCCTCGGGCTTCCAGGCTGGCCGAAGCTTCAAGTGACGAAGCTGAAGGGCCAGATGCTCAGTACCACTCTCGTTTTGAAGTGCATCAAGAAGGGAATCATCTTTATCGAGCCGTACGTCCCTTCGCGCCTCGAACCTTTGTGGCGAGCTGACCGATGTTCGCTCTCAGCTCCGCCGCTACTTCGAACCCTACTCCATCAATCCCCCCGCCTGCCCCTACAGTCAAGCTTCAACCCTCTACGATGCCTTCGAGCTCTCCCTCGCCACCATCCGCACCCATCGAACAACCGACATCTCCCTCCCTCTCGATCCCACCTCCTTTCTCTCAGCTCTCCCCACCCCCACCCGTCCCTCAGTCAGCATTCACCACTCTTGTCAACTCTTCGAAGCCGTCGAAACCTCCGCAACCTCGAGCACCACCTTCATCACCCAGCCCAAATCCCCGCGCCTTCGTCAAGCCGAGCCGGATCTGGCTACCTCACCTGCCGATGCCCATCGCGGTGCCGACGAAGAAGGTCCTCCTCTCAGCTCGAATCTCCGCGAGGGCTGAAGAGCGAGCGAAGGAAGCTCTTCCTCCCGACGCTTCCGTGCAGCCCACGGAATCGAGCCGCCAGAGATTCAAACGGCGTGCGTCCACTCTCACTTTCTCGCCCATGTGGCTTCAGCTAACTCCGTACCTGATGCAGTCACTCCGCTTTCCTTCGTCGATCTCGATGCGGCCGTGAGCGGATTCGAAGCTGAGCTGCTCATGAAGGGCCTTTCGCAGTATCTCAACATCCGCGAGGAGGCGAATGAGGTGATACTCTGCTTCCCGTACGTTCTGCGTCGAGTCACGACCCACACTGTGCGATGCTCGGATCGGACGCAGGGGATGCGGAAGGTGTTGGAGATGGCGGTCAAGCGAGGGTTCGTGGTTCTCGAAAGCACAGCTGCTGGGTGAGTGCGCGAGCGGGTGGCGGAGCTTTTGGCGATTTCTAACGTTTCGAATATCTGTAGAACTACCGGATCGGAGGCGGCAGTCAAGAGCTCCATCTCCGCCGAATCGGTCCCTCTCGCCCTCACCACTTCGTCCCGCCTTCAGACAAGCGACGAAGCGACTCTGCCTGCACTCACCTCCACCTCTACTACCCTGTCCTCCTCCGCCTTTCCATCCGCCTCTCCATCCGCCTCTCCATCCGCCTCTCCATCCGCCTCTCCCACCACCGAGCCTGCGTCTCCTCCCGCGCGTTCGGATCCGCCACCTTCCTCCCAGCTCGCCTCGCCTACGCAGCCAATGCCGCCTCTTAAAGCGGAAGACAAGGGGACGGCTTCGGAAAGGCGTCGGCGGGCACGTCGCGCTACCATCGAACCCCGTGCGTCTCCATTCCGCGCCCCGCCCCAATTGCTCGCTAAGTACCTCTACCTCCCACAGTTCTGCCAATGCTTTTCGTCACTGCAGAAGCGGCTGCGAATGGGCTGGGAGCTGCGCTGGAGGAGAAAGGTCTCAGTCGCTTTCTCAAAGTGTTCGAATCACACAAGGGGCTGGCGATCAGCGTGTCGCTGCCGGGCTATCCTTCTCATCCCGTCGTTCGGTGCTTGGAGTCGGACCGTGCGAAGGGGATGCGAGAACTGGTGGACCTGTTGGTGGAGCGAGAGATCGTTGTCATCGGAAGCGAGACGGTCAGGTGAGTTTGACGGTTCGTTAGGACGCTTGAGGGCTGGCTAACGCCGTATCGCTTCCCAGTACGGTCGATGACTCGACCTTGGAATCTCTCAGTCCCATCGCCAGCACCCTCGCCGACGAATCGATCCCTCTCGCCTCCCCTCCCTCCTCCCTGCATCTTCCGAGCGACGAAACGACTGCCTCGACCGTCGCCACCTGCGTACCTCCTCCAAGCTCCTCCTTCAATCTGTTTCTCTCTCAAGCGAACGTTACGGTATCGCGTCGACATGCGAACCAGCGCGCAGAAGCCACCATCTGCAGGTCTCCCTCCCCCCACCCTCAGGCGATTGCTGACTCCAACATCGTCCTAGATCGCTCGTTGAGATTCATCAACCTGGAAACCGCCGTCAACGAGTTCGAAGCGACGCTGCGGGCGAACGGCCTTGCGCATCTTCTTGTCGTCCGCGAGGTGGCGGACGACCTGCTGCTGTGCTTTCCGTACGGCTTGTCTCGCGTTGGTCCCTACAGCGTACGATGCTCCAATCGCGCGCAGGGGATCCGAGAGGTGGTTGAGATGGCGGTTGAGCGAGGGCTCGTGGTTCTAGGAAGCGAGGATGCTGGGTGAGCCGACGGGTTCCTTGCGACGATCTCTCGCTAACTCGCTCTCGCAGAACCGTCGAACCTGCATCGTCCAGCCCTACTCCGCACGAAGCGACCTCGTTTATCTCGCCTCCTCCAAGCGACGAAGCCATCCTGGCAGCTCTAACGACCCCCGACTCCCTCGATTCCCCTCTCGCGACCTCCGCCATTGCTCCTCCCTCAACCACCGCTCTCAAGGCTACCGGGTACGCACGAAGATCCCTTTCGAGAATCTCGCGCTAACCTACCCTTCGCAGAACCCTCTGCGCATCACCCAGCTCCACGCCGTCTAGTGACTGGCTCTCACCTCCCCCAAGCGACAAAGCGACTCTCCCTCCCCTCACCACCTCCCCCTCCGCTTCAAAATGCTCCCTCAACCTCGCTACTGCCGTTTCGCCAGCAGAGTCACGGGCAACGCGCGCGCAGGCTCGTCAGCGCACACGCGAAGCTGCTGACGCCCGTACGTCTTTATCCTCTCGACCTTTTGACGTTTTGCTGACTTGACGTCGCGCAAGATCTCCCGCTGAGATTCAGCGATTTCGATACCGCCGTCGAAGAATTCGAGGAGACGCTCCGCGCCAAGGGCCTCTCGCAACTTCTCTCCCTACGCGAGAATGGCGACACGCTTCGAATCTGCTTTCCGTTCCGTCTCCCGGGCTATCCCCCACTCATAATCGATTGCCCGGCTTTGAGGCGAGAGGAGGGGATGCGCAAGTTGATAGCGAGAGTGGTTACGCGAGGGTTCGTGGTTATTGGAAACGACGTCGCTGGGTAAGTGAGAGCATTCTCTGCGATGATTTCTCGCTAACTCACTCTCGCAGAACCGTAGAACCTGCATCATCCAGCTCTACTCCGCACGGAGTGACCTCCTCCATCCCCCCTCTCCCGAGCGACGAAATCATCCTAGCAGCCCTGACCACCCCCGACTCGCACCTCCCTCCCCAAGCCGACGCTCTCGCTACCTCTGGGTAAGCCCCTAAAATTCCAAGCGACTGTCTTGCACTGACTCATTCGCAGGACCATCTCCACCTTGCACGACTTTCCTCCGAACGACGAAGCCCTCACCTCCCCCTCCGACAGTCCTCCCCCCTCGACCTCGACCTCCCCTCCCCCACCCACTACCAATCTTCTCCCCTCATCACCCTCCGCTCGATGCGCAGGACTCCTCCTCCGCCGTCGAAGACGTTCTCGACGACGTTGATATCCTTCACGCTCTTATGAGTGGGTACGGCGCGGGGGATCTGGCGTTCGAAAGAGGGTTCGATATCGCGCGGAGCTCGGAGGAGGAGAAAGCGTTGAATCTCGCGAAGCAGGAGGAGGTGGTGGTGGTGGATCTCGCGCAGGATTTGAGCGGCTCGGAGGATGGGTTGGAGGGGTTTGGGAGGGAGGTGGGGAGGGGAGATGGGAGGGAGAGCGGGTAGTGCGAATAGATGCGTTCTTGGAAGTTTCGTAGCAGAGAGAAATGCGCCAGTGTGATGAAGAAGATGATTACACGACTCCAGCGAGCCTGTTGATCTCCTCCTCATTCATCCCATCGAGCCTGTGCAACAAATATTCGACCTGCGCACTCGCATCAGCTCCTTCCTCCCTCGCCCCTCAAACGCAAAACTCACCTCAACCTCCTTTGTCAACGGAATGATATTCTCCCTATACAACCTAACAATCTCTCCCACATCCACTTTCTGCCTCTCCTCGCCCCCCGGTACCACTTCCCCATTCGCATCGAGCTCCATCCCGTACCAACGTGCTTTCTTGGCGAGTCGAAGGAGGAGAGCTGCTTCGACGGCTGGCTTGGTGATGAGGGCTTCGAGGGCGGTGGGGTTCGGAAGGAGGGTGTTCGGGATGTGGGATGTGGGGGATGAGAGGAATTTGGATTCCGAGACGAACATTCCTGGGGGCGGCGTTAGCTCAGTGGGAGAAGAGGGAAGGGGGACGGACCGCAGTGGATTCTACGCGAGATGGCTTGGAGGCATTCGATATCCCTCGTCCCTGCGCTCCCGTAGTTCCCATCGTCGTTCTCCTTTCCCAGCTGTTCAGTGACGGTACGAGTGATGACTGGCACGACGAGCTTGGTGTAGAATTCTAGGATAGTGCTGTTGACGTTGATGGAGTTGGGGACAGCGGGGTAGTTGAGAAGGATGAGAGGTGGGAGGATGGGGTGGGGGTGGGGGGAGTAGGGCGTGAAGGGGTGTTCGTCGGGGCTGCAATCGAGGTTAGCTGTGGCTCGCTAGGAGCTTTTAAGAAGGCCCACCTATCGTATCGACGAATCTTGGCTGCAAGAATCATCAGCACTAACGTCGAACGGACTGAACGGCCGAAACGAAACGGACCATGGCTCATCTCCGTCTCCCTCAACAGCCACTCGAGCCACGATCCCTCGAACCCGTCGTGGTGAAGAACATCTGAGAATCCTTCCTTGGTGTACATGCGCGGGTTGTAGGCGAACTGGGCGCGCTCGATAAGGCCTGGTTGGAGGTGTTAGCCGCGGTCAAGTGGGGAGAGAGAGGAGGACGGACCGAAGATGATGGTATCTTCTAGGCGGATTAAGGTACGGCGGATCTGGCGGTACTGCCGGTTAGTGCTGTGGCGTGGTCGTGGCTGGGTAAAGGGGTAGCCTCACCTTGTCCAAGTCGAGTGGATCAGACTGGCCGGTGAAGCTGCAGTCGCCAGAGTCGAGTTTAGCTTGCCGCCCTAGTTGAGGCTGAGCTGGCTGAGCTCAGGCTGAGACTCACTTCATCTTGTCCTGATTCCTCGAGAGTTCAAAGTCGAGAGAGAGAGTCGAAGCTGGGCTCAGCAGTGGGCTGAGCGCGTCGAGGTTCACAAGTAAATATTCAGGCGAGAATTTCACATCTCACCCGACTCTTCCCTTCTGCGCCCTCGTCTCCCTACTTCAGATCCCTCTCACTTCACCTCCGCCCTTCCCCTCCATCCAACCTCTTAAAATGCTCGCCGCCCGATCTGCAGCAGGCCGTATCGGCAGGAACGCCCTCCGAACAGTGAGTACACTCTCAACTTGAGCCAGCAAACGGATCGAGTCGGTCCAATCGGAGAACTCCAGTTGGGGGGAGATGCACTGGGGAACTGGGAGAGGGAGCTGATGCAGAGTGGGCTGCGGGTACTATCAAGGCGGAAGGACGGATGGCACCGGAGGAGGAAGTGGCAGCGGGGAGGAAGCAGAGGCAGAGCGGGAGGTGTCGGCGTGAGGGGAGGACGGGGCATCGCTTTGCGGAGTCGGTCCTTGAGGCCTTACGCCAGGCAGAGGTGGGAGGAGGAACTGCCACAGGGCTTCAGGATCGTAGGAGTACCGTAGCTGGGACGCACCCCCAACCCCGCTCGAACAGCCAGCTGATTCCTCCTCCTTCTCTCTCCTCCCTCCCCGTCGCGCAGCCCACTCCCTTCCGCACCCTCGCCACCGCCGTCTCCGCCCCTCTTACTCAAATCACCACCCTTGCCAACGGCCTCACCGTCGCTACCGAAGCTCACCCTCACGCCCAAACCGCCACGGTCGGCGTTTGGATCGATGCTGGCTCCCGCGCCGAGACGGACGCGACCAACGGAACCGCTCACTTCCTCGAGCACATGGCGTTCAAGGGAACCGGCAAGCGGAGCCAGCACCAACTCGAGCTCGAGGTCGAGAACATCGGAGCTCACCTCAACGCCTACACGAGTCGCGAGCAGACCGTCTACTACGCCAAGAGCTTCCGCAAAGACGTCGGCAAGAGCGTCGAGATCATTTCCGATATCCTCCAGGGCAGCAAGTTGGAGACTCAGGCGATCGAGCGAGAGCGTGACGTGATCCTTCGCGAGCAGGAGGAGGTCGACAAGCAGATGGAGGAGGTCGTCTTTGATCACCTTCACGCCGTCGCTTTCCAGGGTGCGTTCCGTCCTTTTCGTCGTGCTCACTTTGAACTACCCAGCTAACCCCGTCCACCTCGCGCGCAGGACAACCCCTCGGCCGCACGATCCTCGGACCTAAAGCCAACATCCTCTCGATCAAGCGCGACGACCTGTCGTCCTACATCAAGACGAACTACACGGCCGACCGCATGGTCCTCGTCGGTACCGGAGGAGTCGACCACGCCTCCCTCGTCGACCTCGCCTCGACCCACTTTGGCTCCCTCCCCGTCTCGGCCAACCCCATCCCTCTTGGCGCTCCCACCGGTCCCAAGACGTCCTTCATCGGTTCCGAAGTTCGCGTTCGTGACGACACGATGTCGACGGCCAACATTGCGATCGCGGTCGAAGGAGTTGGATGGAACTCGCCCGACTACTACCCCATGCTCGTCATGCAGTCCATCTTCGGCAACTGGGACCGTTCCCTCGGCGCCTCGTCCCTCCTCTCCTCGAAACTCTCCCACATCATCTCCTCCAACAACCTCGCCAACTCGTTCATGAGCTTCTCCACTTCCTACTCCGACACCGGACTATGGGGAATCTACCTCGTTAGCGAGAACCTCATGAACCTGGATGACCTTACCCATTTCACGATGAAGGAATGGCAGAGGATGAGCACCGCTCCTACCGAGACGGAAGTCGAGAGAGCCAAGGCTCAACTCAAGGCTTCCCTTCTCCTCGGACTCGATGGTTCGACGGCCGTGGCGGAAGATATTGGAAGGCAGATTGTCACGAGTGGGAAGAGGATGACGCCGAGCGAGATTGAGGCCGCCGTTGATAGCGTTAATGTCGCTGAGATTCAGAGGGTCGCGCAGAAGTACTTGTGGGACAAGGATGTGCGTTCCCCTCTCTCCCTCCCTCCATCTTATCAGACTAATGAGAAACGCAGATTGCCGTCGCGGCAGTCGGAAGGATCGAGGGTGTCATGGACTACAGTCGTGCGTTCCTCTTTTTCGTCTTCGTTGAGGGAGGGTAAAGCTGATGAGGGTTCGCAGGGATGCGCGCGGGAACGGCTTCGCTTCTGTGGTAGATTGTTTGATGGGGGGATTAGGGAGGGGGGAAATACAAGCGCGTTTTGGTATCAGCATTCTTCGAGCGTTGGCGAGCGAGCGAGCGGGGTGGAGAGAGATTGAGCGGAAGTGACTTCGACGTGCGGTGCGAAGCTCTGGCGCACCGATGCCGAGCAGCGGATACTGAGACCAAGTTGGCGCTCTGGCGGCCAAAGTTGCTCTCCTTCATTCTTTCACATTCGTGGCTCTCCTTCCCTCTCTCCCCTCATGAGTCTCGTGGTTTCCTCGCAAGGCGTAGTTACTTGCGAGATGCATCGATTGGCGACGTTTGGGGAGGGCAGTGGCTGAAGCTCGGTAGCGAGGTTGCGAACTAAGTGAGCTCTTGCGATGAGACCCCGATCTCACAGAGCTGCTGATTAGGCTTTGAATTTACGCACAGCAGTATTGATAGTAGGAATCTTGCGAGATAGCGGACGTTTGGGGAGGCGCTGGCGGGGGTCGAGGCTCGGTAGCGAGGTTGCGAATCACGCGAGCTTTCGCAACCTTGCGCTGCGATGTCAATCTCACGAGGCTGATGTTCCGCTATAGATTGTAGCGCAGCCCCTAAAGGACTGCTTCACGAGAAGTCGACGTTCCGAGGAGCGCGCTGGATGGTGTCGAGGCTCGGCAGCGAGGCTGCGAGCTTAGTGAGCTCTCCTGGCCCTGCGATGGGACTTCGATCTCACAGAGCTACGATCTGACTTTATATATACGCGCAGAAGCATTGGAAGGACTGCTTTTACAAGATGGAGAGTTTGGGAAGCGCGGTTGTTAAAATCGAGGCTCGGCAGCGAGGTTGCTAATCGGTTTTTTGGGCCACCAGGAGGAACCTAACTCAAGCAAACCCGTTACAGATGCTACGCCCTTCCTCTTCTCCCGCGCTTCCCTCCGCTCTCGTCCCTCCGGGGCTTCACCAACCCCCGCAGCGCTGAACGGCCCTCTCCACCAGCTCCTCACCAAACTCCGCCCCAAGCTGCTCCAGAACGACCGCCATCATCCCCGCCTGATCCCTCGACAGCTTCAGACCCCGCCGCATCCTGGCATCGCGGGCTCCAACGTTCCATCTCTTCTCCTTCCCGCCATCAAACGCCTCGTCAACCATCTTCCTCAAGGTCTCGATCTGCTCAGCGGTCCTTCCCTCTAACAGCGCCGAGCCCACAAAAAAACTCGAAGAGGAGTGTAACGAGGTAGGCGAGGGATTCAACACATCGAGGCTGAGCGATCGCGGCGGCGAAAGCGCGGCCGAAGCCGATGAGGAACGGTCCCAGGCGCTCGGCATTTTGAGCTGCGAGGAAAGGGAATGGGGAAGAAGAGGTCGCGGAAGGGAATAGGTTGTAGCCGGGGCAAGTGGAGAGAGCTCTGCATTGGCGCGCAAGAGCGGGGGAGGGGAGGAGGAGCTGGGCGCCGGCGCTGCGATGTATTCGTGTTAGTGAGGATATCGAGCAGGAGAAGAGAGAGCGTACGGAGTAGCGTAATACTATCCTCCAAGCTGGTAAATGGTCTCGTTGGCCTCTCGGAAGACGGCCCTTCCCTTCATGAGGTCCATCACCGGCGGCAGAGCCTGCACTAGCTCCGACTCCGAGATCTCGAACGCCTTCGATACCTGCTTGATGATGACCTTCTCCTCCGCCAACCCGAGTGGTGCTTGATCCATTGCGCATCCTACAAACGCGCAAAGCTGAACGAAAAAAAACCCGATGTCCCTCGGCTGGCGAGACGCAATAGCGAGGTCGCGTGCTTTCTTCGTCTGGATCGCTGCGGGCTCCTCGGTGTCGTCCAAGTGCAGCGAATTGCCACTGGAGGTGGTGATACTCCAGATGTCACCCTGGTAGTGTGAGATGTGGAGGATGGCGGAGAGGAGGGGGGAGAGGGGAGCCTGAGCCACGGTAGCTGGCTGAGGAGAAGGTGGGTTGAAGATGGGGATGAGGACGCTCGACGAGAGAGTCTTGCCGCAGGACTCTTTGTGCTGAGCCCAGTGCTTGCGCTGACAACTGCTGCGGGAAATCGGTAGGTTAGCGACTTCCGTGGGACAACTACCGATTCAGCGCACCTGGAGCAATAGAGAACCCTCCTTCCCAGCTTCAAGCAGCCTCCGCAATTGAGAAGCCTCATAGTCGGGTCTTCGGCGGCGAGTTGGAGCTCACGGACTGCGAAACCGACGTCAATATCCGCGTCGAAGCTTGCGACGCGGAACGTAACTTACCACTGCTCCTGCAAGCTGCGCACACCTCTTTCGAGGCGGGCGACTCGTACATTCCAGCCGGTTCCATCGCGCGGAAGGCCTGCTCCCAACTGGCAACCCGTGCTAGCAGGCCAGTCTCTGGGATTACAACAGATTACCTCTCGCTCAAACCACCAGGAACGAGCAGGCTACTCACCACCCGCCTAACGACGCGGAACGTAAATGAGCACATAAAATTTTGCCGGTGCAGGAGTTCCGTCTCCTGGTTCGCTCGAACGCCTCGAGCCCTTGGGAAGACCTCGTCCGTGATCCATCCCTTGAGCTTCTCGAGCTGCGAGTTGCGAACGTACGAGTAGTCGGTAGCGTCGTCGTCCAACGCGAAGTGGCGAGCGAGCTCGACGAGATCTTCTCCCTTGCCGACCGTCAACGAACGGAGAGTGATCTCGGGGCAGTCGAGTCGAGCGAGGAGAAGACTGTCGCTGTAGCCAGTGGCTAACCTTTCTCCGTGCTCGAAATGCTCCTTCAGAGCCTCGCGGACGATGCTCTCCCTCTCCTCGACCGATAGAGCTTCGTACTCCCCCTCAAGATCGGTCCCTCGGAATTGACCGTCGACGAGAGCCTTCCTGATCACCTTTCCGGTCGCGAGGATGCGCGCCTTGACGCGAATACGCTCCTCAAAGGACGCCTCGCAAAGCGCGTGCGCGTTGGTAAGGCTGTCGGAGGACGATAGAACGGCGGTTGGAGAGGAGAGGAACGCGCGCATGAGGTTCTCGGCGGCGGCGTTCCCGAGACGAGTGTTGGTACGGAAGGTCGGAGAGGTCGTGGGAGTCGGGGAGCCGATGGTGGCTATGGCTGTGAAGTGGTTGAGAGGCTGGGACGTTGGGACGAAGGAGTCGTGTCACGCGAGGACGGGAGCTCTGCGCGATTTGTTAGCAGGGAGCGGGAGATGGCGCTGAAGTCCACCGTACTTGCTACGCTGTTGTGAGCTTGTTTGAAGAGCTGTACGAGCTGAGAGCAAGTCGAGTCCCGGCGAGGAGGTCGGTCGAGGAACAACAGGCGGGTGTCGACACGCTTTGCGCTTTTGCTTGCGCCGTTCTCTCCTTTCGAGGTCGTAAACGAGGCTTGGTACAGCTTATGTGCTTCCCCTTTGCAAAGTACGCAAGCCAGCTTAGCCTTCTGCGCTTTCAGCGCGCGAGCTTCTCGCCAAAGCCACGCGAAGCCCAAGCTTCACCAGGCACCTCTCGCTGCGTCCGCTGCGTCCTCCGACACGACTCCAAGCCAAAGCAGAGCTGCATCCCTTTGATCACAGCCTAGTATCCTAAATTCCCTTCTCCCCGAACAAGAACTCGGCGAAGCTCCTCTCCGGCATCTTCCACTCCCCCTTGCGCACCTTGACCATCCCAACCACCCTCGGACTCTGCCTCACCAAACTCTCCTCACTCGACGCCCTCTCCCTCTCCCCCATCCCTCCCAACGTCCTCCCCCTCGGCACAGGCGTCCTCATCCCCCCCTCCTCGCGCACCACATTCCTAACCGCCCACCCCGCTCTCGGCGTCCCAAACTCTCCCACCGTCGCAGGTCGAGGCGTCGAAGCTCCCTCCATCGATACCGTCGCCGTCCTAGCAGGCAGCGACTTGATAGAAGCAGCGAGGTCCTCCGCCCCCGAACTCGCCTCGTCGTCCGTCCCTCCCTCGCTACTCTCCTCCCTCGTCCCATCCAATTCCTCCTCCCAAGCTCCCACCTCGTCCCAACCGGTCTCGCTCCCACTCTCCACCTCGCTGCTAACCTCGCTACTCACTTCGCTCCCGCTCACCTCCGTCATAGGCGGCGTATCGACGTCCCCCACTCGGGGCCGCACGATCTGGGGGCGGAGGATCCAGGTGACGCGAGTTGGGTCGGTGGGGGAACGGGGCTTGGAGAAGGAGGGGAGGGAGTAGTAGCGCGCTAAGACGTGGGTGATGAACCGGGCGTGCGGGTCGGGGAGAGCCCAGAGGAGGGAGGAGGGGGTGCGGGAGAGTTCGGTGAGAGTTGGTTCCGGGGTCGAAGGGAATGGAGAGTCGGGGAGGGCGGGAGAGCGGTAGGGAGTGGGGTCGAGGATGGTCGGGGTCGAATGGAAGTCGCTGCGCGCGGAAAGCCAGCGTAGGAGCTCGGATTCGATGAGTCGGATGAGGGACTCGGTGGGGCCTCCGAGGCCTGCGATTGGGCCAGTGAGACGGAGGAGGGTACGGCGAACGCCCTTGAGGGAGAGGGAGAATTGGCCGTTCGAGGTCGAGAGGGGGTTGAGGGTTGGAGGGTCGATGGAGGGGAGGACGAGGGAGCGGGGGAAGGAGGGAGGAGGGGGGACGAAGGTGAGAGGTCCGGCGAGGGGTCGGGGATCGTAGTCGCGGAGAGTGGGGCGGAGGATGTGAGGGTTGCCTGCGAGGACAGCTGTGGAGGTGCGCGTTAGCTGGGAGTCTCCCCGATAGCGCGATTGAAGGAGCCGCTTGGTGCGTGGACAGCAGCACGCCTAGTAACCCGCTCCACCGTACCGCGCGTGCAGCCAGAGCAGCTTCTCCAGACCCTTCGTCTCCTCCCCATCCGCCAGTTCTCCCCCTCCCTCTCGAACGTGGAGACGACCGATCGAGCTTGACTCGCAGCGTACCATTCTCCATCCTCCTCCGCCGCCGCTTCCCTCCTACGACCGGGGCGTCCTTGGCCTTGCTAGAGGGCTCGTCTGCCTTGCGCTCTCGGCCGCCGTGGAGGTGGGCGAACCGAGTACGCGGATTCTGGAGGATGGCGGGCATCGAGAGCGGGACGGCGAAGGAGAGGCCCCCGTCGGAGGGGCCTGGTCCGAGAGAGATAGTGGAGGCCAGGACTGCGTTGACTCGTTGGAGCTTGGAGGAGGGAGGTGGCGAGAGGGAAGGCAGCGGCGGCGGGCAAGGCAGTCAAGAGGACGGAACAACGCCGCGGACATTCGGGAGCAGAGGGCCCCTCTCTTCACTTCTCTCACGAGCAAATAGCTTGGAACGCTGGGAGAAGCTGTCGCTCTGGAGGCACCCGAAGCAGGAGAGCTGAAAGAGAAGCACAAGAAGCGAAGGAGCTGGAGCAATCCGAGCAGAACGCCCAAATGGGCCGCGACGTTGCGAACACGACGGTTCATGTGGTACTCGGTCTTGATTGTCACTTCGAGACCGCAGAGATCTAGCATCAGCAGAGCGCATCAGCTACTCTGTCCCAGCTCGCTGCCAAACGGAGACTCACCCTGATCCTGCTCGCAAGTGCGGCGGTATGAACTCGCGCTCAACGGTGCTGGGCCGGCCGAGGTACTAGCACTCGATCCTGCGGCTCTTGAAGTGCTCGCATCGGCGGGGGTGTCCCCCGACCGCGTCGCAGGTTGAGGAGGGTCGAAAGGAATGCTCGCTGAGCTCTCCCGCTGCTGCGAGAAGATGCGCGTCAGTCACGTCCACAGTAAGAAGAGAGCCAAGTTACTCACTCCATCCCACGCGGTACCTTCTGCAGCACCTCCCCTACCGTGCCTTGCCCCTCCCCGCTCCGAATCCTCCTCCCTCCGTAGGTCCCTTCGGCGCCCTCACCCCCTCCCCTCCCACAGCCACCTTCTCCTTCGCCGCACCCTTCCCCCCACCCCTCCCCTTACTCTTCCCCTCCTCGTCCCCATAGATCCTCCTCCTCGCCTCCTCGTACTCCCTCTCCCGCTCCCCAAGACTCTTCACCTTCTCCCCTCCTCCTGCAGTTCGCGATACTGCTTCAACAGGCGTCGAAGGGCGCTTAAGGATCGTTAAAGCGGGTCCGGCGATAGCAGCGACGGGAGGGAGGCGGGAGGAGGAGGAGGAGGAGAGGGCGTAGGAGGGGGCGGGAGCGTTCCTGCGAGGGCGTCAGAGGGAGAGCAGGGGAGAGAGGGTGGAACGAACGCTTCTGACCAGAGTTTGGCGTTCTTGGCGCGTTCGGTGGGGAGAGGAGCGCGGGACGAGGGCTGGGAGATGTGTTAGCTGCGACTTGGGGAGGAAGGGGAAAGCGTACGGTGTCCCAGTCTGCGAAGGGATCGGCTTGCGGGAGTGGTGGCATTATAGTTGGGCCTCAGGAGCGTGGAGTCCGTTTTGAGGTGATGGGGAGGAGGGAGAGCCAGGGAGAGCCAGGCGGCTGGAGCAAGTCGAACAAGCTTCAAGCTTCAAGACGCACCTGGCTGCCAGCTCTTCACCCTCCACCACCACGCCGTCGCTCTCGATAGCTCCGCAGAACACGAGAGCCCAACCACAGGAAACGTCCCTTGGAGCTCCACAGCCAGCGTCACCCACGTCGGACGTCGAACGGCACCACCTTCCCAGCTCCTCCCTCCGCCTCACCCGCCTCGCAACTTTAGGAGCAGACACTCCGTGCGGATCAGAGACACAGGTGAGCTCAGATTGCCGTATGTATGTAATGTCAATGGAGGAGGGGCGGGAGCTAGGAGGGAGGTGCGGAGGGAGGTCGGAGCACCTTCAGCTTGGCCAGCTTGCAGAGGAGAGCACGATGGCTCTTGCCAGCTTAGCTCGTAGCTGGGAGAACGGGCCCAATCCAGCTCACCGCGGTCCCCTAGACCCTTGCTCCGAGCTCCACGCTGACCTCCTCCTCCCAGAGCACACCTTCCTAATGCCCCTCCTCCTCTGAACGCGCACCATGTCCTCCTTCGCCCTCGTAGCTCGCCAAGCTGCTGTTGGATCTCTTCGTTCCTCCGGCCCGGCGGCGCTCAACTGGCTCTACCTCGTCGAGAATATCGTGGTCGTCATCCTCGTCCTCTTTGTGCGTCCTCCAGCTCCTCCTTCCTGCGCCAGCTAAACCAGCTCCTCGCGAACCAGTACTTCTTCTACTTTAACCGCATCGGAGGTATCGTCGTCTCATTCCTCCTCCGCTGCTGGCTATGGAAGTCCTCGAATGCGTACTTTGAGATCGGAGGGATCCAGTTCGCACCCCTGGGAGGACGAATCATCTTTACCGACTTTCGCTACATCAGCAGGAACCAGAGCTTAAGGATTGTCAAAGGTGTGTGCTCTTTCCCGGAGCTCCTGCGGCTGCTGACGTCGCACGCAGGTCACATCACCTGGCGGTACTGGCTCTGGCGCGTGCGGTCCGAGGAGGATCATCCTTCAGGTGAGCAGCTCCTTTCAATGACCCAAAGCGAGCTAATGCCTGGCCCTGCGATCGCAGAAGCTCGATTTCCCTGCCGCATCACCGTCTCGCTCACGGGAGCCGAATGGTTCCTCTACAACCGCACGCCTTCGTACGACGCGATCCTCGAGCAGCTCGGCGTCACCGACCCGCTTTCGACGTCGTGGGATTCGAGAAGTAGCGACGAGGAGAAGTTGGCTCAAGGGGAAAGTGACGGAGGAGCGAAGGAGTCGCAGGAGAAGGAGAAGAAGAAGGCGAAGGGGACGACGAACTGGCTCAGGGAAGCCTTGCCGATTGAGATCAAGTGCAGTACAGGAGCAATTATCATGGGGAACCCGTCGACGTCGAACATCATCATCGCCGGGTTCGACAAGGTGGCAGGATCGTACGCTGCAGTCAAGGTCAGCTTGGGCGTTCCTCACTCTCGTCGGAACAACACTGACACGTCGTTTCAGTCTCGGTCGCAATTTGACGAGTACAAGCAGATCTATCGCCTCACCTTCGCTCAGCCCAAGATCGTCTTTCGCACGAACCCGGACTACGAAGGCCCCATGGACGCACACGGCGAAGCCGTCCTCTCTCGCCTTCAATCAACCCCGTACGTGCCACCCTTCTCTCCCTCGCCTACCTAACTCACATCCTTCCTCAGCGCCTTCCTACCCTCCTTCCTCCACAACCCAACGCTCTTCGCCACCCTCCCACTCTTTCGCTCCTTCCTCCGCTCCCTCCCCATCCCTCGCCGCTCCGACACAACCTCAACCCCATCACCTTCGGCCCCGGTTCAGCCCTGGTCTTGGCAAGGTCTCCCTCGCTATCAAACCGGCGGTGGCGCGAGCGACTCGGTCCAGCACGTCGAATACGCCAAAGTCACGACGCTCCTGACGAGCCCGGAGCTCGAGATGACCTACTACTGCGATACGGCGGGCAAGGTTCCGCCGGTTCCGAGGGTCGTGACGGGGTTCGCGGGACTCGAGACGTGCGATATTGGGAATGGGGATCTTAGTCCGGAGTGGGGAGTCGATCTGGTCGTCAAGGGTGGGATCATCACGTATGGGCCTTGGGCGGATCGGCAAAGGTGAGTCTTTTGAGGCTGTTGGACGGAGAGGAGCTGATGGAGAAGCAGATCGGAGCTTCAGCAGGCGTTCACGCCGACGACGTTCTTTGATGCGAAGGAGACGCCGAAGCTCAAGCCTGGAGATCTGAGGATGCATACGGCGATGAAGGTGTTTGTCGAGTTCAGCGAGGGCGCAACGATGAGGATCCCGACGAGGGAGGTTTCGAAGGTGCGTTTTTTTCGGCGCCGAGTGAGGAAGAGACAGCTGATGAAGGTGCGCAGGATTGGAGATACGACGGACTCGAGACCGATTCGTTCGACGATGCGACGATTCGACCTTATGGCTGGCTCGACGTTGCGCTCGGACCGAACTCTACGCTCTCCTACGTCCTTCCGATGGTCGCGACGCCTCAAGGCTACGATACGCTCGTCGAGTTTCATCTGGACGAGATGAGCGTGTCCTCGAGCGTCAACTACGCGACGTTTCTTAAGGCGGAGACTTGTCGAGTGCGTCCTCCCTCCTCCTCGAGCCACCGTCGACCCTGACCAGTTCTTCGCAGGTGCACGTCGGACTTCCCTTCCCTCTCATCTGGGACGCGCTTCGCACTTGGACGATCAACGTTACGATGGCCAAGCCCGACATCTCCCTTCTCCGCGACCACATCACCCTCTTCACCGACGTCGCGAAGGACTGGACCTCTGGCCCACCTGGGAGCTACGAGCATTTCGTGCCTTACATCTACGTGATGAACTTTACCCTCTCCGACTACATTCTCCGCCTCTTCGTCAACGACCACAACATCATCAACAACCCTGCAACGATCGAGGACAACAGTGCGTCGAGTTCTTGTGGCGTTCAGCGGGCTCGAGCTGACTGTTTCTCAGCTCTCATCATCGCCAAAGGACCTCGCCTCGTCGCGAATACCTCGATTCCCTCCGACGGCTACCGCATGGAGTGCTCCATCATCCCGTTCCGTGTTGCCGTGCGTCAAAATCTCTCGTCTTCGTTCAGCTCAGCTGAGTAAAGGCCGCGAATACAGATGTCAAACCTCGCTCTCTCAATGTCGCTCCCCGACTGGAACACTCATAGCGCCTTCCTCACTGAGCGATCCAGGACGTTCGCGACGACGCCAGAGCTCAACATCGACGGGAGCTATCGCTTCTACTCGAACGCGCACGAGGACAACGTTGAGCGGCTCGCGATCGCTGTGGATGTGCGTTTCGATCCCTCCGTTTCGCAGAGCAAGACTGACGAATCCACCGCGCAGTGTCACGACGTGGTCTTCAAGACGATGGGCTGGATGGTTCGACATCTCTTCAACGTGCGCGATGCCTCTTTTTGACCTGCGTTCACCTGCTGACGCGTGCGCGCTTCAGCTACGCGACAACTACTTCGGAACGTTCACGCACTTTGTCACGCTCGAGGAGTATCGGCAGCGACACGAGCGAAATCTTCAAGGTGATCCGCTTGAGCTCAAGTACCGGCCGGGTGTGGTAGGTCGACTCGCTTCTGCAGCTCGTGATCAGCAGCTGACGTCGCGAGTGCAGTCGGACGTCTTCGAGGTCGTGGTCTCGTTGGAGCTTCGGAACGGGCTGATGCTCATGCCTCAAGGTGCGTGCTTCCATTGGACTGGGGTGGCCTCAGCTGACGCTCTTCTGCAGAGCTGTACGACTGCCGAACGGCTACCGCGTTTGTGATCCCTATGATGCAGGTTGATCTTCGCAACCACGACTTCTTCATGGGTGAGTTCGTTTCTCATTTCGGTAAGCGCAGCGGCTGAACTCGACGACGACGCAGAAATGTCGCTCAATATCGAGCCATTCCGGATCATCGAGACGACCGACTGCGACGCTATTATCAAGCAGGACTTTGCCAGCCTTCTCGAGCAGGTCGACAGCATTCGAGTACAAGGTAGGTCAGCGGAGCTGCCCGCCGGGTTCGAGCTGACGCCTTGCTCGCAGGACTCGAAGTCACCGCAGACCGCCTTTTCGGGCCGCAACCTCGAACGGCGACCTACATCTGCATCTGGTCCTTCTACCTCGGCACGATCGTCGGCAGCGTACCTCCATCCTTCCTCCAGGCCTTCGCGCGAACGGGAGCAAGCCTCATAGCCAACTTCGTCGATCAGGACAACTCTCTCCCGCCCGACTTCAGCATTCCCCTCGATCCCGACGCAACGTTCCTCACAGTCGATCTGCGGTCGGTCGACCTTGCCGTTCGAGGAGCCGGCACAGCGATTCAGATCGACCTTCCTGACGGCGTCCAGATCCGCTTCGACGACCTCGCTTCGGCGCCCTTCCTCAAGCACGCCAATATCGAGATCCCGACGCTCTATCTTCGATTCTTGGCGCCTCTTTTCGGTCGTGCGGCACCGTGGATGGAGGTCGCGTCGCTCGATGGAGACCTTTCGATCGTACTCGGGCTGTCGGCGAGCGGATGGGAGGAGCGCGCGAGGAGTCAGCTTGCATTCGTTGCGCTGCAAGACGAGTTGACGGAGCGGTGTCCGTTCCTTTATGGACAAGGTCCTGGAGGTGAGCTCGCGTTTCGTGCGCAGGTTGACGTGGCGTTGTTGACGTTTGCTGTTCGCAGTTTCGTCCCATCGAGGTGGCTTGTTCCTACCTGCGCTGGAAGCCCCCGTGGCCTACGAAGGTATGCGGAGCTGCTACGGATTGCCATGACCTCTATTCTAATCGTTCGCATCGCAGCCAACGACCTGTGGCGGACCAGCTACCGACAGCCTTCCAGCGACAAAACGTTACGAAGGACATCGGTGAGCAGGATTTTTCGCCGTTCAAAAGCGATTAACTGAGCAAGTGGGGCGCAGATCGAGGCACGACGCCGACGAAAGCATGGCGGAAAGCGACACGAGCTCGGAGGGATCGTTCTCGGACCAGTCGGAGACGTCTGAGGGTTAGTCGTCCGTTTCGAGGATGGGACGCCGAGACTGATGCCTTGACGCTCTGCAGACGACTACGAAGCGATTTACTCCCGTCTACCCGGTCGTTCCAGCGGTGGAGACAGGTTCAGCGCGTACGGCGCGATCCTTCAGCTCTGCGAACGAGCGCCCGAAGCCGCGTTTCTCGACAAGCCGACCTTCCAGCGCCTACCTCCCGTACGCAGCTTCTTTCATCCGCCTCGACCTACCTACTCAAGCGATGTTCGATTGCAGGCCTTATCAGAGGACGCTCGAACGTTGCCGAGCCATTCCACAAGGCGCGACGTAGGCTCAGTGAAGCACCGCCTTGCCTCATTCGGGCCTCCCAGCACTCGGAAATCGCTCGAACGGACCTCGATGGACATCTCCTCCCGTCGACCGATTCGAATCGTCCTCACGCCCGTCGCCGTTCAGGTCGGAGCTGATGTTCTCGAAAGCATGCCGATGGTCAGCGTCCTCCCCCTCCTTTCGTTGAGCAAGGCTGACGAGGTTTCTAGGACCGCGACCTCGAACATCGCCTGGACGACCTGCTCAGCGATTACGTCGGCTCTCAGGACTCCATCCCTGTTGTTCGCTACGACAACCTCGAGCTTCAAGTCACTCTCCCATCAATCGAGATCGAGTCGATTCAAGACGTTCTTCGCCCCGAGGACACGATTTCGATTAAGCCGCGCGAAGGCGGAGCAACCGAGGGCGGCTCGACCGTCCTCTGTACCGCGCGCCTCGTGCTGGACGACGTCGCGATCTTCCTCAGCACGACGACCGACGGCTACGGTGGTAACGAGGCTCCTCCCGATGTCGCGTCGCCTCCCGTCGTCGTCGAGCGGAGACTACGCGCCACCGCCGGAGGAACCCACCTCGAGGTCTTCCACCCCTCCCACTCCACCAACCCCGGCTCGACTCGACAGAACCACACTCTCCCGGCAACTCTCCTTCGCCAGCGACCCACCGCACTCGAGCTCCGCATCGGACCCTGCGAGCTCAACGTCAACTTCAAGCCGGAGCGAGCTCAAGTCGCGCTAAACGGAGGCGACGCGCGATTGGACTTTGTCGACGAGGCAGCCGAGCTCGTTATCGGCTCCCTGTGGTCCTGGCGCGTCATCAACGACGTCGCTGGGCCGCTGGCGGAGAGGGCAGCGGAGCGGAAGACTCTCGCCCGTCGCCTGCTGTGGAGCATCGCCGAGGCTTCGGAGCACGCCTCGATCTCGTCCTTCCCGACATTCCTCAACCGAGTCTCGTACCTGGTGGGATCCTCGGCGAATCTCCGGTCCGAGGACGCCTGGAAGATCCTCCACCAGCTTCGCCACTGCCTCCGAGAAGCGCACGAGGACGTGGAGAAATTTGTCTTCGAGCCCAAGATTTGGCCCCCTCCAGCGACTCTCCTCTCGGACATCGTCGACATCCTCTCTCGATGGAGAAGCTGGGAGATCGACGCGGACGACCTCAGTCAATCCCCCTTCCTCTTCGCCCTCTTCGGCGCTCCCGTCGTCGACCACGCCCTTCCTACGCCCCCCGCCACTCTTGCGTGGGACGTTCCGTTCGACTTGGAGTGGCGCGCGGGACGATTCGAGGCACTTCTCTCGGATGGCAAGACGTCGGACAACTGGCTGGCTATCGGTCCGCTCGAGGCGTTCGTCGCGTCCTCCGGTCGACCTAGCTTTGGCGGTCATCTCCGCGTGCGGGGACGCGCGACTCTCCAGCTCCTCGATGGGGACGTCGATCGAGACCTTCTTCTCCTCGTCCGCCACATCATCAAGGTGAGATGAGGTTCCAGGCGTCCCGTGGTTGCGTACTCACTCGTTTTTCCCCTCTACAGGTCCGGCGCACGTTCGAGCACAAGATCCAGCTTTTCCGCGAAGGCTTAGTCGACCCGGTCGAAGATGGGGGCTCCGCCGTAAACGACCATTCCACCGACTTCCTCTCCTCCATCCCGAGCATGCTCGTGGACGTCTCTTTCGGCATTCGGCACTTCTCAGCCACAGCGCTCGCCGACAGCCTCGAAGCCAAAGCCGCCGCCAGCGACATCGGCGCTTCCATCTCCGTCTTCGTCGAGCCGACTTTGTCGAGGAGCAGTCGCCCGATGGCGCACCAGATCAACGCGAACAGCTCGTTCACCGTCGGAGGTGTCTCTTTCGCCGCGCGGGAGGTCACTCACGAGCGCGACGAGCTCCTCTTGTCGGCCGAGATCGAGGAGCTCAGCGTCGTCGGGAACGCCTTGGGATCGCATGCCTGGGAAGGCGGGCGGATGGACGAGATCCCTTCGCTTCACGTCGTTGTCGCGGCCCGAGCCGTGCGCACTCGAGTCCCTAGGGCCGCCATCAGGATCTACGAATTCGTCGAGACCTGGCGAAACCAGTCCTTCCCAACCTACGACTCCCTCCTCTCGGAGCTTCGACAAGGCCTCGACGACATCCAAGCCGACATCGTCGACCACCCTCATCCTCCTCCCTCTCCCTCCCTGGTCGAACTTCTCCTCGCCAAAGCCCGCATCGGCGTTCTCCTCGCCATCCCCCTCGTCTCGCTCGAAATGCAGGCGATCCCGACTCTCAAAATGGGCTACTCGATTCGCGACCTCTCCGCCCACGCCCGCACGGTCGCTCAGCCTGAGTCGGGACAGCAGGTCGGCTCGGTCGACGCCGGACTCGCAATCGTCTCGCAGACGGTCCAGTTCATTCCGATCTCCGACGGAAAGGGCACATCGCAGCTGCCTTCAGAGACCTCTTTCGACCTACCAGTCGTTAGGCTCAAGGCTCGGTTGGATGGCATACCCTGTCGGCACGTCACCTTCCTCGCCAGCATCGACTCGATCTCGCTCAAGCTCACGGCCGCCATTCTCGACCACATTCTCACCGTCCAGAATCGCTTCGGGAGCGACGTCGACGAGCTTTTGCGAGTCTTACGGCGGAAGCAGGACCTTCTCGCCGCCGAGGAGTCGGAGCCAGTCCCGGCTACCGGCTCGACGGACCCGCTCGAGTGGGAGGTTCGCATCGCCCTTCGCGGATTCAGGGTCGGAGTGGAGGGGCCGCAGGCGACGCAGTGGATCGAGGCGGAGCTCCTGGAAGGGTACGCAAGATCTTCGACAGCGGCGTCGCTCCAGCAGCTCCATTGGCAGGCGTGGGTCCAGAACCTCGCCCTCTCCCTTTCGCAGCGAGCGACGCACGCGACAGCGCATTCTCTCCTGTCCTCGGACCGCCGTTACCGCCTCGCCTTCTTCCGACTCGACCTCTCGCTCAGCAACACCGTTATCAACCTCCCCGACCTCCCCCAAGCGTCGGCTTACGGCGACGACCTCACCCCTCACCTCCATCTCCGCTTCCCTCGCGTCCACGCCGTCCTCCAGCCCACGGCAATCGAAGCTCTCGGCGACCTGATCGACTATTTTGCGGCGGAGATCAACCAACGGCGAACGTTGAGGCGCGGCGAGGTCGAGGCGATTCGGGAGCGAGTTATTCAGACGCTGGAGATGGCGGAGAGGCCCGCCGATTCGTCGGCGCCTTCATGGCTCTCGACGTGTGTGATCTCGCTCGAAGCGCGGAACATCGGCGTGGCGATCCCGCTCAGCGACGAGGGGATTCCTGCGGCGGAAAGCACCCTTCGTCGCGGAAAGTCCAGCCAGTCTCGACCGGCGTTCCTCGTCACTATCCCGTCGATCAAGTTCGCCACTCAGCGAGGCAGCGAGGGATACGCTCGAGTCGTCGGACTGCAGTTCCAGTTCGTCGCGGCGTTCGACCAGGGTCGCAAGGAGGACTTTGACGGGCCGACACATCAGTCTCTAAACCGCATCGTCCTACCCGAGATGCATTGCACGCTGCGGTCGCCCAGGGATGGGCCGATGCTCGTCCATTCGGACGTATCGGGACTCGAAATTGACCTCGAGTCGTCGGCGGTCGCCTTTGCGTTCTCGCTCATCGACGTCTACCACCAGAGCTACGAACGCTTCGCCAAGTTCTCGCCTCAGCCACTCGTCGCCGAATTGACTCTCGCTCGTTCGACTCCTCCATCGCCCATTCTCCTTCCCCTCCCCTTCCCCTCCCCTCGTCCCCCTCTCCCCATCTCCCCCAGGTTTCGGCCGCCCAGGCGACTTTCGAGTTCGCGAGCGGCGTCATTCGCCTCCACACGAAGAGCTCCGCCTGGAACCGACGCAGTGATGGGCCTACCACCCCGAAGCCAGGGCGACCGAAGTCGCACCGGCGCGGAGGCTCTCTCAGCGACTTTGGCGCGTTCAGGAGCGCGTTCGCGAAGGCTCCGGAGACGACCAAGGAGACCGGGGCTCACGCAGACGTCTTCCGGATTCCAGGCCTCTCCGTCTGGGCCGAGTACCAGGACACCGCGAGCAAGTTGGACTTCAAGAACCTCCACGTCAACGTCGTCATCCACACGAGCAACAACGTCCTCTACCCCACTCTCATTCCCTTCATCTCCGACGTCGCTAGCCAGCTCAAACGCCGCGCACTTCAATCCCTTTCGCACTCCTCACCACCGTCAGCTCTCCCCGCCTCTCCTAGCCACGTCCCCGCCCCCGTCGCTCCGCCAGCCCTCGGCCAACTCAAGCTCGGACTGAGTCTCAAGATCGACCAGTCTCGCCTCGACATCAGCTGCCTCCCTGTCGCCGAGGTGACGGCGAGGCTCACCTGGGAGAGCGGAGGCTTCATCCTCGCCATGTCGCCGGACTTCAAGAGCGCCCAGTTCGCGGTCACCGTTGACGGAGTCGCCGCTGGACTCAAGCATTCGTTCTCACCAGACGACTGTTTGAACGCCGAGGCGAAGGGACTCGCGTCGTCGGTTACGTTCCAGGCTGCCGACGAAGCCGCAGGTCGGCGCGCTGGAGTCGTCTCGATCGCCATCGACATCCCCGACGTTTCGGCTGCGATGAACTTTCGTCACCTCCAAGATTGGCTCGCGCTCAAGGCCGTTTGGATCGACCGCATGGACCTCGGACCAGCAGAGCCGAACACAGCCACCACTCCCGCCCCCGCGCTCCGCCCGATGGCGTCCATCCTCGAAGGCGACGCCGTCCCGCCTCAGCAAGCCAGCCTCACGACGACGCTCGTACTGGTCGAAGTGCGAAAGCTTCGCTTCGTTTGCGACCTCGGGCCGTCCATCGGTCGGTCGACGTTCACGGCGGACGCCATCAGCAGTCGTATTCGCTGGGTCGCCGAGGAGTCTCGCTGCTTGAGTTTGGGAATTGGGAAGGTCGAGGTCAAGGCGGAGGGGAAGATGGAAGGGTCGGCTTCGCTGGATGGGCTGTTGTTCGAAACGCGTCTGCGAGACGATGGAGCGGAAGGAACCAAGGCGACGGATCTCGTGCGTCTCCTTCCCAAATCCTGTGTTACAGCCCAAGTCACTGACGCAGTCTTTCGCAGCTCCAAATCAACATCGGCATCGGCAAGATTTCCGCCTCGCTCGACTGCGAGATCCGCAAGATTCTCATCCTCGACGCCGACCCCATCGCGATCAAGGTCGCGGACGACTGGTCACGAGCTACGACGGATCCAGCGGAGCTCGAGCTCGCCTTCGATGTCAAGATGGGCTCCTTCAACGTTATCGCGACGGTCGGAACGCTTCCTGCACTTCTCAGCGTCGCTCGCAAGGTGCAGGCGCTGGTTGCCGAGAAGGGCATCGTGGCGGACACGACGATCGCAAGAGCGGGACTTCCTTCTCGCCCGAACGCCTCTCGTCAAGGGCAAACAGCGGTCTCCCTCATCGCTTCCAAGCTCGGGACCGACTCAGCGTCCGGCGACGAGTGCTCCGTTCGGATACTCAACCGCCTCGCCATCGAAGTCGACCGCATCAGGATCGCCATCTTCCCAGGCCGCTTCGACGACGGCGAGGTCTATCGCCTCGACGCAGGATCGTCGATTCGCGCCCGGCTCATTCGAGGCGTCACGACCGACCGCAACATCCACCGCGACCTGCACCTCTTCCTCGGCTTCTTCTCGATCCGCAAGGTCAACCACCGCAAGCTTTCGAAGGAGCAAGAGACCTCGTACTCGCTCGCGCAGTGGTTCGACCTCTTTCGCACCTCAACCGAGCGCAACATCTTCAAGATTCCGACGACGCAAGTCTCGATGGATTCGGACCAGCTCGAAGGGACCCGTCGACTCGAGCACAAGTTCACGATGATCTTCGAAGGACAGGTCGACATGGCTCTCAACGTGCGCAGCTTTCTCTCCCTCGTCGACTGTGCTGAATCGTCATCATTCTTCGCAGTACGCCCTCATTCGCAGCCTCCAGGATCTCGCCAACTCCTTTCAAGCGCAGATGAACTCGGCTGGGACGGCTTTCCGCTCAACTATCACCACCAGCGTCGACGTTGTCGCGCCGGTCGCAGCGAGCATCGCTACCTTATCTCCCCAGGCCGACTCTCTCGGCCTCCCTTCGGCTATCTCCAGTCGTACCATCAACGAGGAAGACCTACCAGCGATCGTTCCGGACGTCACGCTCGTACCTCTCGGCAATGCGGGCGGCGGGGAATCGAGAGCGCTTGAGTACCATGCGACGGAGATGAACGTGCACCAGCCGAAGCTCAACTTGCTCGGAGAAGGTGCGCTCACTTTCGAATCGCGTACTATATCGATCACTGACCACTCTCGCTTCAGCAACGCCGCCTCTCGAATGGCTCGGACTTCAGCGTGCTCGCTTCCCAGCCCTCATCCACACCGGCGTGACTGCCTCGCTGGAGTTATCTTCCTCGCTTCGTCCTATCGTCCACGTTCGTCCTCTCCTTCCTGCGTCTTTCGTGCTGAGGCTGACGCTTTTTCTCGTACAGCTACATGGACCAGCTTGTACGGCAGAAGTTCAACGAGAATCACCGTCCTACCGTGGTCGGAGAAGGGAGCACGGCGGCGGCGGAGGCGGAGGCGGAGCATTCGGTTCATGTATAGGCGGGAGGTTTTACTTATGTTTGCTTGTTTTATAATGCACCCATCCGCACCTTGTACGTCTCGCTTCAGTACGTAGCACACTTGAGCTCCCTGCTTCGGGGAACTCGCCTCGCTATCGCTCCTCTCACCGCTCGTCCCCGATACGCACCCCTCTCTCCTGCACCGGCGCCAACGTGTCCCTTCTTCTCAAGTTCACTTTTGGTTGGGACCCGCTTGGGCTTGAAGAAGGAGAGAACTGCTCCGGAGAAAAAAACGTTCTCGCGAGGAACGAAGACCACCCCGTGCGAAGCTCGCTCCTCCCAAAGTTCGTAAATCGCAACGCCTTCGCAATTACAGCCCATCAGAACCTCTTCCTCAGGCACCTCCCCTCCACCCAAACTCCACTCGATCCGCCTCGTTCCCGTGGCAGGAGGAGGCAGAGCTTGGGAGGAGGCTGGCAGCTCAGCTGTTGCAATCTCGCACCTGGACGACGATCTCGCCTGCGCACCCGAAATGCAGCAGGACTACTTGAGGCTGATGTCGAGTACGATAGTTGCTGGGGTATTGTAACGAAGCTAGTACAAATGCGTGCCCAAAAAAGGTCCATCCTCGCTCCCCTCATCATCATCGCTGACTAACCGGCTGACTCGCCTTCGCCACCCTCCTCGCCGCATACAGCTCCCCCCTCACGAGCTCCACAAACACTGGCACGAGCGCCGGTATCAACGACAACTTGGGCGGATCAATCGGCACCCGATCCCTCTTCCTCCCCCTCGACTTGCTGTCCGGAATCCGCTCCAACCCTCCCGGAATCGCCGGCAGCGGCTTGCTCTCGCTCGTCGCCGACGAAGGCGCTTCGACAAACTCGTCCTCGTCCGAGTCGTCCTCGGAATCGTCCTCCTCCCTTGCCTCCTCGTCGCTATCCTCCGCCGAAACGTCCTGCACGTCTCCCATGACGCCGCCAATCTGGAGGTTCTGCATGACGCCGCTAACGAACGCCGCGTCCGTATCCGCTTCGCTCTGCTCGCCTTTGAGGAGTCGTCGTCGCATCCGCTCGTGGTGCGCCGCTTTGAGCTTTCGGTGGTACTCGATGATGGCGTCCACTTCGGCGAGGACGTCGGCGCGCTCTTTCCCGCCGATGGGGTCGAGGGAGTCGAGGTAGACGGGGGAGGGGAGACCGTCGCGGACAAAGTTGATGAAGAGCTCGATCCAGCGCATGAGGTTGTCGAAGAGACCTTCGCCCTTCGAGTGGACTTGGTGAACGAAGTGGTAGAACCGGGCTTCGTGCCGTGCGACGAGGTCGACGAAGATCTGGACGGTACGATGAGGATCTACGAGGTTCGCTGCGTTGAGTTCGAGGTTAGATGAGGTTCGCAAGGGGTCTGAATCGACCCAACGTACCCTCTTCGGCCTGCTCAACTGTCTTGATGAGGTCGTTGATGAAGGCTTGAAGATCCGAGAGCGAGTCGGCGATGTTGGCGGCCTTGTAGACCTTGGCAAGAGGCTCGTAGAAGATGGTAACGATATCCTTGAGGAGCTCCGACGTCGTCCCCTGCGCGCATCGTTCGTCAGCGCCGCCCGCAAATGGAAGGAGAACTGACGTACCTCGAAAATGAGCTCAATAAGCTGCTCCTTATCCCTCGCCTTTGTCAAAACGCGCCGCAAGACATGAAGGTCTTCGAACAACCACGCATCGTCATTATCGGGTCCCTCGTCGTCCTCAGGATCGCTCAATTGGTCCCGCTCGTGCTTGTACTCCTCGTACGCGACGCTCGCCCTCTGCACGCGCTGAAGACTCGCTCGGTCCAATGCCGGCTCCTCCGCCGCGCGCAAGATCACGCACATGAGGTCGAGGTTCTCCGCCGCTGCGACGTCTGTCAGGTCGTGCTCACGAACGAGAAGAGATCGGACGCACCAGCATCGGCGCGATAAATATCCTGAATCTCCTTCGGCGCGTCGACAAAGTTCTGCACTTTCGCACACATGACTTCGTCGGCAATCTTGCGCGCGACCATCTCGGCGTCCTCCCTCAACTCCCTCGCCTCGTCACTCAATCCACTGCTAAACATCCTCTGCAGCAGACTCGTCGACCCGAACGGCCGAGCGAGGAAGAGGTCGAGGACAGAGCGGACCATGGCGACGGGGTTGGAGATGCGTAGGATCCCTCGGAGCATGAAGTAGGGCATCATGCCGTGCATGCGTTTGAGCTGGGCAAAGACGGAGGAGGAGTTGTCGGAGCCGAGGAAGAGCTGGTAGACGGTTGAGGCGAGGCTGCGGGCGGTACTGCGTCAGCTTGCGGAGCTTGCAGAGGGTGGCGAGGGACGTACGAGATTCGAGCCCATTCGATGACTTTGCGATACTCGATCGGGAGGTCGAGGATGTTGTCCGTCTGCCTGATTGTCCCAAACACCCTCGTCAAACCATCGCTCTTGACCAGCTCCTCCCTAAACCCCCGCAAGTATCCCTCAAGCTCCGCCACCCTATCCTCCACCTCGACCCTAAAGCTCCTCGCCTCCTCCTCCCTAATCCTATCCATCTCCTCGCGCACCTCGACGTCCCTCATCTCCTTCTCGCCCAGCTGTATCGGGCTTTCGAGGAGGAACGATTGGAAGGCACCGCTGCTGCCTAGGACGGGGTTGGCGAGGAGGGAGCGGAGGTAGGCGCGGAGAGTGAGGCGGTTGCGCTCGCGGGAGAGAGAGGGGAGGTGTTGGTTGTCGTACGTAGGGAAGGCGTCGGTCGATGAGGGAGGGAGAGTCGGGTGGGAGGGCGTGGAGGCGGGGGTGCGGACTTCGGTGGCGCGGCGGTCTTTCGGAGGTGGTGCGTGAACGTCTTGCTCAAGGCACTCTTTTCGGAGCTGAGAGGAAACACGTTAGCGAGGAGCGCAAGGGAGGAGGACTGGACGAACCGTTTCTGCGAGCCGAACAAAGTCCCCGTACCGCCGCGAGACGTACACGTCCTCCTCCCCCTTCCTCCTCGTCCGCACAATAAACTCCTCGTGAGTCTTATTCCTCACGCGTCCCTTGACAATCGCATTCCGCACGCTAACGACGTTGATCGCAAAGAATTCGTCCTTCTTCGCCTGCGCCACCGCCGCTCCTTTCGCCCTCCCAGGCTCCTGCGATTGACTCGCCGGTACTCCCGCCGTAGCCGTTCCATCCTCCTCGATCCGAACGACTTCCTCCCTCCCGTCGTTCTCGGTAACCTTGATCGCAGCGCTCATGATGAGCCCCAAGTGCTTCTCCACCTTGCCCGCAATCTTCTTCCGCTTCGTAGGTCCCTCGTCCTCGTCCCCTGCACTGATATTTCGCGATACAAACGAGTAGACGAAGGGTTGTAGTTTGTGCGAGAAGAGTGTCGGAGGGGAGTGGGCGAGGAAGGGGAACGAGAGGACAAAGTGGTTAAAGGCGAATCGGAGGAAGGGGAGGTCGGCACTCGCTTCGCTGCCTTGTTCCTCTGCACGAGCTTCGGCGGATCCGGGTGGAGGCGCGGGGAGAGGCGATCCGTTGACGAAGCGAGATTTAGGGAGGAAGGGAGGGCCGAGGAGGGAGAGGGCTGAGGGGGAGTCGAGCGTCGAGAGTTCCGAGACGAATTCGAGAGTGACGAGTTCGCGTTTGAGGTAATGGGCGCGGAGAGGTGTTAGGGCGAGAGGGTCGTTCGGAGGCGCGGAGAGCGAGGGTGCGCGCGTGGGGGCGTAGATCCCAAAGTCGGCGGCGATGGAGGAGGAGCGAGGGGGAGGAGGGGGAGGTGCCATCTCGGAGGTGGTGTAACTGTAGTTGAAGAAGGTTAGCTGTGATCTCCTGGCTCCTGGTACCGCGCAGCAGCTCCAGCAAGACGCACCTCGTGTCGCGCTTGATCCGAGTCGAGGAGGGCTGGAGAGTTGGATCTGGTTTGCAGTGTGGCT
This sequence comes from Glaciozyma antarctica PI12, assembly GCA_002917775.1. Lineage (NCBI taxonomy): Eukaryota > Fungi > Basidiomycota > Microbotryomycetes > Kriegeriales > Camptobasidiaceae > Glaciozyma > Glaciozyma antarctica. The sequence goes on along the minus strand of KZ627146.1, from coordinate 857,663 downwards.
ACCTATATACTGTGAGTGAAGATAGAGGTCAGCTCTAGTTCGGTTTGGCGCGAGGTCAAGTACGCTGAGTCCCCGGATCGTGCTGGACTCGACGCCCCACCCGCTCTCGCTCTCAGCTCCGCCTCTCCTGCTTCGCCAGCTGATCCCAATGCTCCAGCTCACCACACGCTCCAGCTAAGCTCACCTTGTCGCCTGGATAAAGAGACCGAACGTGGTGGGGCGGTGGTTCCAAGGAGGTTTCGATGGAGCGTCCTGTGAAGGAAGTCAAACCGTTAGCTAGTGATTCTGGCCTTCTACGCGGTATCCTGCAGCCCCTCCTCTCCTGCCTGCTCCCCCTTTGCGATTCACCTGCGCCGGAGACCACCAAGTCCCAGCGAGATGGCCGAGCTGGCTGTTCGTACTCACCAAGTCGTTTGAGCCTGGAGCTGAGCTGGAATTTGCCGCTGTGTCTCGCCCTGTGCTGTTCGGCAAGCGGGTGGGGGCTTAGGAGAAGAGGAGCTCCTGCGCCAACCTGCGGACTGTGACGCATTAATTAAATGCTGGGTACTTAATGTTGGCGGGGAATGTATTTAATATTTCAACTCCGGCGCGAAGTGGTGGCGAAGACCCGGCTACTCTGCTGCTCTCCTCCTCGTCGTCCCTTGTTGAATCACACGATGAGCAAGCCAGCACCCAGCCCAGCACTCGTAGCAGCTCAGAAGAAGACTCTCGCGCGAATTGGAGCCATCGCAAACCAGTTCGAGAGCACTCCTGGCTCAGGTCGCCTTCACGGCAAGGTCGCCATCATTACGGGCGCAGGAAGCGAGAAGGGAATCGGGTGAGTCCTCTCCAGCGCCACCTACAACCCAGCTAATCCCCGCGCAAAGCCGAGCCACCGCCCGCCTATTCGCTCGAGAAGGTGCCGCTCCTACCCCGCCTTTCTCTCCACACGATGCTGACCTTCTAAACAGGCGCCAAACACCTCTACGTCCTCGACTACGATGCTCCCCCCTTTCCGCTTTCGCCGCCGCCATGCACGCGCGGTACCCCGCTCTCAAAGTGACAATCGTCGAGGCCGACGCAGCGGACGAAGCGGCCATCTCGGGAGTTTGTGAACGCGCGTTGGCAGAGGAGGGGAGGCTGGACGTCTTCTTTGCGAACGCTGGGATCGTTGGGATCAACTTGTTGGGAAGTACGGAGCCGAGCGAGTTTATGGAGGTGTTTAGGGTCAATACCCTTAGGTGAGTGCGGCGACTGAGGGAAGAGGAGGGAGCTGATGGAGAGAGTGCAGCTGCTTCTTGGCGGTCAAGCATGCGAGTGAGGCGATGAAGGCTGTCAGCAAGGAGGCGGGGAAGCTCGAGGGCGGAGGGAGTATTATCATGACTGCGTCCGGTGCGTCTTACCTCTCTCGCTGTGAGTTGGCTGGCAACTGACCCTCTCTCGCAGTTGCTGGAATGCGCTCGGGAGCAGGACCTATCGACTACTCGTACGTCGCTCTCAGACTGGCGAACTCGCTCCCACTAATCCGAGCCTTCGCAGAGCCTCCAAGTCGGCGTGCGCTCTTCCGATCTCTTCTCCCCCGTAAATACTAAACTAGCTTACTACAGCGTTATCAACATGGCCAACACCTCTGCCCAAACCCTCGCCGGAACCAACATCCGCGTCGTGCGTCCTTCCTACCGTCTCGTGCGAGAACCCTCGCTGATCCCCATTCTGACATGCAGAACGCCATTCTTCCTGGTCTTATCGAGACGGGGATGACGACCTACACGTTCGAGCGAGCAAAGGAGCGCGGTACGCTCGGAAAGGTCGGGCAGCTGAACCCTCTCCGTCGGTGCGTCCTTCTCTCTCCCCACTCTCCTTCTCTACTCCACCCCTTCATTACCGTTCCTACCTACTCTCCCTTTCTTGCAGGAGCAGGAATCTAAGCTGACTCTCAATTATCGCAGATTCGGCATTGCGGAGGAGGTGGCTCCCGCCGTTCTCTTCCTCGCCTCCGGTGCGTCTCCGTCCTTCCCAGCTTCTCCGCTTCCACTAAAATCTCCACGCAGATGACTCCTCCTACGTCCGTTCTTTCTTCTCTCTCGCGCAGCTCGTCGCTGACTACTTTCTCGCAGATCAACGGTGTCGCGCTTCCGGTTGATGGAGGATTGTCGAGCTCTCACCCTGTTGTTCCGGGACAGGCTTTCTAGGAGGATTGGAGTGGTACCGAGTGTAGTTGAGCTGGAACGAAGATACATCTGGGAACGTCTCCTCCGCCGGCTCAGCCGTAGCTGCGCAGCCAAGTACTTTGCGATCCTGGTTCGACTCTCCTCTTCCCCAGCTGTACACGACGCCCTACCAGTTAGGCCATGCCCCAGGACGAGATATCTCCAGTTCAGCCCACCTCGTATCGAAGCAGCAGGACGCCCAGCAGCACCACAGTCGATCTCGAGCTCGGCGTTCGCGGTACGCTCGGAGGAGGGGGAACGGGCAGGCCCAGGGACGACTCGGTGAGCACGCAAAAGGATGAAGCAGAGGTACACGTAGAGGGAGTAGGCTACCACCCCGACTCGATCGACTCGAGCAGGCGAGCTTCACCAACGCGGGAGGAGGAGGAGAAGGACCAGCTCAGCTCGTTCGAACGGACTCTCCACCATCGTACAACACAAGCGTACCACTCCCTCCTCCACCGCTCCCCCCGCCTCTCCCGCGCCATCAACTACCTCTCCGGCCCCTCCCCTCCCATCACCGAAACCGCCCTCAAGCCCTTCCTCCCTCGCATCGAATCCCTCTTCAACCGCCTCTTCCGCCCCCTCGTAGCCCGCCGAACCTTCCTCGTCCCTCTCTTCCTCACCGCCTGGTTTCTGGGCTTCACCTTCCTCGTCCGCGCCTCCTACTTCAACTCTTCCACCTCGGCCGGCGAGCCCTCGTTCATCGTCGGAGACGCGACCTATTGGAGCGGGAACGACGGCTGTGGCCTCAATGGAACCCGCTGCGAACCCTTCGTCAACTCCTCCTTCCTCTTCCGCTGCCCTGGGCAAACCCTCGCCCTAGAACTCCTCAACAACCGCGCCGTCGGGCCTCTCAACCTCATCTTCCAACCTCTCGTCGTGGGAGGGATGGACGAGCTGGCGACGTACCGCGCCGATAGCTGGATCTGCATCGCTGCGATTCATCGAGGGCTGTTTGGGAACGAGCGGGGAGGGTGCGGGAAGTTGGAGATGGTGGGAGAGTTTACGGGGTACGAAGGAGGGAGGAGGAACGGCGTCGATAGCGTTGGGTTCGGCAGCGTCTTCCCGAGCAGTTATCGCTTTGTCGAGGGGATCAATCAGGGCAACTGCCAGGATCTCAGGGACGACATCCTCGCGTTCAACGTCGTGATGACGGTGCTCTTTACGTTTGTGCTGCGGTGAGTCCCTCTTTCGCAGCGAGTTCGACGAGTGGAAGCTCATTCCACGTTCGCAGGCCACTCGCTTCGACTTTTTACTGGGTTCTGTTTTGCCTCGGCTTCTGGCACGTCGTCCTTGTTGCCCATCCTTCCGCCTCGCCTCGTGCGTTCTTTCTTGAATCCGCGAGGACTTCGCTGATCGCTCGCTCGCAGCCAACATCTCGCTCGGCTTCCAGTACTTCCTACCGGCCCTCTTCGTCGGCTACGTCTTCTGGCGCTTCAGTTGGCGCTACGTCGTCTCCGCTTTTGACGGAGCGATCCTCGAAAAGACCGTGTGGTACCTCGGCGGCTTCTGGGTCGGGGTTCTGATTAACGTGCGTATCGCTCCTTCCATCGACGCAGCAGAAGCTAAGCGAAATCGCAGGTCTCGCTCTCTTGGATTCCTATCACCCGCCTTACCCCTTCCGACATCGCAGCTCGCCCAGGTGGACTCGTTGCCGTCATTGTCCTCGCAATCTTCATCTTTCTCGTCATTGTAAACCAGCTACGCGTGATTCGACGTACAGGCTGGTTCCTCTTCTACCTCAAATGGTGCGTTCCTCCTCTCCTGCACACAACCGAGCGAACACCAACGAACGAGCGCAGGTACGCCACCGGACTCATCTGCGTCGCTCTCCTCTTCTGCATCCCCAATCTCGAATTCCGCATGCACCACTACATCGCCGCGTACGTCCTCTCCCTCCCTCCCATGCCTCTCCCCTACTAACGACCACACAGGCTCATCCTCATGCCCGGCTGCGCCTTCGTCACCCGCCCTTCAGCCATCTTCCAAGGTTTCCTCCTCGGCATGTTCCTCGACGGTATCGGTCGATGGGGCTTCGATTCTATCCTCCAGTCTGCCGAGTCGCTACGCGGAGACGGAGCGCTGGGGAGCGAATTACCGTCGTTCTTGACGAGCGCGACGAACTTTACGTTGGGGCAGGCGGCGGTGTGGTGGGATGCTGTACCGGAGGAGTTGGTGGGAGTGTGGGATGGGTTCGGGTTGATTGTGGATGATGTGCTGCGGTATGAGGGGACGGCGACGAACTTTAGTATCGCGGAGCTCGATACGAGGATTCCTCACTACTTTCGGTGAGTCCTTTGTTTTCGCTTTGGACGGATGGAGCTGATTGAGAGTAGGCTGGCGTACCAGCTTGCGGGGACGAGTGGGGATTTTTCGAAGGCTGCGACGGCTTTCTTATCGAACGGGACTTGGATTGATGCGGCTCCTGGGCCGGGATGAGCGAGGAGGAGGGAGCGTGTTTGTAGGATCAGTGCATGCCTTTCCCAACTGTGTATTCGCAGGAGTCGTTTGAGAAGGCGAGAGGAACTTCTGGGAACGAACTGCTCGCTGGGGGTGCACCAACCACCTCCTTAAAATCCCTACGAAACCTCACATCCCTACTGCTCCCCATTTATGTCCGCCACCAACCCCATCAGAACTCCCAACGCGATCCACCCAAACGTCTTCACCCCAAACTGCGTCTGATCCGCCTCCAACGCCACCCACCACGCTGCCCACGCTCGCTCAACCTGTTCCTCCACCTCCTCCACGCACCCCCGAATCTCCTCCCTCGTCGCCTCAAACAACGCAGACGTCTGCTCCTGCAATCGAATAATCATGTCCTGCCGACGCCGCTTGTCCTTGCTCGTCGCAGAGATTGTTCCGACGAACGCTTCCTCCTCGGAGAGGTGGCGATCGCGACGACGTGAAAGGGTGTTGAGACGACAGATTCGTAGGAGGTCGTCGGAGAAGGGTGGGAGGAGGGTCTCGAGCTCTTCGACGATGGAGGAGCGAGGGCGACCGAGGGTGCCGAGGCCGTCGATGGGGAGTTGCGAGAGGTGGGAAGTGAGGAGGCGGTTGCTGTCGAGGCTTGCATGCACTGGTTCGGGTGGAGGGGAGGGGGAGGAGGGGTCGAGCTCGTGCAGGGGAATGTCGCGGAACAGGCGGCCGAGGACCTTGGGGCTGGGGTAGAAGTCCTCGTCGACGCGACCGGCTTGATGCTCTGCGCAGAGAAAGTCGGGCTTGAACGTGTCCGCGCGCGGGAGTTGGCGGATGTCGACGGGTGTTCCGGTCTTGGGGAAGTCGACGGCATCGGAATGGAGCTCCGCGAGGCGAAGACAGTCGGGGCTGAACGTTCCCTTGACGTTGCTTGTCGGCGAGTGGCGAGGTGGCGAGTAGCGACGGCTCCCATGAGGTCGCTCAGAATGTCTGTGAGAGTGCTAGTCAGCGAATTGAGACTCGGTAGCGAGAACGCAAGCTTACAGTCCAGGAAGAACAACGCGCCATCGTTGATGGTGCAGGGACGGTTTAGCTTGTTCATGCGAGGAGCACTGTAGGCTCCTGGCTCTGAAATCCTGGAGCGAGCGGGAATGAGGTCGGGTCGCGTTATGAGCAAGTAGAGATCTCCGTCGAGGTCGCCACCACTGAGGCAGGACGCCACCGAGCGAGTTCCTGATTCGCAACTCCGTCAGCTCCTACTCACTCGCACGGAGCCATTGGGAACGTACCTTTGGTGAAGAAAACGACACAGTTCGAGAGTCCTCGGATGCGAGGTGCGAAGCCAGCTGGGAGCTTCCCTACCGCGCGAACGACCTGCGACGCAAATCGTCAGCACCAGCAGCAGGACTCGGTAGAAAATGACGCACCCGAACGTCGCCAGGATGGATCGTAGGAGACCTCGAAATTGCGATCTCGCCTTCGAGGTACAGCGTCTTGGGCCCCGGCCGCTCGACGCAAGCGTAGATCTCCCCCTCGCGCAAGAACCCATCCTCGTCCGCCACTCCGACGAGCGTCCAGCAGTCTGGGAGCGGGATTCGTGCGCGAAACTTGAGGTCGCGAAGGGCGTGCGTGACTGCGAGGTTGATGCAGGTCTGTGCGAAGGAGTCGGCGAGGAGGGAGGGACCGCTGAAATCGAGTCCGAAGAAGCGGGAGATGAGTCGAAGTGTCGCTGGGAAGTGGGAGGAGGTTCCGAGAGGTGGGAGTGAGGACGACGTGACGGCAGACGGAGGATTGATCGGCGTTGAAGCGTCGGGAGGGGGTGAGGCGAACGTGGTCGGCTGCACGTCGAAGCTCTTCGACGAGGTTGGCGGGCGTGCGAAGGTTGGTGAGGCGATGGGGGTCTCGTGGGAGGAAGGGACGGGAGTAGGTCGTCGAGTCGAGGTCGTCCTCCAGCCAATCGTAATCGTCTCGCTCCGGTTCGTCGCCACTGCTGTGGAGGAGATGCGAAGCGAAGAACGCGAGCACTTTTTCCGCGCCGACGGCTCCCAAATTTCGCTCGAGCGCGCCGACCTCGCTCTCCAATCCGCAGAGCTGATCCGGGTCGAGGATCCCGTTCGACAGCATCAGCTGGAGCTGGAAGGCGACGAGAATTCCGAGGCGTGACATGATCGAGCTTAGCTTCGCCAGCTTTGCCGGAGCGTAGAGCTGACGACGCTCGACCTTGATGGTGGAGGTGACGACCTTGGGGAGGCGAATCTTGTTGCGACGATGGCGGAACTGATCGAGTTGCGAGGACGAGGGGAAGAGGATGCGGATTTGGGAGCTGGTGAAGTAGGAGGTGTGAGGATTGCGAATTGTCGAAAGCTGCCTTGCGACGGCGAGGAAGTGGAGAGTCCTGGCGGAACATGTCTTCGAAGAGGGATTCGAAATGGTCGACGTCGAGGCCAAATAAATTGGCGCCGCTGCGGAGGAATTCCCTCCCCGTCTTTTCGAAGAGGGGAGGCTTGGCGAGGAGGACGAGGACGGAGGGAGGGGAGCCACCGAGGGCGAAGATCTTGTCCAGCGACGAGAACGGTAGGCAGACCGTCTTCGCCTGATCCGACGACGTACTCCTAACGACAATCATCCTCCTTTCCCCGTCGAAAGAGATCACGCCGTCAGGCAGCGAATGCTCCGACTCGGGCGAGAAGACGTCGTCGCCGCACAGTCGTCCGAACTGCATCCTGACGATCCGAATAGGATCACTGAGGTCCGCCAGCTTCTTCCTCTTGTCCCGCTCGAGTTGAGGATCGACGAAAGGGGTCGTGCGGAGCTTGTGAAGGAGCTCAGGTCGCAGTTCCTCCCTCGACGGTCCGAACGACATCGTGCGACCGAGAACGTCGATCCGACTCCTCGCGCCTCGGCCGTAGCTGGCGAGAAATCGGTGGGCGAGATCAGCGTCGGGGATGGTGAGCCGAGTGGCGCTGGAGGGGTGCTGTTAGTCCCGGTGTTCGCTCAAGGCCAATCGAGCAACGTACTGGATCCTACGCTGCTGTGATCTGGAGCAAAAAAGAGTCAGCCCCGCACGGAGAGTTAACAAAGCCGCGCAGTGCCTGAGGAAGGGGTGGAGCAAGCTGGCGATGGCGCACGCAAGGACCCGACTCCAAAGCTGGCTCAGAGACTCAGGAGCGCACTGAAGCAAGCAGCTCAAGACTGACGAAGTGGGAGGAGAGAGAGAGAAGGGCGTGATCGGCTCGACGGGACCCCCTTCGCGCTCGACCCTCGTCTTTCGACCTTGCCGCCGCTTGGAGGAATCCGGGAGTGGGTGGAAGCTGGTGTGAGCTGGAGGAGACGAGCAGTTCACTCAAAGTGAGGCTCCAATACAGCCGAGAAGACCCTACACATTAAATCCTAACTCGCTGCCCGACTCTAATCCTCCTCGCTCGAATCAGGAATGTCGTCCTCCCTCTCCCTCCGTCTCTGCGCGTCGTAATCCGACCCTGCACCACCATCAGCTTCCACCCACACCGTCATAGAGGAACAACGCACCGATCATCTGACTAAAGCTCATAGCTCCCTGATCCCTCCCCCTCGCCGCCACCCCTTTACCCGCCACACTCCTCCTTCCCTCGATCCCCGGATCCAGCGTCGCATTAATCGTGCTCGCCAGCAACTCCATGTCGCTCTCCCCACTCTCCTCGCTCTCCTCCTCCTTCCCCCTCTGCACCGCACTCCTACTCAACACGCTCCCAGGAACAGCGAGGTACCCCTCTGGCCCTGAATCCTCCTCGTCGCTCGCACTGTTGCTCGACTCATCACTCCCACTCGACTCGTCGCTCCCACTCGATTCAGCGCCTACAGCACTCGATCTCCGACGCTTCTTCGCAGAAGTAGACGGCATCGGCTTCTTGGACGGCGCTTTCGAAGCCGTTTTAGGGCGCTTGGAAGCGGCGTGCGATTTTGGAAGAGACTTGAGCGCGACGGCGGGTTTGGGGAGGGACTTGCGCGCGACGGCGGCGGGGGCTTTGGGAGGCGTCTTGCCGGCTGGAGGGCGGGTAGGAGGTCGAGGAGAGGATTTGGGAGCGGCGATGGGGGCGGTAGTTCGAGGAACGGGGACTGGGGCGGAAGGTCGAGGGGCAGCGACGGGTGGTCGAGGAGCTCGGGCGGAGGGGGGAGATTGGCGAGGAGGGAGGGTCGGAGTCGCGGTGCGTGAAGGGGCGCGGGAGGGAAGGGCGAGAGGTGTCAACGGTCGAGGAGGGGGTACGAGGGGAGGCGCAGCGGCTGGTACCCGTCGAAGAGGATGGAGCGTACTCCCCGACGCGATGGGTGCCTGCGGAGCTGGACTCGTCTGCCTGCTGCTGTTCGCACTCCGTTCCCTGCTTCCATTCGCGCTTCTCCCCGTCTTGGGCGTCGGCCCAAAATCCATCTCCTCCACCTCGACCTCCATCCCCCTCTCCTTGACCAGCTGGACCTGCCCGAAATCCTCCACCTCTGCTTCCTTCCCCCGTGCTCCGCCCTCGCTCTCTGAACTATCTCCCGCGCCAATGAGCTTCCCGACAGCTTGCATCGCGCGGTTCGACGCCATCTTGCGGAGGTGGACGGGCGGGACGGAGGGGACGCGTATCTCCTCGTCCGAGGATTCGTCGTCGGACGCGCGTGCTGCGACAGCGGCGGGGAAGGCGAAGGAGGGAGTTGGAGCGGCGGTAGGCACTGGCGGTACGGCTGGGCGAGAAGAGCGGTCATGGGAGAGTCGAACGTTGCTGTCGAGGTGTTGAAGGGAGTAGCTCTGGAGGCGCGCCAGGACGCAGTTAGCTCCGGGTCCTTCCTCCTTCCTCCTAGCAGAGACAGCGCACCTGTAGCCCCTCGTCCCAGATAAGAACGCATTCCACCTCTTTCGCCGCCGTCGCCTGCCCGGTGAACCTCACATCCTGCTCCGACCCCGCGCCGGCTCCCGATGCCGCACTGGACGGAAACGAAGCGTAGAGGGAGTCGGGCAAGGAAGGGTGGGTAGAGAGCGTTCCAGGCTTGGTCGGATCAAGCGATTGTGGTTTCTGCGAATCTGGGGAGGGTGGAAGGGGGTCAGCGGGGTTGCGGCTATGGCGGAGAGAGATGCGCTGACAGCGGAAAGCGTACACCCCTTCGATGCTGCTAGAGGGGTTACCAAACGAAGGTCCAAAGTGAACGTCGAGAGTCTCGGAAGAGGCGGAAGCGACCTGCGCCATAGTCCGCTCGAGAGTGCGCGTTGGGTCCTCGAGATGGGGCGAGACGGGGGTGGTTCTCGCGAAGGCGGAAGAGGGCGCCGACTGGGGCGAGTCGGAGCTGGGAAGGCGGCTCTTCAGGCTCGGTCGAAGGGCGTGGTGGTGCTGTCGTTGGGGGAATCTGGGAGGGGGGAGAAGGCCGAGGCGAGGCGTGTGCTGGCATACACTCGATCTGAGACAACGGCTCCTCTTTTGCGCTCGCTTTCTCTCTTTGACCGACCTCGACAGCCTGGCAGTGAGAGTCCTCAGCGAGCGTACACGAGTGACGAAGGCACATTTCAGGACGAAGCCGGCAGGTGTCGGTGAAGGTTCCTCCGCCCCGCTCGTTCGCATTCGACTCTCCCTCCAGCTCCAAGCTCCTCGCCATCCCAGATTCGAAGCAAGGATCAATCTCGACAGCCTCTCCCACACGTCAGAATCACGCTCTTCTTAGTCCGTACATCATCTACCCTCCCAACCGCTCTAGACCCCCCATCTACTTCTTCGCCTCCGCCAACGCATCCTCCCTATCCTGCTTGATCTCCGCAATCTCCTCATCCAACTCCCTGTACTCTGCATCAGCTCTCATCCGACGTTACCGAGCGAAAAAGTGGACGTACATATCCGCAGCGTCGTCGAGTTCGAGAGGCTCGCGCTCGAGGAGAGGCTTGATGATTCGGTCAAAGTCTGCGTTTCGATCGTTAGCGCCATGTGGTATGGAGCAATGTGGGAGACGAACAAGGGTGAACGGCTTCGTGAGGGTTGGAAGCGCGAACGCGGTCAAAGTAGACCTTGTACACGTCGCCCGAGTGGACGCCGAGAGGCGAGTTGATCTATTCTTCTCCATCAGCTCCATCGGCGAAGGAAGAGAGAGAAGGAACGCACGATGTGGTCCGAGTAGTTGAAGGAATCAACGAGCGAGGTAGCCGACTTGCGAATCTCAGCGCACAGCGCGCTGACCTGCTCTCTCGCATCAGCTTCCTCCTCCCGAGCGAAACAGCGACGAAGGGAACGCACCTCGGCACTGATGAGGTCCATCTGCTCGGCGTTGTAGAACCCGTACTTGAGAAAGTACTGCGCGTTCTCCTCGATCGACCAGGTTCCGTACAGCCTGCAGATCATCTCGAGCATCGTGACGACGCCGTTACTCGGGTCTTCCGTCTTGGCGAGCTCGACGAGCGAGTCACGGAATTGCCTGCGAGTGGCGTTAGAATCTTAACTAGCCAAACGAGGGAACGAGGACGAACCGGTAGATGTATCCCGTCGTGTGGACCTTGGCAGCGATGAACCTCTCCTGCGAGCACATCTCAAGCGCCTCGTCCTTCTCCTTCCCACTCTTCAAGAAGCCAGCATACACCTCCGCAGCCTTCTTGACGACGTTCGCGGCGACGCACGCCCACGCCGCATCCATCGTCTCGAGGTCGGTCGACGCTGCGTTTGAAGGGCACGAAGTCGAGAGGACGCCGGGGAGAGAGTTGAGGTAGGCGGTTCCGCCGGGCTGCTTCTTGCCCGAGACGGCGTCCTTGTACGAGGCGATGAGGGAGCGGCCGGATTGGAGAGAGAGGATCGTGTTGTCGCCTTCCCAAGTGCACTGCGACGATGTCAGCTGTGTTTGAGAAGCGGGGAGAGAGGAAAGGACGGACCTGGACTGCCTGGTCGTTGTACATGCTCGAGAGTCCCGTGTACGCCGAGTAACCATGTCCTCCGCAGCTGCACTCGCGCATCAGTTCTCGCTCCTCCACCGACGAACGAGAACGAAAGACTCACCTCGCACGACACTTCTCGATCGTCTCAAGCCCGTTCCAGGTACAGAACGCCTTGAGTCCCGCACTCGTCGCATGCGTCTCCTTGAGCTTCTCCAGCACCTCCCTCGTCTCCTCGGCATCCGAATCCGCTCCAAACGCCTCGAGCTGCTCGCTCATCTCCTCAAACATCTTGGTCATTCGCAGAGAAGTGAACCCCATCGCGACCGCCTGCGCGAGGAGGGGGAGGAGGCGACGCTGGTGGATCGGGTAGTCGAGGATCTGCGATTCGAACTCCTTGTGTCCGACCTTGAACTGGCGACGAACGGCGGCGTAGCGAAGGGCGATCGTGAGAGCCTTCTTGCTGACGTTGGCGGCGTCGGTCACCATTGCCGTGCGACCTGTTCGAAAATTTAGCGCGATTGCGAGCGAGGAATGGGAAGGACGAACCGGCGAGAAGAGCGCCGTAGGTGAGCTGAGCGAGAGGAGGCTCCTGGACGACTCCGTCGCGAGTAACTTGGGTGTGCTTCATGAGCATGTAGGCGCGAGGGATGCGCACATAAGTGAATTGGCTGCGAAAACGTGGTCAGCAGCTGTTATTGCGAAGGAGAGGATGCACACTCACATCCATCCGTTGTCGATACCGTCGCGTCCCATCTTCTTGCCGATATCTCCAATCGCGACTCCAGGGAGAAGCTGGAAAGTCCTGCGCACACGGATTAGCTTCCTGCGTACCCTCGAAGCGACACGCGGACGAACGCAGGGTTCCTGAGAGGGACGATGAAGGTCTTGGTGCCGTAGCCGACGCCCTTGATCATGAGCTGCGCGAAGACAGCACTGTGCGTCGCCGTCTGCGCTGCTCCTCCGATCCACCACTTGGTCGCGCTGACGTTGGGCGTGTGAATTACAAACTCGTCGGTCGCTTCGTCGAACGTCGCCGTCGTCTCGAGTCCCGCAACGTTACTCCCCTGCGCGTCTCGTTAGCTCCCTTCCACCGCGAGAGAGGTAGGAACGCACATGAGCCAACTCGGTCATCGCAAAGCATCCCACCATGCCGTTCAAGCCGAGCACGCCTTTCTCAAGCCAGTACGAGAACTGGTTCGCTGAAGCTCCCGAACGGATGGCGCCGAGGAACAAGCCATAATGCACGCCGAAGCGAGTCCAGAAGGCAGGATCGGCGATTCCTATCAGCTCCATGCGCTTGGTGAAGACGTCCAGCTTCTCGTTCGTAACGTAGGTGACCATCGAGGCGAACTTGCTGAGTAGGGTACGGGTCAGGCTGGGACGACGTGTGGGGAGACGACCGACTCACGACATGGTCCTCTCGCGGATCTGGTTCTTGCTGAGGTCGTGGATGTCGTCCAAACGAAACACCGGGTCACGCTCGATCTCCTGCGGTCGTCAAGGACAAGGGTGAGCTCTCGAAGCTCCGACGGCGGGCTGAGCGTGCGTACCTTCATGAACTTCTCCTTGAGCTCGACGTCTGCACGGGATCGGTGGGTTAGCTCCACTGGTACGCGGCCAGGACTCAGCGGGACCGGCGTACCTCGTTGTCCTCCTCCCATCGCATAAGTCATGCGACGGAGGTCAAAGGGGAGGTAGCTACGTTCCTTCGCCATCGTCTCCATCGGTGTAGGTGGGGTCTTGTTGTTCGTTGCTGCTGCCATCTTGCTGTTGTTGAGGTCGTGGTTGGTTCCAAAGAGGTAGGTCCCTTCCTCTGGCCTCTATAACACGAGCTCGAGGAAATCGAAGCCGGGGAGCCCTTGGCCCGGGTAGCACCTCAGTCGCGAGGTGGCGGATCCGAGATCGAGCTGCTACTGCGTCTCGGCGACCTTTTTCAGAAGGAAACGAGTGCGAGTTCGCTCCAGCCACAACGAGGATGCCGAGGGGGCAGCTCGAATCTTGCTGAGGACTTGAACGACTTGGACGCCAGGGCCTCTGCTTGAGTTTGGCTGAGACGCGCAGCTTTGACCTCCTCTTGCGGGGGGCTGCCAGTGGACGTTTAAGGGAGAAGCTGGTCGCACGAACTTATTGGCGCGGCGGCGGCGTTTGCGGCTGCGAAGGTCTGGGAGGAGAAGCAGAAGAAGGTGCGTTCACTGCGCGATAGAGCTCGCCATAGGGAGCTGACGAGGCTTGGATGAGCAGGAGGGGAAGCCTTGAGCACGTGCGTTATTTCTGCTTTGAATGAGGAGACGAGCTGATCCTCGATGCGCGCAGATCCGCTTGCGGTGGAGGTTATGGCGGCTCTCGCGGGCGCTGAGGTTGACAGGGTGAGCAGATTGCATTTCTCTATAGATGGCTGCTGATACTGCTTGCCCTCCAGCTCATCGAGACGAAAGGATTCGACTTTATCGACCGCGTACGGGCTGCCGCCTTCTCCCACGCGAAGCGTCGCTCAACGTTTTCGCGTAGAAGAAGGCAAAGTGGCACGCGAAGAAGCAGGCGACCAAATCCATCTCCGAATACAACTGCTAGGATGTTTGAGGCAGCGTATCTGCAACACGACTCGAGACTCCCGGACTCCGAAGGGCTGGTTGCGAAATTCGTCTCTTTGAGACCGTTCGTTCTATTTCTCTTGCACCTTCGCTGCTTGTAACGATCCTCTCCCTCCTTTTTCGTACAGTGCCGGGACGTTAACTCTTCGCGAACCTGCTCTGGAACCCCGTGCTAGCGGCCTTTCTACTCCCTTTGTACAGAAAGGCGTAACACCGCCCGCCTCCTTTTGATCCACCTCCTGCTCCTCTCCAAATATTCTTCTTCCTAGGCGCTCCTTACTCTGTTCTTAAAGAAGTGCGCGCAGCTGCGGCGTATCCTCCTTCCCGCTGACCTAACCCCACAAGTCCAAATGCGCAGAATACCACCGCCGCAAAGATACATGCAGAGAAGCAGGCGAGCAAGTCTGTTACGGAGTGCAACGCCCGCGACGTTTGCGCCACGACTGGTGATTCTCGGACTCCGGAGCTGTGTGGAAGTTTGTTGTCTCGAGCCCGCTTTCCCATTTCTCTCCCTCCTTCACTAGTAGACATGCACCTGACGCGGACTGGTCTCTTCACACTGTCACCTCGTTGCCCCGTCCTCGGCCTTCGCAAGCTGTTTGCGCGATCTAGAATTCTGCACCAAACTCCGGTACCGGCAGACGGTCGTCTCGTTCCCCCTCGCCCCTGTTTGACTCTGCTCGCGTGAGCGTCAGGCTCTAAGCCTTAAAGGGCTCCACAGCATGGTCGGGCTTTGAGCTCGAGGGGGCGGGCTGAATTAATTCCCCCAAGTGGGGCTGAGATATCGGAGATGAATTAAATAATCGACCTTGCTGACTCCCGCGGCCGCGCCCCCCGCGTGCTTGGTTTCGACCACAACCCAGCAGGACACGATGGACTCTGCCGCTACGATTCCCGACTCGCCTGCTCGATGGAGCGAAGGACCAGAGGCGATTGACCTCAGCCACCACCTCTCCCAGCTCAGCCGAGAGCGAATGACCTCTCCGCTCAAGTCCCTTTACAAGTGCGTCCACCCTGCGTTCCCCTTGCCGCCCGAGCTAACACCAATACGCACAGGTACATGTCCCGGCCAGGCATGACGATGCTGGCCGGAGGACTTCCTTCGCCGGACTACTGTACGACCCCCTCTCTCTTCCTCTCCGATCCCGCACTCACGCCCGCCCGGCAGTCCCGTTCGAGAGCATCTCGGCGCAGGTCCTCGTTCCCAACTCGTTCAAGACGACCGAGAGTAGCTTGAGCTGGCTGTGGACCATCTTTGGCAAGGGAGCTCCCAAGACGCGCGGGGTCGAGATTCCCAAGTATGTCGATAACGCGGGGCCGATGAGCGTGCAGCTGTCTACGGCTTTGCAGTATGGTGCGTTCGTCTTTATCCTCGAAGGTACAAATCTCGACCGAACTGACGACGTCACGCAGGAACTGCCAACGGTCTCCCCGCTCTCCAGGCCTTTACCCGCGCTTTCGTAACTCGCGTCTTCACCCCCGCCTACGCCAACTACGAAGTCATCCTCAACGCTGGATCGACGGACGCCTGGTCCAAGATCTGCACGACTCTGCTAGAGCGCGGGGATGGGATTCTTTGCGAGGAGTGGACGTACCCGAGTGCCCTTGCGTGAGTCCCCCGTTAGGTGGGATGGGACGATTGGAAGTGATGCGGGTGCTGATGAGTGTGTGGACGCAGTGCGGCTTGGCCGAGCGGATTCAAGCCTGTACCGCTCAAGATGGACGGCGAGGGAATGACCCCTGCTAATCTCGAGGAGGTTCTCGCTTCCTGGGACCCCGCTGCTCACGGTGGAATGAGTCGGTGCGTCCTTCCCTTCCTCATTGAGTATGCCTAGCTAAATGAGTCGCTTCGCAGTCCTCGAGTTCTCTACGTGCGCTCGGAGCTCGCTTCGATGAGGGAAAAAGCTAACGCCTTCGCACGCAGACCGTTCCCGTTTGCCAGAACCCCACCGGCGCAACCATGCCTGCCGAACGCAAGAAGGCTATCTACGATATCTGCGTCAAGTACGATGTCATCATCGTCGAGGACGACCGTGCGTCTCCTCCTTCCCTTTTCGAGCTCATCCTGATTCGCTTTCTCGCAGCCTACTACTTCCTCCAAGCAGGCGAGTACGAACTACCCGAATCTCGCTCGCGCAAGACCGCCGAAACGGACGATCAGTTCCTCGCGAGCCTCGTTCCCAGCTACCTCAAATTCGACTACCAAGGTCGCGTAATCCGCATCGACACTTTCTCCAGTCCGTTCCTTCTTCACCCCACCTTTTCTCCGCTGACTGTTGAGCGCGCAGAGACAATCTGCCCTGGATCCCGTCTTGGGTTCCTCACTCTTAACCCGGTCTTTGCGGAACGAATGCTCCGTGCGAACGAGAGCTCGACGCAGGCGCCGTGTGGGTTCGGACAGGCGTTGGTGACGAAATTGTTGGTGGAGGAATGGGGGATGACGGGGTACTTGCGTTGGCTCAAGGGTGCGTTTGTCCTTTCCTCTCCTTCCTCGCCCTCCCAACTTGCCTCCCCACCCTCCGCCCTCCCTCCTCGACTAGCCGTCCCACTTTCTCCCCCTCCCCGCCTCACCCACTTCTCTCGCAAGCTTCGCGCTGACCACCTCGTACAGGCCTCAAAGCGCAATACCGCGAACGACGCGACATGCTCGTCGACTGCCTCCTCGACCAAGGCCACGCCGGCCTCGACACTCGCTCCTCCTCCACCGGCTTCGAGCTCCGCACGCGCTCGCACGACGAGAAGGGATTCTCTCGGTCCGAGAAGAACGCCGATAAGACTCTCCTGTCGTTCGTAGCGCCCCAGGGAGGGATGTTCGTTTGGCTGAGGGTACATGTTTCGGAGCATCGCGAGTATGGGAGGAAGACGACGCAGGAATTGGTGATGGAGTTGTGGGAGTTGATTGCTCAGGCCAAGGTCCTCATCGCGCCCGGAACGATGGTGCGTTCTTTCTCTCTCCCCTCTCTCCTCACCTCCCCTCGCTCCTCACCTCGCGCGCGCGCACTAAAGGTGCTCGCAGTTCTCCGGCCGTACGTTCGGACAAGAGGACGCGCAGGAGGAGCTCGTGCAGGAGGGCGGAGATGGGTTCTTTAGGCTCGCGTTCAGTACGGCAGAGCGGCGAGCGAGATGAAGAGTGCGATGAAGGTTGTGGCGAAGGTTGTGAAGAAGTTCTTTGAGTAGGCGCCGGGGTGTATGGGTAGGGCGTGGTGTGGAATGTCGTGCAGCGTACGGCGGAGAGAGAGGGATTTTGAGAGCTAGCGATTGAGCGAGCGAGGTGGTCGAGATTTGAGTGGCGGCTCGGAGCAGAGGGCTGAGCGGGGTAAGTGCGATCTCGTTACCAAGCTGAGAGGAAAGCAGGGAGGTAGGCAGGCGGCTTGCGGACTTGTAGTCGTGCGCGGTGACGCCCATGTGCTGCCGCGCTCGATGTCGACTCTACGCTCCATGTCGACTCGACGCGAAACTTGCGAAGACGAGAGACGGGCGTCCTCCTCTTAGAGGGATGAGGGGCCTGCAAGATTGGTCCCGCGCAAGATTGAGCTGCGCTACTTGCGAGCGCGAAAAGAGAGCTGGAACCCTCAGCAAGAAGAACTATGATGTGGGAAGCGGCTGAGTGAGGACGCGAGGCTCTCGAATAGATCTCGCTGGGTTCGAACACTTGGATGCGCTTTCCCAAGCTGGCCGACTTACGAGAGGGTGTTTGGCCGAGTGGTCAGGCGGCAGTGAGGGAAAGCTTGGGGGTGATTTCAGTAAATGAGAGCGAGATTCAGACAGCTGGATGAGGGAGCGAGCGAGGGGAGCGAGAATTGAGCGGCTTGCGAGAATCAAATGCGCAGAATCGATGGGCGCGATGCTCGCGGGTGTTTGGCCGAGTGGTCATGGCGTCGGCAAGTCGAGTTTTTTATCTCGCACTACAACTTTACTTACTATTTCCTATTGCAGGTCTTAAGCTCAAATCAGCCGAGAGATCCGATGGTGCAAACCGCGCGGGTTCGAACCCCGTAACACCCAAGTCTGTTCTTCGAGGCAGCCATTTTTTTGGTCCCTCAACCCCCGCATCGTAGAACAGGAGACGCTCTCAGGCTAAGGAAGCCGAGAAAGACAAAATTCCACAGGCAGCAAACCCCCCAGCGCAGTGAGACCCAACTCACGTCGCAAAGCCCAAACTCCCGGCCTTACCGCTCTTCTTCCTCCGGCCAAACCCAGCATCAGCCTCGGACCCCCTGAAGGCACAACGTAGATAAAGCACGGCCTCAACGAAGGGCTCCCGTTCACTGAGGGAAACAAAAACGAGCACCGCCGAAGTAGCAAGCCGTCACCCTTGTTGCGGAGAGCAGCGACGAGGGCGAAAGGAGCGAATCAAGGAAGCAGCGAGCACAAGCAGTCACTGCCAACTCACCAAATCCACTGCCAACTCACCAAAACACCAGCTCAATCAACTCTTGCACGCTTCGGCGCCGGCTCCACAATCTCGATACTGCTGTCCCTCGACCCCTCCGCAGGTATCACCTCGGGTACCTTCTCCCCCACCAAAGCCTCCTTCACCGTATCCTCCTCCTTCTCGTCGTCGTCACCCTCATCCTCCTCATCCTCATCCACCTCCGACTCGCCATCCACCTCCCCCTTGGCCAAATCAGGACCGAAAACGGTCTTCCTCGACACGCTGATGTACGCCATCTGCCCATCTTCAATCTCCACCGCCGCGTAGTACATCCCCTCCTTCATCTCGTCGTCGATAGGCGCGAGGGCCTGCCTGCCGTACGAATCAAGGTCATACTGAAGCTGCTTGGCGTCCTTGCGCGCGGCACGGTTCGCGGCGAGGAGGGTCGAGTAGAGGTCGACAGAGGTCACCTGGCCGTACTCGTGCTCCTTGGTCTTTGTGACGACGTAGATCGTGGCCATCGTAGGTGGGGAGGGAATGAGGGGGAGAGAGGCGGTCTGCGACGCGACAACGCGTTAGCAAAGGGCGGACCAGGCGAGCAGAGGGCCTTACGCCGGATCTCAGAGAGCACGCGAGCAGGTCTACGATACGAGCAGAGCGTAGGAATGAGAAACGAGTCGACTCACGCTCGGACAGAACGGCGGAAGTGCAAAAAGGTCCCCAGCCAACCGCCAGCCGCCCGTAGTAGCTCTTCTCCTCACTGCCGACTCTCTGATCCAAGCGGAACGGCTCAGGGAAAGCCTTTACTTGACCGCACTCGCGACAGCTACCGTCAGCTACACGCGCATCGCCTCAGATCCACTCGGCAAAATCCTCTTCCTCTGTGCAAACGACGACCTCGACAAAGACGACTGGGCGAGTCTAGAGGTGTGACGGGTGAGTGGATCTATTCAGAGGGTGTACGGCGAGCTTTCGAGGAGCACGGCGCGGGATATCGCTGCTGTGGAGACTGGCACGAGCGCCCACGAGTGACGACCGGTGCTGCTGCTCGAAGCTGAGCTGCTCGTACTCAACCAGCTCCTGGGAAGACTGAAAGCTGACGTGTTCACCCCGACCAGACGGATCTCGACATATCACCACTTGGTAGACTACGCTCGACCTTTTCCCTGCACGCCCGCCGACTCTCAAGCGGTCGACAGGAGCGACCCAGGACCCTCCCCTCGTGCGTCCCTCCAGCTCTTCCCAACGCGCAATTCCAACTCACGGTACAAACGCCGCGCAGACCATGTCCTCCTCCACCCCCTCTGCAACAACACCCGCACCAACCCGGTCCCCACCTTCCCACGCAGACGCCTTTGCCCTCTCCACCTCCGCACCACCTCCTCCCTCCCCCTCCGACCCACGCGTCTCTCTCCGCCCTTTATCCACCCCCTCAGACCCGCCCACAACGCCATCAGACGCACCCACACCCCCGGAGGAACCTCAGACCCTCTCCGCCTTTCATGCGTCCGAAGGCCCCGTAAAGCGATTATCCCGCCTACGCTCCCTCTTTGAATCGATCCCAGCCCCTCCGCCCAGTCCTACGGCTAGTACGTCTGCACTTCCAGTGGAGGAGGGGGAAAAGGACGAGGAGCGCCGGAGAGAGGAGAATCGGCGGGTGTACGCCAAGGAGCTTTGGGGTAAATGCAGTGGGAACGCACTGTGTTTGGCAGAGGGGAAGGTGGCGGTGGCGGAGGCTAAAGCGGTGAGGTGGTCGGCGTTCGAGAAGTATGCGGAGGAGAAGGAGAAGGAGCTTTGGAGGTTGTTTGTGGAGCTCGATGTGGATGGGGATATGAGGTTGAGGAAGGAGGAGGTGAGGGAGGCGTGCCACAGGGCTGGAGTCGAGATCAAGGAGCGCACGTTGGACGACTTTATTCGCGCCGTCAACAAGAATGGCGACGGAGCGATCTCGTTCGATGAGTGGAGGGACTTTTTGCTGGTGCGTTCGCGTCTTTGCGGTGGAGAGGACGGAGGAAGCTGATACGACCGTGCGTGTGCAGCTACTGCCTAGACGAGCTTCAATGGGCGAGATCGTCAAGTACTATCAAACGCACAGGCTTCACCGACCCTCCATGTCCCAGCTCACGCAAGACGGTGATGGTACATCTCTCCTCCCACTCGCCCCCACAGCGCGCGCTAACCCTCCTTCCTCGATGAGTAGTCGTCGTAGGTCGCGGCAAGACGGGCTGGAACAAGCTCCTCGGCAAGTCAGCCGTCACCGCCGCCGCCAAAGCCGTCGAAGCGGCCGAAGTGGAGAAAGCGACCAACTTGCGGAAACTAGAAGAGGGGAACGACGAACGCAAGTGGGCACTCGAGGCGGAGCGAAATCGGTTGGCGCAAGAGGGGAGAGGGAAGGGGAAGGGGAGGGCGTTGGGGGATATGGATGGGGAGGCAGGGGTCGAGGGAGAGTCGGATGAGGAAGAGCAGGAGCCGGAGGGAGCGACGCACGGCATGTTTACGGGAGCGGGCAAGTTCCTCCTCGCGGGTGGTGTCGCAGGAGCAGGTTCGTCTCGCTCGTCCTCCTATAGCGGCGCTGAGCTAACCACCTCGTTGCGCGCAGTATCAAGATCCGCAACCGCACCGTTCGACCGCCTCAAGGTCTACCTCATCACCTCTCCTTCCCATCCCGCTCCTCCGCCTATACCTCCTCCAGCGGGCTCGAACGCGAAACCCAAACCTGGTCGTCGGAACGCAGGCAGTATCCCAGCGGCTGTGAGGGCTTTATGGAGGCAGGGAGGAGTCGCGACGTTCTGGACTGGCAACGGGCTCAACGTCGTTAAGATCTTTCCCGTGAGTTGCGCGCGCTCAAGCGGGATGGGAGAAAGGAGCTGATTGGGGTTGAACGCAGGAATCGGCGATCAAGTTCCTTTCGTACGAGAGTGCGAAAAGAGTGCTCGCAGAGTATGTCGACGACGTGCCGGACCAAACGATGATCTCCAACTCGAGTCGCTTCCTCGCTGGAGGCATCGGAGGAGTCACCTCCCAGCTCTGTTCGTCCTCGTCCCTCGTCCCTCCGCACTCCCGCTAAACGCACTCGCAGTCATCTACCCCATCGAAACCCTCAAAACGCGCGTCATGTCCTCCACCGGCGGTCAACTCCAAGGCAACGCTCTCATCATCAAAACCGCCGCCGACATGTGGCGCGCGGGAGGCGTACGACGGTTCTTCAAGGGCCTTACGACGGGCTTGGTCGGCGTGTTTCCGTACTCGGCGATCGATATGAGCACGTTTGAAGGGATCAAGGTCGCGTACAAGAAGTGGTCGGGGCATGAGCCGGGGATTGCGGGAAGTTTGGCGTTTGGAGCGTTCAGTGGGGGGATCGGAGCGACGAGTGAGTGGTTCTGGTGCTTTTTGAGACGAGGCGGGCGCTGATGAGCTTTTCTTGCGCGCAGGTGTCTACCCTTTGTGCGTTGTGCTCGAGCTCTACTTCAACGAGGACGCCTAGCTGAATCTCTCCTCTGCAGGAACCTCATCCGAACTCGACTGCAGGCGCAGGGTACGCGCGCACATCCTCAGGTGTACGACGGCGTGCGCGACGCTGCGACCAAGTGCTTTCGTCGCGAGGGTTGGCGCGGGTTCTACAAAGGTTCGTCTTCCTCTCTCTCCCTCCTCCACCTGCTCTCCACGAACGCCATCTAACGACCTCTCACAGGCCTCACCCCGACACTCGTCAAGGTCGTCCCCGCCGTCGCCATCTCATGGACCGTCTACGACGCTTCCAAGAAGGTCTTGTTTGGGAAGGAGGATCCCGACACGTTGCATGATCATGATGCGGAGGAGGAGTAGTCAGTTCCCCTCCTCTTATACCCCCCTCCTCATCGTCGTCGTCGTTCGTCGCATGTTGTTCATCCACGCACTCTTAGACTATCATCTTGCTGAGGGAGAGCTTCTGCTTCGCGCGCCTGCTCCTCGTTACGCTCTGTCGCGTTGAATTCGTTCGTTGCGAGTTCTTCACTTCGAACGCGCTGAACCTCGCTGAACGCGCGCGCGGATTCCGGGACTGGATGACGTCGCGGAGGGAACGGGGGTGCTGCGCCCGTCGACGAGGAAGCTCGAAGGGTTGGACTGAGACCTTACACGTCGCCCCAGCTCAGCGACTAAACGACGAGCAAGCCATGGTACGCCGTCGCCGTGCCCGTCCTGCAGGTGCAGCGGCTGACCCCCTCTCTCGCGCAGCCCTTCCTCTCTCGCGGCCGACCCAGGTGAGCCTCCTGCCCTGCCGTCTTCCTCGCAAGCTAACCACGAGCTGCAGTTCTACCGTCAAAGAGTCCCCCTACTCCCTCTCGCTCTACCTCGACACCCCTCTCCGTCCCAACGAACCCTTCCGCTCCGGCAACACTCTCCCAGGCCACCTCTCCCTCCGCCGCAAAGACGGTAACGACGTCGGAGAGGCTCTGAAAGGGGCGAAGGTAGAGGTGAGGGGGTATGTGGAGAGTAGGACGATTGGGAGGGGGGCGAGGGAGAAGATGAGGGTGGAGGATAGGCGTGCGTCCTTTCTCGCTTTTCGGGAGAGGGGAGCTGATGGTGGTGCGCAGAGCGGCACCCGCTGCAGGAGAGCTATCTCGCAATCTTTGACAAGACGGAGCTGGCACCGGAGGACCTCGTTGCTGGAGTCGATTTCTCCCTCGCTCTCCCTCGCGACACGGTCGAGATGGAGCTTATTTCGCTCGTCGGACCTCCGTACGAGGATGGGAGGAAGGAGAAGGTTCCAGCGCCGCCGAGTGCGAGGGATAACAAGCATGGACATGTCGAGTGGGGCGTCGAGGCTGTCGTTTATTGCGAGGGAGGGGAGGTGCTTGTTGAGAGGGAGGAGTTTGCGTTCTTGCCGAGTCCTGAGGTGGCGAAGAAGGTGGTGCAGGTGGAGGGTTTCGAAGGGAAGGAGGTGAGCGATTTATGTGCGAGAAGGGAGAAGGAAGGACTGATGTGTTTGGCGAACAGGTCGTTGGGACGAAGGGCGAGAGGACCGAGATTGACGAAAAGCTGAAGCTACACAGCCACCTGCTCAAGCTCCCCTGGGGCAAGCTCAGCACCCACGTACGTCTTCTCTCCTCCCCACCACCCCCGCTAACTTCCTCACAGATCTCCGTCCCACAACCACACATCTACCCTCGCTGCCACCCCTCGATCCACTTCTCCCTCACCCTCTCACACGAATCTCCCAAACTCCTCCTTTCGCGCGACGGAAAGGAGATCAGGATCTACTCCATCATATGTGTCCTCCTCCGTCGCACGCGCACGAGCACGGAGGAAGAAGGCGGGAGAATCTACGAGGACATCGAGGAAGTTCGGAGTGCGTCTTTCTCCTCGCTACCGAGATCGGTATTAATCCTGAGAGCCAGCGCAAACTACTTCGCTGAGTATCGATCTCATCCCGGACGACCCACCGAGGAAGTATGACCTCGTTTTCGACCTCCAAGCTCCCCCGGGCGCTTCGCACAGCATCGAGACCTCGCAGCTCACCCCCTCCTTCCGCCTCCCGAACCTGTCGCGCGACGTGCGTCCTCCCCCCTCCCTCCTGCGCATCGCTGATCTGGTGAACGCAGTACCTCCTCAGCTTCAGGATCAACCCGGCGCATAATGCAAAGACGGAGATTGCGAGGATTCCGATCGTTCTCACCACGAGCGAGGAGGAAAGGCTTCCGCCGGTGATGCAGGCGATGAGTGGGGGGATGCCAAAGTTTGGGGAGCTGAAAATTGGGGCGTCGTGAGGAGGAGTGGGAGGATGGCTTGGGGAGGAATGGACGTTTGGAATATAGCGAGCGAGTTTTAGGATCCTTGCTGTCGATGCGGGTTGGCGCGAATGAGGATGAGGATGAGGAGGAGGGAGGGGGGTGCGCGGATGGAGAAGGAAGAGGGTGGGGAGGTTGGAGATGGGAAACAGGGGGATGGGAGGAAGGACGAGGTCGTGGGGGAGCAGGCAGTGGAGGCGACGAGGGAAAGCAGTATCAAGATCTTGGAACCGCCTGCGAAACGAGCAAAGACGGATTGAGCTCAAGCAGCGGGAGAGAGGAGCAGAAGCGAGAGTGGCGTGCGAGGTAATACAGTACATCTATCGGGCTCCAACAGCTCTACTCCATCCTCTAGCTCTAAATGAACACCCACTGCGACCGAAGCTCATCAGCTTCCTGCACCTCGCTTCAAAGCGAGCGAACTCACAGTCAATCCCGAGAACCTCCCTACGTCGAACGCTGCCAACCTGTTGAACGCCGTCGGGCTGAAATCGAGCTGCACGACCTCTCGTCAGTCCCATCCTCTCTAACCCCTCGCTCAAAACGCACGTTCCAAGCTCCCTCGCAACTGTACACACTCATCAGCTCCGTCCAAACCCAACAAAGCGAAAGCGAAAAAAAAACGCACTCCGCACACCGATCCTGAATCTCGACCTGAATCGTCACGCCCCCGTACGTCGCTAGCAACTTCCGTCCGCAAATAGGGTTGAGGTTGGGGTTAGGCCCTGCGCCGGGGAAGGTGTCGAAGAGCATGTACGAGACGGCGACGATGTAGTCGGTGTCTTTCGAGACGTTTCCGCACGCGCCGAGGCCGGTGGCGAAATCTAGGAGAGGGGTTAGGGAGGTTCGGGTGAGGAAAGGCTCGCGAAGGTTGAGAATGGAGGAGGGCGGAGCATCGTGGGCGTGGAGGAAAGGTGAGGGATCGAGGAGGAGGAAGGAAAGGAGGGGACGAACAAGTTCCTTGGCCCGTGTGTCGCTCGTCGAGGTTGAGTCCTGACGAGGTGAATCCTAGCGAAGTCCCTGGCGTCGCTGAGGGTACGGCGGTGGCAGCGACGCTGGTGGAGGAGAGACTCGCCACGCTGGCGGAGGAGACGCTTGCGATACTCCTGCTCAGGCTTGCGACGCTGACCGAGGAGACGCTGGCGACGCTGGCAGACGAGACGCTCGCAATGCTCCTGCTAACGCTGGCGACGCTAGCCGTGCTCAAGCTCGACACGCTGACGATCGAAAGGAACTTGGGGTTCGGGATGTACTTGGGATTGGAGATGTACGTCGGCAAAGTCGTCGTGATCGTGGTGGCGCGACGGAGGAGGCGGCGGGTGGGGGCTGCTGCGCGTGAGTCGAGGGGGAAGGGAGAGGCGTTGGTGAGGGAGATGGAGAGGAGGAGCAGGAGGATGGTCGAGTGCATCTTGAGGTCGGGCCGGGCTGGTGAAGGCGGAGTACGGGAGCAGGGCAAGGATGTGGGAGAAGGAAGAGCTGCGATTATGGTGAGGAAGGGATAGAGATGTCGAACGAGCGCGTCGAGGCGCGGCGCTCAAGCGTTAAGGACGTCCGCAAATGCATCGCATCTGTCCAAACAGGGACTAAGGTAGATCGTCGTTCGCCTGTCATCCGCGGCCAGGCGAGTTTCGTCTGGCAAATAGTGGATCGCTGGGCCACAAGAAGGGGCGGGAACGGCAGTTTAGTTTGGGTCGAGATCGAGGAGGCGGGAGAGAGAATGCCGAGTTGGGAGGAGATGGCGGGAACTTGCTGGCGTGAAGGACGGGGCGTTTCCAGGGTTGCACCTTGGCTACGGCGTGCCTAGCAGAGCAGCGCCCTTGGTACGGCTTGGATCCAAGGTGCTGAGAGACGGCGGAAGGAGGAGGAGGCGGGTCGATGGCGAAGCTGGGAGGTCGAAGCTGCGGGCACTGGAGATGAGCTGGAGCACTTCCTTGCTGGTGCTTCAAGTCCTGGGATAATTGTGGGCGTGTGTGCAAGCGTTGGCGTTCGAGCGAGTTGAGGAGAGTCGGAGAAGGAACGAGGAGAAGAGCAGCGAGCGGACCAGCCACCTCTCCGAGCTGTGTGTCCTCGAGTCCTGAATCCAAGCTGATCCAAAGCCCATTGCAATCAGCTAGCACTCCCTCCCACTCTTCCTACTCCGGGCGCTCCTCCTGCTCCGTGCCTCACTGCTGTTGCCCGACCTTACCCGCGATGTCGACCGTTCGAGCGGCTCCAACGCCTGAGGTTGAGGGAGGTGGCGGCGGAGGCGATTAGGAGCTACGGCGTGAGAGGGCGCGAGGCTGGTGCAGTGTGCGGGCTCTGGGTCTCGTTGGGAGAGAGGAGGCGAGGGAAAAGCTACTACTCGCTGCTGCTACTTCTCCTCATCGCACTTTCCCCCCAACTTCCTTGGGGGGAACCAGCCCCCCGTTGCTCCCGAAACTCAGCAAAGATTCTCCAGCAGCACCTCCTCGACACCACGCTCAGCGAACTTCGGTGACTTCTCTCAAAGGACTCGCTCGCACCTCCCCTGGCACGCTCCTGCGAGATTCTATGATTACGGCCGTCCTCGAGCTAATTCCGCCAACTGACGCTCCTCCTCTCGTCCCCGATCGATCAAGCCGAACGCAGCGTTCTGGCTCAGCGTGAACAAGTTGCTCGTCAACCAGTAACCGCAAACAGCCTGTCGCGAGAATGCCATCAGCTCGACTCCCCCAGTCTCCATACGAAAAGAACTCACCGCCGGCGCCATCGCAGCAATCGGAATGAACAACACCGCGCTAACCCTCAGCGCATTCGTGATGATCCTCGCCGTCCTAGGCTCCTCCTCCTGCTCCCCCTCATCCTTAACCTTCTTAACCCCCATCTGCCTCCTCTTCTCAGCATTCGTCAACGTCCCCGCCTTTCTAATAACAGGCTTTTTCCTCTCCTCCTCCTTCGCCCGACTCTGCGCCACAGCCATAGCAGCAGCCGCCGTAGCTCGACGCGTTTTGGCGCTCAACTCGACGTTCGCTAAGGCCGCTAGACCGACGGCGAGGGGGAGTCCCATAGTCGGGTCAGGGAGGATCATGGAAGGACACCAGAGGAAGGGCGTGGCGGCGAGGTCGTGCAGGTGGGCGAGGGCGAGAGAGGAGTAGGGGGCTGTTGGGTCGGTGGGGAGGAGGGGGAGGGAGGCGAGGGAACGTTGGCAGGCGTCGCGGAGGATGAGAGTTGTCGAGATGAAGATGGGGATGTGGAGGAGGGGTGGGAGGAGGAGAGTGAGCATCGGAGTTGCGCCGTTTGCTGAGGCGAGGACAGCAGCGTCTTTGCGGGCCTGCGAGAAGGGGTTAGACTGAAAGGCGGAAGAGGAAGAAGGGCGTACCCGAGCCTTGTACGCCTTGTTGTACTCCTCGTAGCTCTTTCCTGCACGCCGGCATTCATCTCGCACTTCAATCCTCGCGATCGCTTGGGCTTTGCGAATCAGAGGCATCACGACGTCCGCAAATTTCCTCGTCCGTGCGCGCTGCCATAGCGTCAACGGAAGAGTGGTTGAAGTTCGGAGAACGAGGGTGAAGAAGGGCAGGAAGAGGGCGTAGGTGAGGGAGAGTGACGGAGGGAGAGCGAGGAGGGCGGTGGAGAGGGGCTCGAAGAAGGTGGGATTGTGGATGAGGGTCGAGGGAATGGATAGGTCGGAGGAAGTGGCGTCGAACGGGTCGACCAGAGGAGCGTTGCTGCTAGGGTGAGGTGGGGAGCCGCCCCAGAGGGAGAGGCATCGGCGATGAGGGAGGGGTCGTGTCGGAAGGCGGTGGGAAGCTCGGAGGAGGGCGCCGGAATGGGATAGAGGTGTTCTTAGCTGTACGAGGTGAGGAACGTCAGTGGACCGCTCCAGTATCGACAGCAACTTGCTCCCTCCGTCGTCGTCCCCGCTGCGATCCACCTCAGCTGCCGGGAGACGAGGGAAGCGCGTCGATGGCAGGTGGTAGCTGCCTAAGCTCTTCCGAAGTTCCCACAGGTGCAGCCAGCCAGTCCACTTACCATTGGGGTGACGCGAGGAGAGCTACGGCGAACGAAGCAGGAGGAAGTCGGAGAGCAGGGGCGGGAGCTGCTGGTGTGGTGTGTCCCCCTCTATGGCGGTTCTACCGCGATGTGCTCTTGAATGTAGTCTTTTACTACGCTGTAAGAGTCCTGGGGTGGCGGAGCTGAAGGAGGAGAGTGGAGAAGATCAAGAGGGGTCCGCGAGATCGCGTTCTCCCTTGTCCTCTGCCGACTCCTCCGGTTGAAGGAGCTCTCGCCTCAGCTATGGAGGCCGACCCAATAACTACGGCCAGCTTTTCCCAGCTCGACAATCCCGCCCGAGCCGACACCGCAACCACAGCAACCTATTCGCAAGCCGACACCGTCGCGCGAGCTCCTCCAGCTCCTCCCCTCCCAGCTCACGCCACGATTGTGGACCCAGCAATCCATGAGCGTTTACTACGGGACTACAAGCGCCTTAGGTCGAGGATTGAGGTGCTGGAGAAGGAGAACGAGGGGTTGCGGGCTAGCTTGTGGGAGGTCAGTTGGCGCTGGGGCAAGGCGGGTGGAAAGGGGAAGGCGAGGGCGAGGGACGAGGAGGGAGAGCCGATTCCTGCCACTACGGTTGCTGCTCCGGTGGTGGAGATTCCGGTACCAGCGACTGTGGCAGCGACGCCGGCGGTCGACCTCCCTCCTCCTTCCAAGCCAGGGACGACGACGACAGCTTACAGCACCTCCTCATCCCCCTCCAACCGCCCTTCGACATCTCTCCGATCCCCCTTCGCCCACGCCGATTTCATGCGCCTGAACGAGCCTATCCTCCCCGCCTCAATACCTCCCCTGATCGCTCCCCTCCCCTCCACTCCTTCCTCCATCGCCTCAGCCCTCTTCCCCACCGCTCCTCTACGCCCTTCCTCTCCTTCCTCCACCTCTTCTCGCGCCGCGAACCCCGCAGCGAGGGACGCATCGCTCAAACGAGACCTCGACATCTCTCTCCCCGAGACGCGGCAGAAACGGTTGGACGAGCGAGAGAGCTGGAGATGGGGGAGGGGATACGATCTCAAGGGGCACCGAGGGGCGGTGTATGCTGTTCGGTTCTCAGAGACGGAGTGCAAGGGAAAGGGAAGGCTGCTGGCGAGTGCGGGATTCGATGGGATTCGCGTTTGGGGACCAAAGGAGGCGGTTGAGGGAGATGCGGAGGATGGCGAGGCTTGGGACGAAGGGGACGTTGAAGAGGTGAGCTCCTTCGTCTTTCGTATGCGAAGGCAGCAGCTAACGAGGACCGCAGATGGCGCACCTCACTCCTCATTCCGGCCCCGTCTCCGACGTCGCTTTCTCCCCTACGACGACCCACCTCCTCTCCGGCGGCTTCGACTCCCAAATCCACGTCTTCCCTCTTGCATCGCCTACCTCAACCGGCTCAGCGCCCTACGCACCCATCTGGTCCCTCGCTACCGAAGGCCTTGTCCAGACCGTCGCATGGCTTCATCCGCACTCGGACGCCGGGAGCGAGAGCGGGAATGTCTTCGTGTGGGGTACGAGTGGGAAGCAGCTCGTTGTCGGTGACCTGCGGATGGAGAAACCAGCGGTGGTGATAACGCACGACGCGATGGTCAACTCGATGTGAGTCGTTCCTCCTCTCGAACGATCGCGAAACTGACCAGCGACGTAGTCAATCCTTCCGCCGCTCGCCACACCTTCTGGTGGGCGACTCGAACGGCCAGATCCGCAACTTCTCCCTCCGCGCCTCAACGTTCCTTCCCCCTCCTGAGCCGACCTCCCTCTCCGCCACCAACCCGTCCATCGCCTCAATACTCGCTCCTGCGGTTACACCTGCGGTGAAGAAGGGAACGCCGATCTCGTGCCTTGCGTTGACGCCTGAGTGGGGAAGGAAGGGAGAGCCGAGATGGATGGCGAGCGTCGGGTTCGATAACCGTGAGTTCGTTTTCGTTCTCCACGCGAGGTTGGCGCTGATAAACGACACAGTGGTGCGCGTATTCGACCGAGGTAACGATCCTCTCAAGACCTCGCCTCGCCTTATCCAAACGCTCAAGGGCAAGAACCGCATGTGGCCGATCCGTGCCTCCTGGTTCCAGGGCCGAGATTGTACGTTCTCTCCCCGCTCCATGCCTTTCGCCTAACACCCCTTCCAGACGTCGACAGCTCCTCCGTCCGCCGTTCCGCCGCTTCTCGCACCCGATCCCGCTCTCCCTCCTTCACCTCTGACCCCCACTCGACCTCCTCCTTCCACGACTCCGACTCGGACGACCCCACCGCCTCACTTTCACGTTCCCGCCCTCTCTCTTCCTCCCTCCTCCTCGCCGCCGGATCCTCAGACCCCGTCGTCCTCCTCTACGATCTTTCCAAAGCTGCGCCAGTCGGAGGGGCGGGTACGACGGATGCGGGAGGTTGGGGTGGCAGAGGCTTGAGGGGCACCGAGAGAGCGTGTATGCGGTGGACTTTTTGTGTGCGGGAGATGGGGCGAGAGGGTACAAGGGCGAGGGAGTGCTGGCGAGTGGAGGAGGGGATTTCGTCGTCAAGGTTTGGAAGCCGCTGTTCAAGGATGGCGGGTAGTAGAATGTATGGCTTTCTCTTTCCTCGCTGGCTGGCGCTCGCTCGACCTTGAGACCATCCATCTCCGCGGAGATTGCCTCTGTGCGTCGATTTGGCCTCCGTTGAGGATTCTCGCAGAGTAGCTGTACTGGGTACACTGGGGGAGAAAGGGAGTTGTCTGCTCTGCAAGGGCTGCCTGGGCCAACCTTGGGCCAAGGCGGCCACACGCTCCCCTCGAAAGAGAGGGAACCTCCTCTCCTTCTTCCACCTCACTCTCCGCCCAAAACGACGCCTGGAGCGCTTGGCCTCCTCAGCTCAGCAGGCTCACGAGTAGACTGAACCAGACGATGCAAGGCCGGAATCGCCCCACTCAGCTGAACCTCAACCTCGTCTCCCCCTCCTCCGACAACCTTCGCCGACGCTCCTTGACTCCCATCACACGCTCTTTCCCAGCTACGATCCAGCACCTTCCCTCCTACACCTCCACCAATAGCCCTTTTGCGGATCCGGTCCCTGAGCTCTCGCGGGCGTGGAGAGCGCTCCTTGTCGGGAGGGTAGTGGGGTATATCCTTACGATCCTCAGCTTGGCTGTCACGTTCGCTATCAGTGCGATGTTCTTGGCGACGAGTATGGCCAACTGTGAGTCCTGTAGAGAGGGAGAGGGATGGGATTAAGCTGACCTGGTCGTGGGTCGACAGATGGGACGTGAGTGCTGCTATCTGCTCTCGTAGGAGGGATCACAGGGCTTCGAAGGCTACACACGCTTCCTTGCTATGGTGGAGAAGCTTGATAGCTGTCGTGTGGCTCTGGGACTGGTGACGAAGGACTCATCAGGTACCGCCTCCTGGAGCTACCTCGACAACCGCAACATCCGTCTCTCGAACCCAGCTAACCCCTACCTCGTGGACGACAGCTACTACGGTGCCAACATTGAGCTCCTCGCGGCGTCTCTCCTAGGTGTGCTCTCCCTGACCCCGTTGCACGTCCCCTGCCCTTGCCTCGCGCGCAGAAGCAGCTAACGACGGTTGCACAGGCACTTCATTTACCACCGGAAGAAGCCTGGGAGCGTGCTGAGCTACCTCTGGGTCGAGTTGCTTGTATTGACTATCGTGTGGCTGCTCATTCTCGGTACGTTATTCTCCACTCGATTCTCCACTCGCTCGCTCCTCCCCTCCCTTCGACCTCCTCCATCCCTCCACCTGACCGTCGCCTACCTCAACTCCTCTCAAAGTTACCATAACCTCACTAACATCTCACGACAGGCGGCGCCGCCACCATGACCTCCCAACTCCCTTCCCTCTCCTCTTGCGCCGGTTTCGCCCTCTGCGACCAAGCTCGCGCTCTCCAATCCACCGCCTGGGTCAGCTGGGCTGCATTGTCGGTGTTGATGGTGGGATTGATTGGGGTTGGAGCGGGGGAGAGCGCGGGGAGCGGAGAGGGGGTTTGGGGAAGGGCTTTTGGGGCGGTTGGAGAGGTTGGAGGGGAGAGGGAGAAGCAGTAGAGTGTTATTGGTAGGAATGGACAATTTTCGTGATTCGTGAGGAGCGCAGGGCGTTAAAAAAGCAGAGAACCAGGAGGTCGCGTCGCCTGCGGTCAGCAGCGAACTCCTCCCTCCATCCTTCTTCAACCCACCCCTCCCCTCCCACAACGCCGGCTCAATCATTTAAAAGCCTCTCTCGCCATTTCAGCAGCTTCCCAGAAGGACCAGCCGAGGAGCGGAAGAGGACGGGGAGGTGGATCTCGGCCGACGCTTCGCGCTTCGGAGGTGGGCTTCGGGGAGGCTGAGTGAACGTCTTTGGACGGTGGAGGGGAGGCGAGAGGCTAGGAGGGACTGCTCTGGTGGAGGACGTCGTGCTGCTTCCTCGAGTCGGAGTGTTGTGCTCGGGGATCCTGGGGAGGAGGGAGCAGTCGCGGAGTAGGCTCTGCTCGGCCGTGGTGTCGCTTGCGAGCTCGGATGGACCGGGAGGAAGAGGAGACTGCGCTTGCCGGGGACGTCTCAGTCAAGGCGGAAAGTTGGCGACAACAAAGAAGTGCGTCCACTCGCTCGCCGCTCGCTCCCTCCCCTCTCCTCCCATAGGCTTGCGGAGTACCGTAGTGCTTCGCTACTTTGCTCCTGCTTCTCCTCTTGCGCACTGACTGCTCGCGAGCAAGGCAGGCAAGTGGGAAGCCGCTGGACAGCGTCGCTGCCGCGGTCGACGGGGGGATACTGAAAGATCTGCGCTTCGCACCCGCGTGGTTGTCTTTCTGCGCTTCCGGGCCGCTTCCACTGCTGAGAAGATTGCACCGGATCAATGATCCGGCGTAACGGGCGTTTTGATCCATCTGATTGCCCCTTGCACTCGCTCAACATCCTCGACAGGCAAATTCGACCATGTCCAACGCTCCTCGCGCTCCTCAGACTATCCTGCAAGATCCCGACCTCGACCTTATCAGCACCAACTCGGAGGACGACCACAAGATCGCTCCCGACGCGGAAAAGACCGGCAACTCCTCTGAAGAGGTCGAGGCTGATGAAGCTGGACACGTCGGAGTCACTAGGATCTCTGCGTTGTGTGAGTTATTTCACCACGACACCACGATGGTCGACAAGGGAGATGGCCGAGGAGGGATAAGAACGCTGACCTTGTCGCTGCTTTGATCCCCCGCAGACCTCGTTTTCGGCAAGGGATGGAAAATTTGGCTCCTCTATGCCTCGATGTGAGTTCATATTTATGCAGAGCGACCTCCTTCGATGTGGGAGAACTTTCTCTAGTCGATTGAAGCTGAACGGTCTCCCTCCTACAGCGGTCTCATCTGCTATTCGGCGTCGCTCGCTTCCAACACCACCTACACCTGTACGCTCGTCGTTTTCTCCTCCCCTCGCACCTACATCCTTTCCCTTTCCTTTCCCCTCTCCCTCTCCCTGTCTCCTTCCACATGTATCTCCATTTCGCTAACGAGACTACTCCGCTAACCCTGTCTTCGCACCGCAGATTACGCCTTCGCTACTTCGGCTTTCTCAGAGCACTCTCTCCTGGGAACAATTTCCACCGCCACTGCTATCATGGGAACTGTCATCAGGCCGTTTATCGCCAAGGTTCGCCACCCACCACATTCCGGAGAGGGAGAACCGCTCGCTGACCTCGCTCTCACCGCAGATCGCTGATATCACCTCTCGACCGCATGCCTACCTCGGCTGCCTTGTATTCTACGTTCTTGGCCTCGTTCTCATGGCTGCATGCCAGGGCGTCGACACTGTCGCAGCTGGACAGCTGATGATGACCGTCGGCAGCGTTGGACTCGATTTGGTCACCACAATCGTTCTTGCCGACATCACCGACTTGCAGTGGCGTGGAATGGCGCAGGGACTGGCTGCTTGTGCGTACTTTCGTTTGAGTACCTACGTGAGAGCCGGACTGATTGTTCCGCTCCGCAGCGCCTTACATCGTGCGCCGATTTTCTCCCCCTCTCGCTCTCGCCGCTTACTGCCTTCTCACGTTCGCAGGTCAACGCTTTCGTCGCCGGATTTATTACCGAAGGCATCACCGCCGGAGGATGGCGTTGGGGCTACGGAATGTGTGAGCATCCAGCCTGCCTTGCGAAGCCGATTCATCGCTGACCTCCCTTCCAACCCCCAGTCGCAATCATCCTTCCCGCCTGCATTACCCCCGCGCTCGTGGTTCTGTTCTGGGCCGATGTTAAGGCGAAGAAGATCGGTGCTGTGCGTCTCGCTCCGCTTTTTCTAACCAACCCTGGCTGAGACCTGCGCTACCTCGCAGCTCTCGCTTGCTTCGTCCTCCCATGCTCGTCGTGTCGTGCTGAAGAGAGAGGAGAACAAGTCCGCCCTCGGGATGGCAGTCCACTACTTCCGCGTCATCGACGGTGCGTCCACAGATTCGCTTCTCCCGAGGACGACGCTGACAATCGAATTTCGCACCAGGATTCGGACTGATTCTGTTTGGAACTGCTTGGGCACTTATTCTGATTCCTTTGACGCTGTTTGCGAGCGCTTCGCGGGGATGGAAGACTCGTAAGCCGAGCGAAGCGGCGTTGATTGCGAGCTGATACCCTCGCTTCGCAGCGTCGCTAATTGTGATGGAGACTATCGGAGGTATCCTCCTCTTCAGCTGGATCGCCTTGCGTATCGCTAACATTCTCTCGCGCTACGACTGGCTCAGAACGGAGGAAGCTAACCACGTTTCGTTTACAGTGGGAGATGTTCTTCGCCACGTACCCGATGCTGCCTCGTCGCATTCTCAACAGGACGTTCGTCTGCTGCGTCATCATCGAATGGTTCTACTACTTCTCGGTACGTCAACCTCGTTCTCGCCGAGAGCGCCAGGCTGATCGCTCGACGCAGGCCTACCTCCAATCGCTCTACTACTCGTCGTGGGTGTACGTCGTCAAGGACTGGTCTCTTCGCGACTACACCTTCTTCCTCAACACTCTCGTAAATCTTTGCTCGCCAAGCACGAAGCCGAAATCTCATCACATTCCGCACGCTCGCAGGGAGTTGGACTTTGCGCTTTCGGCCTCCTTGCTGGTGCGCTCCAGCGTATCACTCATCGCTACAAGTGGCTTCAGTTCTTCGGAGTCGCCGTTCGAGTCATGCAAGTTTTACTTCTCTCCTCAAAACAGCGTCGTTCCCTAACGCGCCTGTCCTCAGCGGAATGGGGCTCATTTACTACGGAACAGGCGACAACGCCACGGACGCGGTTCTGGTGATGGCTCAGGTTTTGATCGGGCTTGGTGTACGTTCATTCCAGCTTCTCTCATACTCCTGAATAAGCTAACTCCTCGTCTATTCCAGGGCGCGTTCTCCGTCATCGGGTCCCAAGTCGCTTCGCAAGCCTCGGTCCCTTACCACGATACTGCAACCGTTATCGCCCAGCTCTCCCTTTGGACGGGTCTAGGAGGATCCATCGGGAACGCCATCGCTTCCGCCGTCTGGACGAGCAAGATGCCGCAAAGCCTGACGGCGCGCCTCAGCGGACGTCTTTCGGCTGACGAGATCGCTACTATCTTTGGTTCTATCACTGTTGCTCGTGAGACGGAGCCGGAGATTCGAGAACTCGTTCTCCTTGGTCAGTTCGCTGCCTCGCTCCTCCTGATCCCGTCGCTGACGATTTTCTCTCGTTATTAGCCTACAACGACACGGTCAAGAACAACTTCTACCTCCCCGCCCTCATCTTCTCCATCATCCCCCTCGTCGCCGCAGCTCTCACAGTTCGTCCCTTCCTCCTCCTCCCATCGCCCCCGCTGACGTTCTCCGCAGACCAACTTTTACCTCGGAAACACGCAGAATGCCATCGAGACGGGCAAGAAGATGGTCATTCTGAACGAGTCGGAGATTGATTTGAGGGAGGTGGAAATGAAGGCGAGGGAGGTGGAGGCGAGGGCGCTGGTGGAGAAGTCGGGGTGAGGAGGGAGGAGAGCGAGGGACACGAAAGGCTCGAGAGGCCGTTTTATAGAAGGTTTTGGGAGTAGGGAACAATTCGGGTAGGGAAATCGACGTGGGTCAACGACGAGGGGATTCAGCAGAGGAGAGCAGAGGTTCGAGCAGAGATACGCCAGCACACGGAGCGGAGAAAGAAGGGGTTGGAGGGGTTGGCCTTCAGGCGCAGGTGCGAGCCGCTGGTGATGGGCTATTGGAGATAGAAGCTTGTTGGCTACCGAACGGGCTTGACGGGCCCACTTACCCTTGGTGCTCGACTTCGGGGGAAGCTCGCGTCGCTCAGAGGAAGCTCCGTCGCCATCGAGGCTCGAGCGGATGAAGCTGCGCTCGCGGCAAGCGTGGTCTGGGGGGCAGTTGATTCAGTCTCGCAACTCCGGCAGCCAGGCAGGAAGCACTACGAGACGGGCGCGCCCCAGTCTCAGCCAGGACAGAGGACGACGGTTGCGAATGGCTCAGCTGCGCAGCGACCAGCAGAGGAACGGTGAGAGCGTGCGGCCCTTCCACCTCAGCTATAGAGCAGTTGATCAAGATCCCAGAGGCGGCTGAACTGGTTCGAGAACTTGAGAGACTTGGTGGGAGGAGAAAGGGAACCACCGCACGCCCCGTCGAGACCTCCTCTCCTTCTCCCCTCTCAACGAAGTTCCGACTCAGCTTCTTCAGGTCTCAGATCGACCAGGATGGCGTACCGACCGAGCGGGCAGCGCGCCGATGGCGGACAGTACGGCCAAGCTCCCCAGAACCCCGCCTTCATCCAGCAGCAACTCGCAGCGCAGCAGCAGCAGCTCTACCTCCAGCAACAGCAACAGCAACAGCAGCAGTACGCTCAGCAACAGCAACAACACTACAACGCCCCCGCACCTCTTCAATCCCCCGCCGTCCCTCCTCCCAAGCCTACGCCCGTCCCGGCCGAATACGTCTTCTTTGAGCGCTCTCCGCATGGATTCAAGAAGGACACGCTCGAAAAGGCCCAGGCGGCGAAACTTAAGCTGGAGCATTTCTACCAGAAGGCGGTGCAGGAGGCGATCGAGAGGAATGGCAGGTGAGTGGTCGTGTCGTGTCGTGTCTTGAGAGGAGGCGCGTGCGTCAACGGAGCTGGGACGGGAACTGGTGGAAGAGCAGCAGCTGAGGAGCAGCAGTGCTAGTGGCTGGTGGCTCCCGTAGCGTGCTGTGGCCGAGGCTGCGCTTGTCCTGAGCCACGACGACCTGGAGGGAGCTAAAGGCGGGAGTCGATCCACCGTTCCTCCTGGCACACGGTTGGGCTCTCTGAAGGTTGCCCACGGAGCGCAGACCACAGTACAGCGCACTGCAGCAGCTCACGCTCCTCCGCGAGCTCGCAGCTGACCATCGTCTCTCCCGCAGGCGCTCTGCGCTCGAGAAGCAGCTCGTCAACGACAACACGATCTCAGACGACCGCAAGCAACGACAACTAGCGCAGCTCGGACGAACGGAGAGCTCTTTCCTGCGACTACGGAGAACACGATTGGGCTTGGACGACTTTAGGACGGTCAAGGTGATCGGGAAGGGAGCGTTTGGAGAGGTGCATTGGTCGTTGTCTGCGCGGTTGAACGGGGCTGATGAAGCTTCGCAGGTACGGCTGGTGCAAAAGGTTGATACGGGCAAGATTTACGCGATGAAGAGTCTCAAGAAGGCGGAGATGTTCAAGAAGGACCAGGTGCGTCTCGCTCCTCTTGCCCTCTCAGCGACTACTCTTAACCTGCGACGCGACAGCTCGCCCATGTACGCGCCGAACGAGATGTGCTCGCCGAATCCAACTCGCCTTGGGTCGTTCAGCTCTACTACTCGTTCCAGGACTCCAACTATCTCTAATTCAGTCTATCTCAGTTCCTCCCTGGAGGAGATCTCATGACCATGCTCATCAAGTACGACACTTTCAGCGAGGACGTCACGCGCTTCTACATGGCCGAGTGCGTTCTCGCCCTGGAAGCCGTCCACAAGCTCGGGTTCATCCATCGGTTCGTCCCTTCGTCCCATCCTCGCGGCACACTGCTGACTCTCACGACCGCAGCGACATCAAGCCCGACAACATCCTCATTGATAAGGACGGCCACGTCAAGCTCTCCGACTTTGGCCTCTCGACTGGATTCCACAAACAGCACGATTCGGCCTACTACCAGCGTCTCCTCGACGGCGGAGGATCGAGCGCACCAGCTAACAACGGACGTAACTCGGTCGCGATCAACTCTATCAACCTCACCGTCAGCAGCAAGGACGCTATCGCGACGTGGAAGGCGAATCGTCGGAAGCTCGTGCGTTTCGCTCTCCCCTTCCTTCCGCACGCGCTGACGAAGAACGAAGGCCTACTCGACCGTCGGAACGCCCGACTACATTGCGCCGGAGATCTTTCTGCAGCAAGGGTACGGGCAGGAATGCGATTGGTGGTCGCTCGGAGCGATCATGTTTGAGTGCCTCGTCGGGTACCCGCCGTTCTGCTCCGAGAACGCGCACGACACGTACAGGAAGATTATCGACTGGAAGAACCAGTTGTTTTTCCCCGAGGACGTGAGGCTCAGTAGGGAGAGCGACGATTTGATTCGGAGGTGCGTTCGTTTTCGTTCGTTCGGGGTGGGGAGGGAAGCTGATGCGGTTTGGGGCAGGCTGATTACGGGGCATGAGACGAGGTTGGGAAGGAACTCGGCGGACGAGATTAAGAACCACCCGTT
This sequence comes from Glaciozyma antarctica PI12, assembly GCA_002917775.1. Classification (NCBI taxonomy): domain Eukaryota; kingdom Fungi; phylum Basidiomycota; class Microbotryomycetes; order Kriegeriales; family Camptobasidiaceae; genus Glaciozyma; species Glaciozyma antarctica. Next base: position 818,820 of record KZ627146.1, on the reverse strand, counting down.
CTTCGCTGGCGTCGACTGGGCTACGATCCGCAACATCGAGTCGCCCTTCATTCCTCATCTTCGGTGCGTCGCTTCCATTTTGGCCTGTTTGTCCTCGCTAACGTCTCATCGACTAAGATCCCTCACCGACACGTCGTACTTCCCTACCGAGGACCTCAACGACGTTCCCGAGCAGCCGGCTGGAGGAGAGGTTGGCTCAGGGAGCAAGGATCTCGCTTTCCTCGGATACACCGTGCGTTCGCCTCATCCTCGCTTGTCCCTCGCTCGTACTGACTTGCCGGCTGTACAGTTCCGTCGCTACGAGGGCAATCCCACCGGTTTCTAGTTCGTTTTTCGCAAGCAATTTATCGTCGTACCCTCTCCTTCGCACCCCCTTCCGCAACGCCAGTCCTCCGCCATCAAGCTCCATCACGCTCGAACACGAACTCCTTCGAAAGGCGTCTCCCCCGCGTTCCTGACGACGACGTCGAGCCCAGATCCCTCGCTCGATGCAGTAGCGATCTCGATCGCTCGTCTTTGTTAGCTCCTTCGCTCCTCCTCCCTCCTCTCCTCTCCACTGTCCACTGCTCACTCCTGCTCCCAAACGCGCGTCCTCATCTGCTCCAACGCGTTCCCCAGGCACCAAGAACAGGTTCCTAATGACGTCGCCACGCGTCCTGCGGCGCGCTAGGCGTTTTTTTCGTTCGCGCGTAGCATTCCCGTCTCTCTCTCTCACCGTGTGCTCTCCTCACCGTAGTGTATCACCTCTTCGCGCCCTCTCCTCCCTCCCCACCTCCTCCTCCCTCCGTGCGCACCACCCCCCTCCGACCGCAACCACCTCCGCAGGCCGGATCGAAACGATGCTCCTCCCCCTACAACTCGTCGCATTCCTCCTCCTCCTAACCCCCCTCTCCTTCGCCAGTACGTCACCCCCTCTCTCATCTCTTCCTAGCTAACCACCCCACAGCTCTCCACCCGCGCCAGCTCTCCACTCTCGCAAACCCCAAAGCCACCCTCACCCAATCCCTCAAATCGAAATCCTCTCTCGACGCCCCGCCGAGCGCTACGACGTTGGGCCAGACGACGACGCTCATTTCTACGGGGCTGTTGACGGCCCCGGTCGGGTTTGAGACTACTGTTGTGATGGTTACCGAGACGGAGTCGTCGGAGGGGATGGCGGCGGCGACGGGGGGCTGCGGGGCCGAGAGGGGGGAGCGCGACGACGACGGAGACGACGGAGGGGAGCACGACGGCGACGGCTGCGACGAGTTTGGAAACGCTGGATAGTGCGGCGGGGAGAGAGAGGGTGGGGTGGATGATTGGGATCGTTGGGGTCGTAGGAGTCATGTTGTAGCGTGCTGGACGCGCTGAGAGTCATGTATTTATTCGATGGACGCGAATGGGTTTACGATAGTCTTGGATTCCACGGAAGGGGAACGAAAGCGAAAGGGGGATAAAAGGGATGCGAGAGATCAGTATTCCTCTACCTCGTCATCATCAACATCTCCATCCTGTCCGACCTCCTACGTACCCACACCATCAGCGTCATCTTCACCGCGACAGAGAGGACGAGACGAACCTGGTAGTCCTTCTCGAGAGCAGCGAGGTCCTCGCGCGCCTCGGAGAACTCTCCTTCCTCCATACCTTCTCCGACGAACCAGTGCACGAAAGCGCGCTTCGAGTAGAGGAGGTCGAACTTGGAGTCGAGGCTGTGTGCGCGCGAGTCAGCATGCGATCTGTTTCGGCGGGAAAGGACGAGAGAGGGGGAGGGACGACGTCGACGAGGGAAGAGGAAGGAAGAACGTACTTGGCCCAAGCGCCCGCAATAGCCGTAGTGTTGCTAAGCATGCAAAGCGAGCGGGAGACCTTGGCAAGATCCGCTCCAGGAACGTTCGCGGGAGGCTCGTTGCAGATTCCAAGCTTATGACACTCATCAGCTCACATTCTCGCTGCAAAGAGGGATAGAACGAACCTTGAATCCGGTAGGGCACCAATCGACGAACTGGATCGTGCGCTTCGTCTTGATGGTCGCGACCGCCGAGTTGACATCCTTGGGAACGACGTCTCCGCTATCCTTCTCGTCAGCCATTGCGCTCGATGGAAAGACGAACCGGTAAGCGCAAGACGTGAGCGCAAGCCATGTACTTGCCCTGGCGGGGATCGCACTTGACCATCTGGTTGTTAGGCTCGAAGCAGGAGAACTGCGCAAAGTCAGCTTGGGAAGGCGAGAGGAGGAGAGGGGACGAACGGTGAGCTCCGAGACCGAGTTGGCCTCGTGGGAAGCCTTGGAGGCCGAAATGATGGGAGCGTAGGTCGCGAGAGGGAAGTGGATCCTCGGGAAGCTGCGCGTTCATCGTCGTTAGCGTTCGAAAGAGGGAAGGGAGGAAGGAACGCACGGAACCAAGTTGGTCTGGAACTCGTTGAGATCAACGTTAAGAGATCCATCAAAGCGGAGGGAGGCCGTGATGCTCGAAACGACCTGAGCGATGATCCTGTTCAGGTTCTGGAAACCGGGCGAGGTGACTCCGAGGTTCTTGCGGCAGATGTCGTAGATGGCCTCGTTGTCGACCATGAAGGAGCAGTCGACGTGCTCGAGCGTCGTGTGAGTCGTGAGGACCGCGTTGTAGGGCTCGACGACCGAGTTGCTCATTTTGGGCGACGGGTAGACGGCTGCCGTGCGTTCAAATCAGTACTCGTTGCGCTGGAGGAAGAGGAAGGACGAACCGAACTCGAGCTTGCTCTTCTTGCCGTAATCCTGGCTGAGGCGCTCGACGAGGACCGAATCGAATCCGGAACCGGTTCCTCCACCGAACGAGTGGAAGACGAAGAATCCTGCGCGTGCAGTGGTCAGCTTCGTGTGCGAGCTAAAGGTACACGGAGGAACGAACCCTGGAGACCAGAACACGCGTCCGCGAGACGGCGGAGGCGATCAAGGACGGTGTCGATGAGCTCCTTGCCAACGGTGTAGTGTCCTGCGGTGCGTCGTTCGTTAGCTCCTTCTCTTTCGAGCTAAAAGAAGGCCTACGCACCACGCGCGTAGTTGTTGGCGGCATCCTCCTTGCCCGAAACGAGAGTCTCGGGGTGGAAGAGGGAGCGGTAGGTACCGGTACGGACCTCATCGATCACTCCGGGCTCGAGGTCGACGTAGATCGAGCGGGGCACGTACTTGCCCTGTCATCGTTTGTGAGTTAGTGCGCGTCTGGGGCGTGGAGAGGAGGAGAACGTACGGAGCCGGTCTCGGAGAAGAAGGTCCTGCGCGCGTGGGAGGAACGAGTCAGTTGGTGTGATCAGGACGAGTGCCGCTGCACCGATACGTGCGCCGTTGGCGGTTCTTGTAAACTCGCACAGTACCCCGTCTACTGCGCGCATCGAAGAGTACTCGCACACGCGCGTCCACCCGGCTCCAAACAAGGCCCCCAAAATCTCCCCCAAACAACAAGAACGAACGCCGACTCACGAGAACCCATCCTGTCCGCCCGCCGGTCCAGTAGGGTTAATCAACCTTCCCTCGGGAGAAAGACCGTGCTCGAGCGTGTAGAGCTCCCAGCACGAGTTACCAAGCTGCGGGAGGGAGGGGGTCAGCGCGTCGTTCTCTTGTCCTTCCACGCCGGGGTTAGGGAGAGGGGAGGGAGCGGAGTACTGACCTGGCAACCGGCTTGGCCGACGTCTGTGTGCGGGGGGGTTAGTAGGGCACGGCAGGGGGAGGGGAGGGAGGACACGCACGGACGGAGATGACTTCGCGCATGATTGTTTGAGGTGTGAGTGGAAGTAGTTGGTGATTGGCTGGTGAGAGGGGACTCGATGTAATCTACCCGAAGTTACGAGGGGAGACCGACGAGCTAAGTTGGGGTTGGGAGCAGGAGGGAGGAGAGGGCGCGAGGGAAGAGGGTTGACCGAAGTTAACGACTGGAAAGCAAAATGAGACTTTCACACGGTGATTTGCGAAGGAGGAGCGAGTATGAGCTGGGAGAGACTCGTTTAGGCTTTCAAGTGCAGGAGAAGGCGAGCTTGAAGCAACCCTTGAAAATTAAAAGAGACAGGCTGAGAGTACGAGAATCGAAAGCAGGCGGCGTCGCAAGCTGGACGATAGATTCGCACCTGCCTCGCTGGCACGATCACAGCGTGCGCGCACTGTCCGCGCTTTGAGCAGTCTGAAGAAGCTCGTCGTCCGCCTGTAGATCAAGAAAGAGCAGAGAGAGCATCCCTCAAAGAAAGAACGCGCTTTCGTCGCGGATCCGTCGCCAGGTTCCTAATAGGAAGCAGCGACACCCGAGCCGAGCATCCTCATTCCCAGCAGCACCCCAGCTCCATCTTCCTGTCGCACACAGTCCGCCAGCAGTCCCATCTCCCACCCCCTTTCCCTCTAGCGACACCCCATCTTACATCCCCCAACCCTCTACAGCAACACGACCTGCACCTCCCGATCCCCCGGCATCATCAACAACTCCTTCTCAAACCCCACCTGCACTTTATCAGCTCCTCTCCTGTTCGCACAGAGCGAAGAACGCACCTTCTTCTGCCGCTTCGCAGCGCGCAAGGTCCCGTTTAGCGCTTCCACTGCCTCCTCGTTAGCTGGAGCTTCGGAGACGGAGCAGCTTGGAGCATCGGGGATGACGTAGCTTGTGGAATGGAGAGCAGGAAGGAAGGGACGCACGGATATCAGCAGTCTGCTCGAACAGGACTCCATAGGTGACGCTCTTCTGTCCGGCGGAGTTGGTGGTGCCGTGCGTATCGATGGCCGCCTGCGCGGGGGTTAGTGCAGGAGATCGCGGGAAGCAGGGGAGGACTGACGAGGAGGAGAGTGATCTCGTGGGCTACGTCCATGGTGCTGGTGCCGGACATCGAGCGAGCTCTGAAGTTGGTGGTTCGAGGAGGTCGAGGTCGAAGGCGCCAAAACGGGCTGGGGAAAGACGGGTGGGACAAAACTCGAAGTGAGTTTTGTCCCACCCTAGCTCAGCCCCAGTCTGCTCGGGTTTCGCACTTCGCCGAACGCGCAACGCTTTTTTCCTTTCTCTCTCGCAGCTGCCTACACCCCGTCCGAAATGGCCGCACTAGCTACCAGCTCAAGCTTCACCAGCTCAGTCACCAAGGCTTCAAGCAGCCCCAGCTCACGGAACCTGCTCTCGACAATTTTCCGTGCGGCGCGTTCGGACAAGACAGACCG
>KZ627146.1:777666-810964 GCA_002917775.1 Glaciozyma antarctica PI12 | reverse complement strand
CGTGGAAGCGGATGGCGTTCTGCGGTCGGGAACGTCAGCTGCGAGCGCGAAGTTGCGGTATCGTCGAGAAACGCACGAAAGAAGGAAGCCAGCGGTTGATTTCCTGCACAGAGAGAACGAACGTAAGCGCGGTGATCTGCAGGCACGAGCGAAACAACAACGCACCGTGATCCACGCGCCGAGGACNCTGAGAGGGCAGATGAGAAGATGAGGTCCCTTGACACCGTGTTGCTCGTTCAAGTACGCCAGCAGCGAGAGCGTCTGCAACGTCTTGCCCAGTCCCATCCTGCGCGCGCGCCAAACATCAGCTCCAAAGCCCCCAAGACCCCCATCATCCGCACGTCGACTCACTCGTCGGCAAGGATGCAGTTCTGGCCGTTCTCAAACATGTAGGCGAGGAAGCTCAATCCCGACAGCTGGTAATCCTTCATCGTAGGTGGGAGGTCGTTCGAGGTCGTTCGGGCTCAGATGTCGCTTGATACTTCCTTGCTGAGCTGTTAGAGAGCTTCTAGTACTCGGCTCCGACGCTGCTGGCGCTGTCCAAGCCTCTCACAACGCGAGCAGGCAAGCTCCACTATCCTGCCCCCCCCCCCTTACCAAAAAACAATCCCGAATATCGAATCGACCGCATCACCCCTCTTACGCTCTCCCTTCGCCCTTCACTCGTCGAGAAACGAGATGGACAACTCTCTCCTCGCCCAAATCGCCGCAGGTCGGAAACTCAAAAAGGCCACGACGGTAGACAAGAGTGGACCGGCGGTATCAGGTACGACCCCCTTCCACGTCCTCGGCCTCCCTCCCCTCCCTCGACGCCGCTACCGAACGCGTTCGCTCGCAAAGAGGTCGGCAGAAAGCTGACAAACAACGCAGGTCGTCCAGTCGATGAATCCGCCCCACCAGCACGAGGGGCTCCAAAAGCCCCGCCCGTTCCCACTGGCGGCTCAGGCGGCGGAGGAGGAGGAGGAGGGGAAGCACCACCGCAGTTGGCGGGGTTGTTTGCGGGGGGGATGCCGACGCTTAAGAAAGCTGGAGGGGTTAGGACGGGTGAGTGCGCTCGGTTGGGAGTGGGAGGGGTGAGGGGTGGTGGGCTCGGAGGGCTCGGGGGCCAGTGGGGTGGAGTGGTGGAGGGGCTGGGGAGGCGTGGGCTGAGCTCAGTGGGGGCCCTGTTGCTCGAGCGAGCGTGGGACTCAGCTGTGATTTCGCCGTTTCCTTCACAGCTCTCCGGGATCTCTCTCGGGCCTAGAGTGAGGAACGGGAGACGGCGTGCCCGGAGAGCTCATTTCGGGAAGTCTGTCGCCCAACGGACGTCTCGCTCGAGCTACTCTATGAGTTGCTACGTCGCTGTACCGCCTCTTGGCCGCCAGCAGAGGCCGAGGAGGGTTTAGTCGCCTGGATACCGCTGGAGAACCGTCGCTTTCCTCAAGCGACGTCTTTCAGTTGTCCTCCAGCCCGATGAGATCCCTCCTGAGCGCCACGCAACAGGCCTGGAAAGCGCTCGCTCGGTACGGCTAGCGAGAGCCCGTAACCCTAACCTGACTCAGTTGTGGGCCGTCGTTCATCTGTAACGACGAAGCGCAGCTGTGATACTGGTAGGGACAAGGCTCTTTCTAATGTTGTTGAGATCGCCTTCGGAACGAGGCACGAGATCGCAGGGTCTGGTGAGCAGCTGAGGTGGGAAGTGCGTCGCGAGACGGACGACTCGCTTGAGCTGTGTTTGGCGAGGCTCTCCGATGTTGTCGTCGACGTGCGAGCGTCCAGGTAAGGACTACGTGGAGGTGGTGATCATTCGCACCCTTGCCAGAGTCGAAGTCGCTCACAGCCCAGCGTCGCCAGACCCCCGCTCAGGAGAGGGGAGACTCGATGATGCTCCCGCTGTCAGGTGCTCGACTTCCGGCCTGCGAAGCTGTGCTGCGTGCGTTCGGAGACGCAGCGGGGGCGGATTTCGGCTGGCACGACGTGCGCGAAAGGTCAGGCTAGGCATCTCGGGGAGTCGATGGGTATTCGAGTCGGTGTTGCTTGCTCGCGAAGGCTGCTGCACGCTTCTGATATCTCCCTCATGGCCTTGAGATGCTTCTACCGGTGACCCATCAACCCATTCCCCATCTTAACCCCAGGAGAGCGAGCTGCTGACTACTTCTCCCCTCGCACAGGCGCAGCGCCCACAGCACCAGCACGCTCTCCAGCACCTCCCTCTCGCCCTCCCGTAGCTCCCCCCGCTCGTCCTGGAGTCGCTCCGCCCCCTCGCTCTCCCGTCGCACCGCCCGCTCGGCCAGCAGCGCCGCCGCCACGACCCCCAGCAGCACCTCCGACGCGACCTGGACCACCGCCTCCCTCTCGCCCAGCCGTCGCTCCACCAGCTCCTCCCCCTCCGCCACCTCCTTCCTCGTCGCGCGTCCCTCCTCCCCCTCCGCCGCCGCCTGCACCGAGCCCCGCTCGTCCTCCCCCGCCAGCACCCTCGCGCGTCCCCCCTCCCCCCGTCATCGCTCCCCCACCGCCCTCTCGCCCTCCTCCCCCTTCTATCCCCAATCGAGCACCCGCGACGCCCTCCCTCCCTCCTCGAGCTACTCCACCTCCTCCCCCGACTCCCTCGTCACTCGCGGGCAGACCTGGACCGCCCCCACCTCCCGCACGACCAGGGAATCACGCGACGCCTCCTCCCCCACCTGCACGACCTACCTCCGCCGTCCCACCTCCTCGCGCACCGATACCCGCACCGCCTCATCGTCCAATGCCAACGCCCGAGCCGCAGTACTCCGAGGAGGAGGAGGAGGAGGAGCCAGCGAAACCGGCTTGGGTCCCTCATGCTGCGCCGCCTTCGAGGCCTCCGCCACCGCCCTCAAGGCCCGCTTCGGGATTCCCCTCCCATGCGCCCCCTGCGCCACCTGGACGAGCTCCCCTGCCTGCCCTAGCGCCTCCGTCACCGTCACCCCCAGCAGCACCTTCTCCTCCGCCGATGCGAGCTCCCCCGCCACATTCTTCGCCGCCTGGTCCACCGATGCGAGCTCCTCCACCGCCTATGAATGGCGGACCACCGGGTCGTGCACCACCGCCGCCCATGGGCCACGCGCCGCCTCCGTCTTCAGGGAGGGAGAGATCGAGCGGTGGGCCTCGAAGTGAGTCCCCCCTTCATTCCAACCGAGTAGCGCTGATGTTGAGAATAGTTCCCTCGCCGCCGTTGGTACTGGCCTTGCCGAGCGCGCCGACGAGGACTTTTCCGTCGAGCGAACAGTTCCCACCGCCGAGGCCGTTTGATGCGGGAGCGGCGGCGGGGAGGATTAGGATGGTCGGGGCGTGGGATTTCAAGAGGCAGATGGGCTGATTTGGAATCGAGATGTGGGGTTGGAAGTGCGCGGACGAGAGCGGGCTTCGAGAGGGATTGGGAGGGAGGGCAGCGAGTCGTTCGCTCGTTCGCTCGGGTCTGTCGAGCGTGGCGCGGCGACGCTTGTTCTTCGAGAGAAACTGGCGCGAGAGAAAGTGGTCGGCAGTCACTGCACAGCCTTGCGAACTCTCGCCTTTGCTCTCTTGCGACGTGATTCCTTTGCCAGCCCACTCACTTCATTCAAGCGCGACGAACTCCCTCGAAACTTTGCAGCAACAGCGTACGCCGGCGTGGCTAGACGAGCGAACTTCGTCGGCGACGCAGACGTCTTGTGAGGTCGGTCAAGGTCGGAGACGGCTGAGAAGACTTGCGTGGTGGAGACGCTTGTCTGCGACGAAAGCTCGTTAGTACAGCGCTGCTAGGAAGGCGAGCGACGTACTCGACAAATACCGCAGCTGCGAGACGGAAGCATCAGCGAGAGCGTCAATCGAGAGCGAAAGCACGCACCTCGATCAATCCAGCGACAACAGCAGTCTCGCCCTCAACAACTCGAGAATCCGCACCAGCTCCGCCGCCCCTTCCTCATCGCCCGTCTTCTCCACCGCGTCCAGCCTCGCCAGCCCGTACTCGAGAGTTTGCCGCGCCTCCTCGACGTACCGCGTCGTCGCCGGCGTGCGGTCGAGCCAGCTAGGCGTCTCGGTTTGGGCTTGATCTTCGACTTCGTGAAGGTTGGCGAGAGGGATTTCGAGCCTATCGGTAAAGGGTTTGACGGTAGGAGTGAAGGGGAAGAGGCTCTGCAGGCCGTCGATACGAGTGGTGCGGTGATGGGCCTCCAAGGGGATGAGAGCTTGGAAAAGATCGACAAAGTTCGCGTGCGAAGGGTCGGTAACGTGGATGGTGAGGGTGTGGAGAAAGGGGTGTGGCGAGAGTTTGAGGAGGGAGACGGCGACGTCGGTAGGGGCGTGGAGAGTGATTGCCGAAGAGATTGGGGGAAGGAGGGTGCGAGGAAGTTGGTCGGTCTGGTGTCGAAGGTCTTCTCTTCGACTTCGATGTCGAGCACTTGGAGGTTCGGGAATAGGGCGAAGCAGGGGAAGTGGAGGGCGGAAAGGAGGGGGACGTTGAGGCGAAGCTTGCGCAGCGAAGAGGCGCATGCTCATTCCTGCGTAGCTCACGCTGAGAGCACCATCCGGAACGGACCTTCCACGGCTACTCCGCGGCGGCGCCAGGTGCCCAGCTCGAGCTCCTCGAGGTGCGCCATGTTGGACAGGACGCCGCCTAGAGTGACCGCTGAGGCCTCGGAGTCGGCAGACATCGCCACGCTGTCGTACAGGGAGCACGTAAGCTTCTTGAGGGAGGGGAACTCCCGCGAAAACGCCGTGTCTTCTTCGACGCGGTGCGAGAGCTGATGTAGATCGGTGATGTAGCCCCAGTTCTCGAAGTGCGGACCGCTTGTAGTTGAGCGCTTCGTCGGTGGTGAATTCGAAGCGACCTTCGTCTCACTCGTGCCGAATAGAGTTGACATCGCGGCGGGGGAGATGACCAGCGCATCGGACGGCAGCGGTGGAGAAGGTGTAGTCGAGGGCGGGAAGGTGGCCCTTGAGGTGGACTCGTCGGAAGAAATGACCCTAGCGGCGAAGAATGTTGAACTGGAAGGCGGGGGAGAGGGCTTGCTTGGCTTGAAGGTCCTGGAGGAGAGGGCAGGTCAGCTCCGTCAACCCCTTCACGACGCGATACTCACCCGAAAAAGCCACACCGCCGAGAGCTCGCTAAGCTCCATGTTGACCTGGAACAACGCATTCACGCTCCTTCCGTACCACTCGAGCCTCAGCTGATCCATCGCCGCCGTCTGCGCTGCCGTCGCCTCCTCCCTCCGCGCTGTGAACGCCTCATCTTGCAGCCGCGCGAGCTCGACAATCCGGACTTTGAGCTCTAGTGGTAGTGCCAAGAAAGACGCTCGCGGAGGAGAGGCGTCCATGGTGGGAGGAGCGTTTGCGCGCGAATGCGGGGCTTCGAGTAGTCGGAGTTCTGGAGACACAGGGTGAGCCCAACAGTTAGCGTGCTGGACCAACGCTCCGGCTCACCTGCGTGTTCCTCACTGAACACGTACAGAGTATCGTGGAAGCCTGGCGAGAGCGTCGGAGGAGGAGGAGAAGAGGAGCCGCTGCCGTTTCGCGACTTGACCTCCTCCCACCCTCCCGTGTCGCCACACGCCCACAGCCAAGATGGATTTAGCCAACCCGCCACCACCGTCTTCCTCTTCTCGCACCACGCAAACCCTGGCGGCAGCCCTTGCTGTTCCCTCCGCGCGGCAACCTCCCCAACCGGCCTCCTCAATGACGACGGCACGCAGGAAGAGGGAGCTGGATGCGCACGCGAGGGATATGCAGTGGGATTGGGTGAATGAGGACGATCTGGAGGTGTTCAAGAGGGTGAGTCGAGGGCGATCGGTGGCGGAGCTGGCAGAGGAGCATTGTGGGGGGCGCGGGGAGCTGGGGCTGGTCGAGGCAGGGCGAGGGCTGCACAGCTTAGAGCGCCAGCTAAGCACTCAGAGCCTAAACCTTAGTGCTCTGTGGTGAGCAGGGTGGCGGGGCTATTCGGTGCAGTGAGCTCGACTTCCGCCTTTCAGCTGCATGAACCCGGGTTCGTGGTGGGGGAGAACGAGGCGAAGCTGAGCTACCCCGATGAGCTTACCTCGTGCTCACGGGGCCTGAGGTTGGCGCTTGAACGGAGGCCGAGGCCGCGACCAGCTCCTCCCCTTTCGACCCGAGCCTGCGTGGCAGCAGCAACGATGGCAGGGGTCGGATGTAGTGAAGCTGTTCGCAGGCTCGGGGCCAGTCTTCATTACAGCCTCATTGCAGGGTCGTGCGAAGGAAACGAGTGCTCGAAGCAGGTCCTGTGCTGGCGGAGCTGCGAAGGGGACTTTCGCTTCGCAAACAGCAGGCGCAGCGCGCTCTATCGCAGCACAACTCTGTTCAGCCGAAACAGCAGACGGGAAGGAACAGAGGAATCACTGCCTCGAACGTTGCTCACCCCCTCCTCCACAGGCCCTTTCTGACGAGCCGAGCGACTTTCCCGACGGCCATCCAGAGAAGATCCGTGCGGTATCCGACTTTGCGCCGATCAAGGAGCGTGTGCGGAGGTTCGTATCTCTCTCCAGGTGCGTTCGCAATACTGACGACGTCGAACAGGGGACCGAAACGGCGTCGCGACATCGTGCGAGAAGGATGGGCGTACCATGTTTCGCGATGGCCTCTACTCGTCAGTTGCCTTCGCTGTTCCTAGAAAAAACGTTGCTTAACGTGTGATGAAAGGGCCTTATCTTTACGGTCATCTTCCTCGAATTCCTGAGCTACCTCATCGTTCGACAACTCGTCAACCTCATCGAGTACTTCTCAGCATGTGAGCTCACTCTTCTTCCGTTCTCGTGCGTAAACTGACAATTCTGGCAGGGCGAGGACAAAAAGGACGACTTCGAATGCTTCTCCGCAACGCCAAAACCTACGAAGAGGTGCGACTCCTGCGTCCTCCCATCCCACCTCGCTAATTCATTCACCGCCGCAGTGGAAAGAAGCCGCTCTCAGCCTCGACAACCACCTGCGCCTCACCGACTGGAAACGCTCAGCCCCGAACGCCTACTACGATTCGGCTCTCATTCGCCGCGTGCTGCGCTCGCTGAAGGAGCTGAGGGAGCGGGACGATGTCGAGGGCGTGCGAGCGGTGCTGGAGGTTGCGCTGAGGAGTAATTTTGCCGGCGTGGAGAGCTTCCACCTTTATTCGGAGACGTTCTACGGCACGAAGGAACTGGTCGAGGAGTATGTGGATGAGGGTGAGTCGTCGCTTGAGGCAGATTCTGCGATGAGCTGATACGGGGTGCACAGTGGCGAGGTCGGTGGCATTCTTGAGGAGCGCTCCCGATTCCGTGATGAGCATCGAGGAAAAGGCTCGCTTCTTTCGGTACAGCGCGAAGAATCTTGGAGCGTCGGCGCTGTGTCTGAGCGGGGGAGCGAGCTTTGGGTATTGTGAGTGTGGCTCTTCGTGTGTAATGGGCACGAGCTGATCAGCGATACAGACCACTTTGGCGTTGCGAGAGCTTTGCTAGACGCGGGGTTGCTGCCGAGGGTCATCACGGGGACGTCAGCGGGAGCCATCAGTGCGTTCCGTCTCATCTCGCTCGGGAGGCTGGCGCTGATCCTGACGCAGTCGCGGCGTTTGTTTGCACGAGGACGGACGACGAGCTCAAGGAGATGCTCATCCCCGCTCTCGCTGACCGAATCACGGCGTGCGAAGAGCCTTTCAGGGTGGGTCCTGCTGCGCCTCGAGAGATGATGGAGAGCTGATTGTGGTGGTGCAGGTCTGGGCGATGCGGGCGTACAGGACTGGAGCGAGGTTCGACACGCTGGCCTGGGCTCGCAAGGCGTCGTTCTTCTGCATGGTGAGCCTTGCGCGGTTTGACGAAGTGCGTCGAGCTGATTCAGGTACGCAGGGATCAATGACGTTCAAGGAAGCCTACGAACGCACGGGAAGGATTCTCAACATCTCAGGTGAGTCCTCGCTCGTTACCAAGTGTCGGAGCAACGCGCTGATGCCGCTCCAGTCATTCCTTACGACACGCACTCGCCGACCAAGCTCCTCAACTACCTCACTGCTCCTGACTGCGTCATCTACACCGCCGGTTCGTTCTATCTCCCTGCTCCCTTTCGACGGGGACTGACCGTTCTCGCGCAGTCATCGCCTCCGCTGCCGTCCCAGGCATTCTCAACCCTGTCGTACTCATGACAAAGGACAAGGACGGCCGTGTCCATCCCTGGGAGTTCCAGGGGAAGCACAAGGACGGAAGCTTGCGCGTCGACATCCCTCTCCGTGCGTTCCTCGCTACCCTCACCTCGATCTCGCTGACGACTCGCTGGCACAGAATCGCTCCACTTGCTTTACAACGTCAACTTTAGCATCGTCTCCCAGGTCAATCGTGCGTTCTCCCTCTCGGCCTCGTCGCATGAGCTAACGACCTCCCGCAGCCCACATCCATCTCTTCCATTTTGCTCCTCGCGGCGCGCCGGGTCGACCCGTCTCGCACCGAAGCGGAAAGGGCTGGCGAGGCGGCTTCTTCCTCAGTGCAGCCGAGCAGTTCCTCAAGCTCGAGTTGACGAAGAACTTTCGAGTGAGTCGGCTTGCGAGCTTTCGGTCGCGACGGCAGCTGATGAGCTTGCGCAGGTGATTCGGGATCTCGAACTGCTCCCGGAGTTGGGTGGGCAGAATTGGAGCGCGGTGTTCCTGCAGAAATTCGAAGGGACCGTCACGATTTGGCCGAAATCGCGAGGTGAGCTCGTCTTGTTGTCGTGCGGGGCCAGAGAGCTGATAGCCGGACGCGCAGTGTGGGACTGGGCTAGGATTTTGACGGACCCGGATCCGGAGGAGCTGGCGAGGATGATTCGAGTGGGCCAGGGAGTTACATGGCCGAAGGTGCGTTTTGTCTCGAGGCCTGGGGAGGACGAGGCTGACGATCGCGCGCAGCTCAAGATGATTGAGAACCGGATGAAGTGCGTCCTCGCATAGGCTGTAGTGAGAACCTGCTGACTCTCTTTCGTCACGCAGAGTCGAACGGCAGATCGACCTCGGGCGCGAAGAGATCTACCGTCAACTCGAGCTTCAAGGATCTCGACTGCACCGCGACTCCTCCTTCGACGCGCACCATCGTTCGATCCGGGACGTCGTTGCCGAACCTGCTGCCGACACTCCTTCGATGGATACCGACCCCGACGACTCGGACGCCCAACCCTCCTCCCTCAAGGCCTTCTCCCCCGCCAAGCCCCAAACGAACGGGACCAACACTCCTCAAAAACGTCGGCAGCAGATCCTCGCGCGACTCGGCCTCAAGGACGCGAAGAACAAGTCCGGCCGAGGATTCCCAGGCGCCTCGAACGGGGATCAGCTCGACGAGACGGAGGATTCGGACGTTCTGGATCCGAGAGGGAGGGGGCAGAGCGAGGGGATGCTGAGGAGGAGGTTCTCGATGGGAACGCTGAGGAGAGCGGGAAGGGTGAGGGGTGCGAATGAGGGGGTGCTGGGAGAGCAGTCTAGTGATAGCGATGAGGAGTTCTTGGGGGATACGGTGGGGTGGAGCTCGGGAGGGAGCGATCGTTAGAGGAGTGCGAGGATTGTACTTACAGCCTCGGTCGTTTGTCTGAAGCCTGGAGCGACCAGCATACCAGTACTGGAGAAGGACGAGACTCTGATGCAGCGGCTCCCGCCCGAGGTGTTTGCTGCCTCGTCACGCTCCTTGCCCTCTCTCCAACACCTCGTCGACAGCCCCGCAATGACCGCAACTCCCTCCCCAGCACTTGCTGCGATCCTCAGCCTCCTGGACGCGGATGATCATTACTCAGCGCATCAGAAAGCGCGCACGACTGCCACGCGCCTCCTCTCCTCGCGCACCGGACCCACCTCGACCACGTTCGACAAGAAAGCTACGGAGGCGGCGAACCTTCTCTGGGAAGCGGGAAGGCGCTTGTTGGAGAAGGGGCAGGTCGGGAGTGGGGTGGATTTGGCGACGTACCTTGTTGAGGTGTGGAAGGCGAGGGGGGTCGAGTGTGGCGATGAACAGAGAGGTGAGTGCGCGTTAGTGGTTGCTGGGCTGTTTGCTGGTGCGGAGGAGGAACACGAGGAGGCAGGGTTAGCACGGCGGGTCCGCTCTCTCGCTCTCGGCGGTGTCGCACCTGAGGCTCAGCTTCAGGAAGTCACAGTCGTGTGGCGAGACGATCTGTCCTGCTGTTAACCACCCTTCTCTATGCGACGTGCGCTGCAGAAGCTGGAGGCGCTGCCGTAGCTCCTCTGGTCCAGTCTTGCGGAACTCAACACCACACCTCGGGGAAGCTTCGGCGACTCCTCAGGCTGCCGTCTTGTCTGTCCCCGCAAAGACTGGATCTAAAGAGTGCGTGATTTCTGCTGAGAGCTCGAGTGACGAGGATGCCGTGGAGCTAGAGTTTCCTTCCTCGTCCTCGGCGCCAGGGAGTCCTGCGCGACCATGGCTCTCCACCCGTGCCGGAGTCGGAGCCTGCCGCTTCCCTGGATCTCAGTGGAGTACGACATGGTGTGAATCCTTGCGGAGCGACAGTGACCGTGACGGCGGTCGATTCTCTCAACCCTCCACACACTTCGCAGCTGGAACTCCGGGTGCCCCACCTCGCAGTGCTGGCGATGTGATGATGATGATGACGGGAGAGGAGAGATGCTCTCACGATTAGAGGATGCGAAGCCTATGCAAGGTGGTCCATCGCGTTTGTCGCGAGGCCTTTGAGGGCTTGGTAGGAAGCCAAGTTATCTTCGTTGTAGCGACGGAGCCCATGCCGTTTCTCCCGTCCCTTTGTAGGCTTCCAGGACCAAGCAGCAGGCGGCGAGATCTCCAGTAGAGAGCGGGAGACTTCAGCTCCACGCCCTCGCTCAGATGACCGTCGCGTCTTGTGGCCTTGACTTTGCTCTACTGCGTTGCGTAGGCATCGCCGCCTAAACAACGTACAAGGACCTGTGAACTTCCAGCTCCTCGCAGCAGGCTCTCCGATCTCGTGCGCTTCGCAAGGTCGCTACCGAAGTTTGCCTTCGATGCCGCTTGCTATGAGTCGTAGATCTCTGAACCCTGTGCTTCACCAGGTTGACCGACAAAGAAAGCTGCCAACGAGCCACACGGGCGACGCCGGCCGCTCGCTGAGAATTGGCGCTGACTACCCTCTCTCTCCGCAGCGCAAGTTCTCCAGCTCATCGCTCTGACTGGTCCGTCCGGCTCCTGGCGCAAGACGCTCACTGATGCCGTCTTCTCGTGAGTTATCCCCCACTCCTGCGCCGGCGGCATGCTGATCCCGACCTCGCAGATGGTCCGCAAAGACTGGCTCCGGAGCTGCTGGTGATGCTGCGATCCACGGCTACTTGGGAGAAGTGCTCTTCAAGGGTGAGCGGTATAATCGCTTTCTCGAGGCTTGGAGCTGACGACGGTCACAGAGCAAAACTACCACCTCGCTTCGATGCATCTCCTCGTCTGCCCGACTCAGGACGCAGCTCGCACTCTCGCCGATACCATGTTCGCCTGGTCGAATCTCGATTCCGAAGGCGTCGCCGGTGTCGGTCGTTACGCCGCTCGCGGTGCTCTCAGGTTCGCCTTTCCCACTCATCGCAGCGAGAGCGATCCTCTAACGCCTACCCACGCAGCTACCTCGAGTCGGAAGCCATCCTCGCCGCCCGCACTTTTCTCTCCCACTTTCTGTCCCTCGTCCTCGCCGCCCACCCGACTTTCCTCGTCGTCCGCTTCCCCTACCCTCCTCCTTCGACCCCGCTCGCCAAATCCGGCGACGTTTCGGACGAGCTCCTCGTCACCAAGCTCGCTTCGCTCAACTTCCTTCAGCTCGCCGTTCGCACGTGCCAAGCGGGAGCGGGAGAGTCGATTGAGAAGACCAAGGCGGCGGATGGGAGCATGAAGGAGGTCAAAGGGAAGGGAAGGAGTTCGTGGACGGCGTTGGTGGCGAGGTACGAGCGAGAAGTGGGCTGGCTGAAGAAGCCTGAGGCGAAGGAGGTGAGTTTTTCGTGGACGGGGCAGTTGGGGCGAGAGCTGATGACGTCCGCAGTCGACGCAGGAACTTGGGACGGTGTTCTTTGGGATCAAGCCACCGAGGCCGGCGGGGAACGCGATGATGGATATGCTTGGGTCGATGTTTGGAGGAGGGGGAGGTGCGGGTGCGCCGGCGATTGCTGGTCGTTAGCGAGGGCAAGTGGAACTGGGCTGTGCGTTATGGCGGTCACTTTGCGGCGATCGCGGTTAGGCTGCTTCCTGCCTCTCACTCAGGGATTTGCTCTCAGCATCCGAGGCTCTCTGACGGCGCTCTCTTTCCTCGAAGACCGCGAGGGAGAAACATGGCGAACCACGCTGATCTCGCAGACCACCCCGCGCTCCCTCTGCTCGCTCGGCTCGCGAAGGCTCTTGTCGTACCCATTCTCGGCCGGACATGATTGCTCTTTGATGCGATGCTGCTGTGGGATCTCGCGCTCGCGACAGGGCGTGGACGGCGGACTCTGCGGTCGCGTCTCGACGGATCAGCTCAGCCGATTCAACCCTCCTCCACGCTGGCCTCCAGCTTTTCCCTGCGATATCGACAGATTATCCTCCTCGTTGTAAGCCAAATGAAGCAACTCCTGCTCCGTCACTTCCATCTGCCCCAGTCTCGCTTCACCAGTACGTCCCCCTCTTCCCGCGCTGGTGGAAGCTCAACCCTCGCCGATCCCTCCACCAGTAGTACAGCGTCCCGATGAACAGCAGCGAAACGAGTGCCACTGTTCCGTGCATTCATCAGCTTCCTTTCCAAGTCGTCGCGAGCAAACAGGACGCACGAGAGGTCCATCCGATCGCATTAATCGCGTCAAGGCGGTGGCAGCGAGTGCCAAAGACTCGCTGGCGGTGGTGGAAGCAGGTGATGGGGATTTCGTCGACAATGAAGTTCCAGAGGGCGGAGGAGACGGCTGTGAAGACGAGGGTGATGGAGGTGAAGAGGAGCGCCACTGCGCGGGAGCTGAGCGGAGGTGTGAAAGGAATGAAAGGGGCGTACGGTAGAGAGTGAAAGCCCAGTGGATAATCGCGGTGAATAGTGTCCAGCTCGCGGTAAAGAGGACGAGGCTGCGATTCGATTGAAGGTCAGTTGGACGGAGCGAGAGGAGCGAGGAGAGGACGAACCAGAGGCGATCGTACCACGTCTCGTTCGCGCGGACCACGGACGGGTTGTGCGTGATCTGGTACCCCGTTAGGCCAACTTGAGCAGCGGAGAGGAGACCGAGGAAGACCCAGAAGAAGGGGAACACCCAGGCAGAGCGCGAGCGAGGAGCACGAGGGACTGAGCGAGAGGCGTGAGCGAGACCTACGAAGAGAGCTGCGCGACTTGCGAGGGACAGAGCCAGCTTCAATCTTTGCTGGAGTCGACATCTTGGCGGCGAGAGGAAGTGAGAGAAGAGGGCTGAGCGAGTTTCGCGAGCGACTCTCAAAGTCCGCGGACGAAGGGAAGGAGCCACTTCGTTCGAGAGTCTGAAAGGGCGTTGACGGCTGCTCTTCACCTCTCTGAAGACGCTTTACTTTGAACGAAAAGCTCTTTTCGAGCGAGTGGAGAAGGGCTCTCGTAGCTTGCGATGCAGGACTGGCACTGACAACGGCGTATTATCGAAAAAGCAAAGCGACTACATCTTCCTCTCCTCCCGAATCACCACCAGTAAACGTTCCTGACTCCCCTCTTGTGGAAGGTTCTCCCGCGGCGATCGAGAGCCCAATGCGCAAGGACAGTCAACATGAGGAGCGTGGTGAACGCGACTGCGAAGCGAAGTCAGCTTGAGCCGAATGAGTTCTTAAGGAAAGGTAGCGCACCTAGGATCCAAGCGATGACGTTCACGGCAGCGAGGCGAGAGCAGCGACGGAGAGTGCAAACACCATCGTTCACGCCGTTGTAGATGAGCCTGTGCTAGATTTGTGAGTCGTTGCGGAGTCCTGGAGAAGATAGGCGTGCGTACTGCCAGAGTGACGCAGCCACAATCCAAAAGATCCAAGTCATAAAGGTGTACAGCACCGTGACTTCGGAGCGAGTGAGTTAGCGAGGTTCGACGGCGCAGCGAAGTAGCGAAGCGAGACTCACTGTAAATGTTGTACGCCCAGTGGAGCACGAAGAAGAACAAGGTCCAGCTCGCGACGAACAGCATGTAGCTGGGGCACGGCCACAGAGTCAGCTTCCTCGGAGTACCCCCCTCGCATTCCTTCGGGAAGAAGACTCACCAAAGTCGGTCGTACCACTCGTTGGAGAAGCGGCTGTTCGAGAGCGGCCTGTTGCTCGTCGCCACCTGATGTCCAACGAGTGCCAGCTGAACGATGGTGAGGATGCCGATGATGGCCCAGAGGAGCGGGAAGAGGAAGCGAGTGAACGCAGGCTTCGAAGCAGCGGGCTCGACGACCCCGCCGTGACGCTCGGCTCCGTGCTCGCTTCCACGCTCGAATTTGCCGATGGGCTGAGGCTGGTTGAAAGGTGCAGTTGTCGACATGGTTAAAGTCGTTCTTGAGGTCGAGGTTGTGGTTGAAGAACAAGAGCGAACGCCTCGCCGAACTTCGCTTTTCTTCGATCCGAGCCAGTCGCGATTGCCTCTCGCTCACGCCGACCAATCCTTCCTTTGATGGCACTCAAGAGGAAGCTGAGCTGGTCAATTCCACCCAGCTGCGTGACGTGGAGGACGCAAACCGCCAAGTCCGCCCGCAAACAACGCTCCTCTCATGCCGGCGTGCCGACCGCGGCTTTGCCTTCTGCAGCTCTGCTAGCTCTGCGAGCTCATCTGCGCCGGTCTTCAACGCCCACCTACTCTTCAGGTCCAGGCCAGCATGCCTTCAGCCACAGGACACGCCGCAACGCCCGCAGACGCGCCCACAACAGCTGCTTCTTCCTCGGCCGACTTGACGATTGCCCCACCTCCGACCTCTTCTCGCTCCCCGACTCGGCTACCGGAGAAGCTGCCGTTCGAGGGAGACAGACTGCATGCGGACAACAGTCCGCACGGGGATGTGGAGCTGGGAATGGCGGGCTTGCCGGGCGGACCGTTGGATGGGAGCAAAGAGGTCGGCGCAAAGGAAGGGGAGCCGCCACGAGTGATGGAGTACCCCGATGGAGGATGGAGAGCTTGGAGGTGAGTTGGAGCTACGCACTGGAGGACCAGGAGAGCGTGGGGAGGAGGAGGGAGGAGCGAGGTGAGCTGACTCTTCGTTCTTTGTGCAGTGTTGTCGGCGGGGCGTTCTGTATTTCCTTCGTCACTTGGGGATACGTCAACGCGTTTGGCGTATATCAAGCTCATTATCAGCTTAATCAGCTTTCCGAGAAGGCGCCTGCCGACATATCCTGGATTGGGTCAGTCCAGCTGGCGATGGTGAGCTCTCTTCCTCGCGCCGACCTCTGCGATGCTGACGACCACTCCCAGGTCCTCGGCTGCGCTATAGTATCGGGCAAGGCTTTCGACGCGGGATATATCAAGTATCTCCTCGTAGGAGGAACGGTGATCTACACCGCAAGGTGCGCCTCCCTCTCTCGCTCCTCGCTCTTCGCAAGCTGACTCTCCCCATGCAGCTTATTCGGTCTCTCCTTTGCATCAAGCTACGCCGAGATCTTTATCGCCCAAGGTGTCGGCTGCGGAGTACGTTCTTTCCTTCGCGATCCCTCCTCCTTCCGCTTTCGCGCACGCCGCTGACCACCCGCGCACCCAGCTCGCAGCCGGCATCATATTCGTCCCCGCGATCTCTTCCATCTCGCATCATTTCTCAACCCGTCGCGCAACAGCTCTCGGCATCGCAGCGTGCGGCAGTTCGATCGGCGGAGTCGTCTACCCGCTCCTCCTCAACAAGCTATTCAACTCGAGCGTCGGATTCGCTTGGGGCGTGCGAGCATGTACGTTTTCCTTCCCCGTGATTTTTTACTAGGCTGACGAAGGCACAGCTGCATTTTTGACGTTGGGAATGCTCATCATCGCCTGTTTGACGATTCAGACGAGGCTCCCGCCGAGACGGACGGGGACGTTCATCGATTTTACCGTGTTCAAGGATCCAGCGTACTCGATTTTTGTCGCGGGAACGTTCATCATGATGGTGCGCTGGTCTCTCCCTTCCATCGAGCCTGGTTGCTGACGTGGCGTCGCAGTGGGGAATCTATACGCCCTTTTTCTACCTTCAATCCTGTGAGTCTTCGTTCTCTCTCAGGCAGAGCAGCACTGAGACTCGACGCTTGGTACAGATGCGCGTGCGAACGGTGTCGACCGTGACCTCGCTTTTTACGCACTTTCGATCCTGAATGCCGCAAGCTTGTTCGGCCGCTTGATCCCCAACGTACGCCCATCGTTCGTTGCAAGAGCCATTCCTAACCCTCCCGACAGTGGCTGGCCGACACCTACGGGCCTTTGACGGTCCTCATCGTGAGGCGTTCATCTCGCTACCGAGCCGCGAGAAGAAAGCTGACGACTCCGCGAAAGCCCAACTGCCTCGTCTCAGGAATGCTCATTTTCGTCTGGATCAAAGCCGGAACCTCAGAAGCAGGCATCATCGCCTTCTCCATCTTCTTCGGCTTCGCATCGTGAGTCCTTCGTCAGCTCTGTTCCTTCGGACGAACGCTCATGGACGGACGGCAGAGGTGCGTATGTCAGCATGATGCCGGCGTGTATAGCGAGCTTGACGGAGCATATGAACGAGATGGGGATTCGAATGGCGATGGCGTTCCTCGTCGTTTCCCTCGCAGCCCTCACAGGTACTCCCATCTCCGGCGCCATCATCACGCATCAGAATGGATCCTACACGGGAGCGGCGATTTGCTCGGGAGTCATGGTGATAGTGGGGAGTCTGGTGCTTATCTTGGCACGCGTGGTGGTGGTGAGGAAGAAGGGAACGCAGTGGGTGTAATGTACCGTAGATCCGAGCAGTTGAGAGCGAGAAGCTGAGAAGCCAGTTCAAGATTTGAGTCCTCTCGCTGACGAATTCGTACAACCGATACGATTTCAAGCATGTTGCCACAGTCTTGCGCACACCTCCAACCTCATCAAACGGGCAACGCAAACTCCCTCCTGAACCTCCTCAATCCCTCCTCCGAAACTTCGGCAGGCCCCTCGGAATCGGCTCCCTCCTCATCCTGGTCGTCGATATCCTCCTCCGCGAGGCTCGTCGCAGCTTTGTCGGCGGAAGAAGCTCCGAAGACGGGGTTAGGCGACGAATCGACTCGGGCGTCGGTCGCGACGAACAGCTGAGGGAATGCTGATGGGAGGTGTGGTGCCACGAGGGCGAGGAAAGTCGAGAGGCTGCAACAAAGAGTATTCAGTAAAGAGCCCTTGCAGAAGGTAGAGAACGTACTGGATCAGCTGAGCTTGGACTTGAGCCTTGTGTCGCTTCGGGGTGAACTGGCGCGCGATGGTCTTAGGCCTGTTGCCAAAGGCGCTGTAGAGTTCGAGCAGCTTGACGTCGTCCTCGGGAGAGAAAGGAGTCTCGTCGTACTCTGCTTCATTTTATATCAGCTTGAACGCAGGACCGAAGAGGAGCAAGAACGCACCATCAACCGGAGCTCCGAAGTCGGCGGGATTCGTCCGGTCGTCCTCCTCAAGCTTGCGGCGCTTTCGCGCACCTGACTGAAGCTGTTTGCACTTGGCTGAAGAAGTTTCGTGAGTCGGCGTCCTCAGAATTGAGCAGGACTGCTCACCTCGGTAGCTGGCGTGGAAATCCTGGTCGGTCTCCACCACCTCCGAATGCTGTGGTTCCGGCGACGAAATCCTTGAGCTCATTCCCGGTAAAGCTTCCGATCCCTCGTTGCCTCCCTCAACGCCGTCGTGCTCGCTCTTGTTCTCGCTCTCACTCGCTGCGAAGCGCAATCTCGTCAGCTCTCTCCTCGCTCCCCAGATCAACACATGCTCACCATCTGAGCTTTCGAGCTTCTCCACTTTCATACCGTGCAACGACGACGAGTTGGCGCCTGCTCAGAGCAAAGATGAAGGCCCTCAGAGATGTACGACGCGCGGAAAGAAGGAGACGTACGATCCATCCTCTGCATCTTGGCCCACCTCGCCTCACAGGTAGCAGCCGTGCGACCACGATTGAGTGCAAAGTGATCCCATCGAAGAGGTTGCGGACCGAGAGCGAACGCGCGAAGCTCCGCTTCTTGAGCGTCCGTCCAGCCTCGAACAGGCTTCTCGCCCGGCTGAACTGCAAGCGGAAGTCAGCTATCGCAGGAAAGAAACTCCCTCCGAAAAGCTCCACTCACCTCGAAGAAGCGCTGCCAGCCTCTTCCTGCACTGCGAAACCTCCTTGCCCAAATCCGCGGCGAACTCCTCGCAGTCCTTGTCGCCCTCCTCCCCAAATGCTCGCAGCTGAGCGTCCATCTCGTTCGTCCATGTGGGGCGGTGGTTGAATTGACTTGGTGCTGGGGAGTTGGCGCCCTCGTCGTCCGTCGCGGTCGAGCGGGATTCGGAGCTGCGAGGTGATGAGGCGAGTGAGGGGGAGTCGGGATTGCTGGCAGGGAGCCTGGGCGGCCGGCGAGTGAACGGAGAGCTAGAGGTTTCCATTGATGTACTGGAGACGAGCGTTTGAGGGAGAGAGTTGCAAGTTCGCGGCGAGTCCCTCCGGATCTAGCTCACCTTCCTCTCTCCTCGAACCGTTTCGAGCACAACGGCGAGCTCTCTGTCCTGGAATAACGCTGCCGGGTAGATCAGACTCACCAACCGAGAGATCTCGAGAGTAGGGAGGTGAGAGGTGGAGGCGACGAGAAGGGCGAGGGCCGACGAGAGAGGGAAGGGACAGGATGAGAAAATCCGGAGTGAGAGCAGAAGAAGGGATGCGCGCGCTCACTAACGAGCAGCTTGCGCCGCGACGTCGCCTCCTTGAAACTGGTACTGAAGCCTTGCATGCGATCTACACCCTCGTCATAAGATACCGTTCGAGTAGCCCTGGAAAAGACTGCGAGAGGAGCATCAGCATCTTGATCGAAGTACGACTGCGAAGGAGGACTCACTCGTAAAGACGTGTCGACGTCGCGTTGGCTGAGTGGAGGAACAGCTTCTCCACAAAGTCGTCCACCTGGGACTGAGTAAGGGAGAGCTGGAAGCGCTCTCGAAGTTGCTGAGAAGTGAGGTCGCCATTCGCGAAGCAAGGGAGGTTCGAGTCTGCGACGATGCGGTCAGTACCCCTCGATCCTCGAAAAGACGATAGAGAAAGCAGCTCACCCTTCTGCATAAGCTCGACGAGTGTGATGATCCGCTCGGCGTGCTTGCGTGCGTCACGGAACGAGCGTTTGAAGAGCGCCTTGAACTCGGCGTACTTCTCCCCCTCGAAACCGCCGAGGATATCGACGTAGTCCTGCGGTAGCTTAAAGGGTGCCGCCTCGAATCCAAGCGAGCCGGGAGAGTTGGAGAGGAGGAAGCCAAAGTCGATATCTGGCGAGGAACGGCCGTCAGCAACGTGGTCGAGAGCGAGGTGGCGAGAACGCACGAATTACGTGTCCCTCGCGGTCGATAAGAATGTTGCCGTTGTGCCGGTCCTTGAGCTGAAGAAGGTAGCAGATAACCGAGTAAGATGCGAGCGACTTGATGAAGGCGTCCTGCGCTTTTCGGAAGGCGGAGGAGGTGGGAGCGCCGTACGCCTGCGAGGTGATCGTCAGCAGCGCTCGGCCTCGAAGGCACACGACTGAACGAACCTCGATGTAGTGATCGTACAGCGTGAACGACTTGAAAACCTGCGTCCCGTCGGCTGCCGTCCGCGCGTAGGCATCCTTCTTGATCGAATGGACTGAGACGGCGTCCGTGATGGTCTCGATCAAGCCTGAGCTCTCCGAAGTCACCAAGATGCGGAAGCTGGGTCGAGCCAGGTCAGCTCCTGTACGAATACTGCGAGACCGAGAAGAACGCACTACCGAACCCACGACGGGCATTTCTCCTCCTTCCAAATCCGACCAAACTCCTTGACGAGCTGAATCGCGAGCTGTTCCTGCCGAAGGTCTGCGCCAGTCTTGACGATGACCGAGATGACGTTCCAGCTTGCGAGATGGCCGTACGGAGAGGCTGCGCGAATCCGAGACGTCTTGGACGCGAAAGACTCGGCGAAGACGGCGCCTGAAACGAGAATCTGCATCAGCGAGGAACGCAGCGAGAAGGAAGAAAAGACACACCCGAAGGATCGTCCTTGTTCACCGCTCGCATCACCACCGCACCATCTTCCACTCCCGCACCCGTCGTCCATCCACTCCTCGCCCGCCCATCTTCCCGCATTCGCTCCATCCGCTCCTCTTCAAGCGCCAACATCTCCCCCATGATACGATTCCGAATCGCCGTCGCTTCAGCCGGTGCCAGAACGCGCTGTCGCTGGCTCGGAGGGAGAGGTGCGGCGGGAGAGAGAGTCGAGGTGGAAGATCGACCTGCTGCTGGGAGGGGAGGGGCGCCGGCGATGAAGGACGTTCCTGCTGCTGCCGAGGCCGTATCGAGGGCAGCGACGACGCCGGTCGAGGATTGTCCCGCCTGGACGTCCCGACGATGGAACGCTGACGCGACGGCGCCGAAGCCTGCTCCGACCACTCCCCCAACGACCCCTCCGATGCCGGCGACCGTCGCGACGGGGAGACCGACAAGAGTCCCTGCTGCTGCGGTGCCCGTTGCGACGACTCCTGCACTCTCCGCCTGAGAAGCATCGAGCTGAGCGAGCATGATGGCCGCCATGCGCATCCGCTCTGCATAGTCATCGAGGGAGATCGCGTGTCGCGCTGAGACTGTTCGACCTCCAGGTCGTACGTTTGGAGGGAGAGAGCGGCCCGATGGAGAGAGCGAAGGGCGGGAGGGGGCGGCGGGAAGGCTGGAGGAGGTAGGGGAGAACGTGGGGGTAGGATCCTCGCTGCTAGCAAGGCGCGCCCAAGCTTGCTCGTCGACGGACCGGTTCTGAATCGTCGGGTCGGCCATGATCACCATCGGAGCTTCGTGGATCGAGATCTCGCCGTAGAGTTGCTCGACGAGATCGACCTCCTTTGGTGGCTCGACGGCTGTGGCCGAGAGAAGCACGCTGACCTCGTTGTCCTTCGAAGTCGACGTCGAGATGTCCCCGTTCCCGACCGAATCCTGCCTCCGTCCCACTCTGGCCGAGAAATCGCCCTCTTCCCTCCTCCTCCCCAGCTCCGTCCCACTCTCCAAGCTCTTCCTCCCCGCCTTGCTCCCCACCGCTCCGCTCCTCGCGACGATTCTGACCGCACCTCCCGTCTCCCGCTCCTTCAGCGCTCGCCGCAAATCCTCGACGTTCTGCCGTCGATCAGGATCAAAGTCCAAGTCATCCTCGAGAACTTCGACGTGGATCACGAAGGGCGCCCTGTCGGCCGAGTTGAGCACGACCGACTCGCTCGGCGAGATCCTGACGATCCGTGCGTGCGCGCGAGACTTCTTCCCGCCTGGTTGGGAGGATGGGAATGACGTTCCCTGACAGGCCATTCCCAGGCAGCAGCCGCGCGGAAGGCCGTGATTGAGGACGGTGAGCTCGGCGCGGAGGGAGGACAGTCGTGCGGGCTTGGGAACGACGACGAGGCGGGTCGAGATGTCTTGGAGCGAGCGTAGGAGGTCGAGTTGGGATCGCTGAGCTTGAAGGCGGAGGAGGTGGGCGAGGAAGGCTTTGGGGAAGCCGTAGCCTGGGAGAGTAGAGTCGGTTGGGGCAGAGGAGAGGGGGCTGCTGAGAAGGTACGATGCTGAGTGAGTGGCGGTGGGCTGGGAGGTGAAGAAGAGGGAAGGGGAGGTGGCGCTGAAGGAGGGTCGCAGGCCGGCTTTTGGTCGAGGAGGTGTGGGGCCGTTCCGCTGCTTCTCGAGGATCGAGGAGGAGGAAGATGCGAGGGGGGAGCGAGAGGAGGGTAGTGGCGAGGGGAGCGATAGTGGCAGAGGGATTGGGTTTGATGCTGGGTTGCGAGAGGTGAAGAGAGAGGCGACGGGGGAGTCGCTTCGAGTCGAGGTCCTGGGAGGTAGCTGGGGGTCGGCTGCGTCTGACTTCGTTTCGGTCCCAGCCTCGCGACCATCTTGTTCTTGAGAATACCGTTGACCTTTCCTGCAGCTGGCAAAGGTGCGGCCTTCCTGCCGTTCGACGCGCTGCCAGCTCGAGGAGCCTCGTCCTCGGATCCACTCTCACTCCCACTTCCACCTTCCGCCCCATCAGCTGGTTTCCGCCTTCTCTCCATCTCCTCGACCCTCCGTCCCTGCTCGAGCGCAACGGGTCCCGCTTCCATCGCCAGACCCGGCATCCCAATCGAAGCCGCCACGACACCGAGTCCTACGAACGCCGCGAGTGGCGCGTTGACCTTCTCCTTCTTCCGCGGCGAGAGAGCTGATAGGAAGGAGGTGCTGAGGGTGGGAGAGGAGGTGGTGGGGATTGGAGGATCGGTGAAGATGATGGATTGTACGCGGTTGTACACGCGACCGCAGACAGCGAACTGGTTCGAGGTCGGGTTGACGGCGAGGTCAGAGAGGGAGGATTGGAGATACCAGAGTGTCTGCAATGGCGGAGCTGAGTTAGCTGGGCACAAGCAGAGCCAGCGGGAGCGACGCACGATGACGGCTACGTGCGAGTCCTCCTCACACCTCTCGAGGATAAAGTTCTCGAGCGCGACGGACGGCGTAGGTCGGGTTATGACCAAGTACCTGTAGAGCAGTCACACCGTCAGCTCCCGCGCCCTCGTACCGCTGCCAGACCTCCACGTGCATCCGGCGCAACTCACAAGAGCTGAGGCCAGTAGAACTCGACCTCCGCCGCATCGAATGATCTCAGACGCTTTACGAGATAGTGGGTGATTCCGATAGAGTTGGGATACGTCTTGAGGTCTGCGTTGGGAGGAGAGCAGGGGTCAGCTCCAGCTCAACGCACGTCGCGTCTGTCCTCCCGTTCCTCCTCCTCGTCCTCGATACGTGCCGCCTTCCTGCACTCCAGCGGTCTTTCCGCGTGCATCCCATACTCCACCGGTGCCAGAGCCGGCGACTTACAGCCAACGGCGAGGTGTACGTTGAAGAAGGACGATTCGAAGAGGCGCAACAGGAGAGCTGAGCCACCTCTTGACTCCATCGACATGGCTACGCCTGCGCCAAGTGCGGCGCTTTTGAGCTAATAAAGCTGGAGAGGCGTGGAGGCGGGGTTGCGGCGTGGAGGTCAAAGGGGAGGGAGCGGCGACCGGCTCACGACTTCGGGCGCGCTCTCCTTTCCCGCAGCAGTCGTCGACGGCTTCAAACTGTGGAGGCGAGCGACGACGACGACGACCAAATACGAGCATAACAAGGGTGTATTCAAGTGCGATAAGCTACAGCCATTCCCCATTCCTCACGCGAACGCCTTCGAAAAATCCTCGAAGCTCCCCTCCAACCCATCCATCTCCATCCCAGCCGCCGAGTCAAACCCCTCGGCCCAGCTAAAGAACCCATCCGCTCCCTGCGACACGAGCACCGACTGGAAAAAGTTCGTGTCGTCCAAAAAGTTGTTCGCGGTCCCGCTCGCGTACAGCGAAGGCGTCGCCGTTCCCGAGAGGCTCCCGCTCCCTTGTCCGTGCGGTCTACCTATCGTCGCGAACGGGCTCGAAAGAAACGAGTAGGGCGCAGGGGAGGTAGGAGCCCCAGCGAGCGTCCCGTGGAAGCCTAGCGAGCTGCCGTGGTTCGCAAACGGGTCGGAGCTCCCGTCCGCTGCCATCCCCCGAATGTGGTCCGTCGCGAAATCGCCTTCCGCATGGCTCGCTCCTCGCGAGTGTCCGCCGTTTGCTTGCGCGGCCGTCACGCTCGACATCGCCTTCCAGGACGCGAAGAGGGCGCGGAGCATCGTTCCGCACGTCGACGCCGCGTGCTTCGACGAGCAGGTCGCCGCCTGGCAGTCGTGGATGCTCTGGAGCATCAGCATCTGCAGCTCGTCCGAGTCGACGAGTTGGGCGAACCGGGTGTTGGACGCCTTGACTTTGAGGAGGAAGACGGCGGCGTAGAGGAGGAGGAGGAAGTTGACGTCGGGGCAGTGGCGAAGGACTCCGAGTTCGGCGTACTTGTGTCCCAGGTCGAGGATCGCTTTCGCCGAGTTGATCGTCGTCGAGACGCACTCGGGATCGTCAACGGCGTCGCCGTTGCGAAGCATCGTGTGGAGGGGGAAGGTGTTGAGGAAGAGTTTGGACGAGTCTATCGCGCGTCGTTAGTTCGTGCAGGCGACGAATGAGGGGGATCGACTCACAAAAGTAGAAAAGAAGATTGTTGGCGATGGGTTCGCCAGCGACGGGGCACCATCGTTGACGCCATTCGTCCATCCTGGAGTTGAAGAGCTGCGGCGTGGCGAGATCAGCAGTTGTACTCGTTCGTCGCTCCTCGAATACGCACCTTGAGCACGACAGGACTGGGCATCTCATCACTCGCCGACGAGAGTCCGTAAATGCGATCGCGGAACGTATCCATGACTTGACCGATGATCGACTGGAGCTCCTGGTGCGCGATAACGCCTGCAGAGGAGATTCGTCAATTCAAAGCCCAGCACGAGAAGCGAAAGAGCGCACCGAGATCAAACGGCAAGCTCATAGGATGCAAAGGGATGAGAAGCGGCTTCGCTTCGTGAATCTGGTACGGTCGTCCCATGACCGCCGACATGCTGCTCGCCGCATTAGCCCCCCCCCTTCACGTCCTAGAGGAGAACAAACGACTCACTTGCGATCGATCACAAAGACCATCAACCAAGTTCGCTCGCGGTTGAGAGCCTCGCGCTGATCGGCCTCGGAAACTTCCTTGAGGTTCGCCCATGGGTTCGGCTTGTTCGAGTTGTTGACGAGGTGAGCGTCGACGAAAGCGGGAGGACGGAAGAGACCGAGTTCGAGACCCATTCGAACCGCCTGCGATCATTCATCAGCATGCGAGCCAAGGTGAGAGAACGCGAACGCACCATTCCAAAGTACAGCCACGCTCGCTGAGGGCGGTTCTCCGCCTTCTTGGGCGCGTTCGTCCACACCGTCAAGATCATGCAAGCCTGCACGCTCTCGATACTCCTCTCCCCGTTCGCGACGCAATCGACAAAGCACTCGTGCGCCTCGTCGTAGCACTTGACGTGGAGCGTGGGGTCTGTGTGGAAGCGAGAGGCGACGGCGCAAATGACAGTGAAAAGGAAGGGGGAGCGGGCGCATACGGCTGTGGCAGTGTTCTGAGAGGGGTCGAGGAGGGGAAGGTGGATATAGGCGTAGTCGAAGAAGCTGCGCGAGCAGAATCGAGGTCAGCTTTCGTTCGTCGAATCGAGGAGAGAGACGTACATCCTGAAAAGTTCGACCGCCGTTTCGGGGTCGATGATACCCTTGCTCAGTAGCGCAGGCGTTCGCTCGTGCTCTCCCTCCTCCCTCCCATCCAGATTCGTCCTCGTCACGCTGCTGAGCGTAAACGCCTGCGTGACGCTGCTGAGGTTGAACGAAGGATCGAGTCCGCTAATCCTCTGCCTCCCGTCAATCTCTGCTGCCAAACTCGCATCAGCGAGAAGGGAGAGCGAGTTCCCTCCGTTCACCGAGCCGAGCGAGGCGCTGTCGACGGATTTGGGAGTCATGCTGACCGAGGGTAGGCGGCGATTCCCGCTCGCGGGGTTGAGAGGGGAGAGATGGGAAGAGCCGGAGAGAGGAGAGTCGGCGGAGGAGGCGGGGTGGTGGTGGAAGCTGAGCGAGGGGTCGATGCGCGAGTCGACGCGCGCGCGCTTGTTCTGCCCGCCGCCATTCCGTCCTTCGACGCCTGGTTCGCTCCCACTGCTTGGGCTGAGACCTTCGATGGGCGCGACGGTGATAGATTCGCGGCGAGAGGACGTGCTGGCGGCATCGGCGGCGAGTCCTTCGGCGAGAGAGGCTTGAAGCTGGTGGAGAGCTGTCGGGTCGGGAGGGGCGCCAGAGTTCATCGAGTGGAGGACGAGGGAGAGCGTCTTCTCGACCGTGCGGAACTTTTCAGCGAGGGACTGGTCGGTCGGCTTGCTGCGTTGGAGGTGGGGGAGTCAGCTCGGGAGGGTGAGAGGGATGGCGGGGGGCGAACCGAGCTGGGCGCTTGCCGCGCTTGGACTCGACGAAGATGCACTCGTGTCCACCTGTACGACAGCGTTTGCAGGGAGGATCGTCGGCTCCATCACAGCGAGTCTGCAGAACCACGAGGTCAGCTCCCGCCCCTCCCCTCGCCACCAGCAGCTCCTCGCACCGAACGCACCTTGAGTTTCCGGCACGCCAGGCACGCCCTTCCGCTCCTAGGGATCCCGTCATCGACCTTGACTCCCTCTTCGCCCTTGCCCTCGCCCTCCCCATCCTTCTTCTTCCCCTTCCCCTTGCTCCCCTCGGCAACTCCCGGCGGTCCGAGTCCAGCGCTTGCTCTGAGCAGCTCGGGAGAAACGGTGATCTCGCTTTGAGGGTTGTACGGCGCAGGAAGAGAGTACGGGTTGTGCTGCTCCCGCCCCCGAGCGCCACTCCCTCCTCCTCCTTTGCCCTGGTGCCGCCGTCTGCCATGGTACCCCGTCTGCCAGTTGTCGAGGCCGCTGGCTTGTTGTTGGGACATTGGTGTGCCGCGTCGAGTTGGGGAAGGTGCAGGAGGGGTCGAGGAGGGAGAGAGACAAGGAGTCACGGGGGGAGGTTTGGCCGGTAGCGGGCGTTCAGGCGGCGCACGAAGAGTCGAGCCTGGCGGAGGTCGTTCGCGTTGGCGTCGAGCGTACTTGTAAGGGGCGTCCTTTGCAAGCTTTGCAAGCGGGCGGCGGCTCCAAGAGGGGGAAAGGCGGGGTCGACCCTCAGGCACGACTCTGAAACGCCCTGAGAGACCTCGACCTCGGCAACTCCCCTCTCCGTGCGCTGCTCGTGTTTCCCTCTTTCCATCTCTTTTGAGGTAGCAAGCATTGGCAGGTACTCAGGTCGTTCGTCGTAATAAGGCCTTCCAGCCAGACGAGCTGTCCTTTGACGACGCAGGACCTCGCCATTCTCCACCTCACGGCGAACTGCCGGCATCTCCAGCTTCGCACAACACTCTCGCGCGAAGAGACTGAAAAGGAGTTCATCCGAGCACCAAACACATTTACTGGAACATCTACTGGATCTTGACCTGGTTCCCAGCCGTCTCCTCCGCCTTCTCTCCAAAGACGTTAATGTCCTGCGCAACAAACTCCCGTCAGCACCTCTTCTCGCACCACAAACGACGCCAACTCACCCACTGAGGCCTGTAATCGAAAGGAATGTTGAACCGGTGCTTTCGCTCCCCAGCTCCGAGCTTGTTGATCTCGGCAACGTGCTTCTCGCTGAGCGAGATCTGAACAAAGTTGGACGCGATGCGCGAGGGCGTGATGGACTTGGGGATGACAGAGTGCCCGCCGACGGAGCCCCAGGCGATGAGAACTTGAGCGGGGGTGGCGCCGATCCTGTAACGTGGCGGTCAGTAAGGCTCGAGAGGGACAAGGAACGGGACGCACTCCTCTGCGATGGCGATGATATCGGGGTACTCGAAGAGCTTCTTGGCTCCGACGTTGTTGTTACCAAGAGGAGAGTAGGCGGTGATATGGCTGTGCGAATGAACGAGGTCAGCCACAAGTCGGAGGAGGCGAGAGAGCGAGAAACGCACATTCCGTGCTTCTTGTGGTGGGCGATGAGCTCGGGCTGGATGAGCAAGGGGTGGCGCTCGATTTGGTGGACCGAAGGGGTAACGCCGGTAGCGGCGATGAGGGCGTCAATCTGCGCGCGGGCGTTCGTCAGCTAGCTGCTCGCGAAGGCAACGACGGGGCGCTGGAGCTGCGACGGGAGAGTTGAACTCACGGCAGCAACGCTAAAGTTGGAAACGCCGACGCTCTTCACCTTGCCAGTGGCAAGAAGCCTGAGCATCGCCTTCCAGGTGTCAACAACACTGGGTCCATCGGGTCCGACGTCGAGAGAGGCCTGGGCGATTCCGTTCTTCTCGGGCGCGGCGGGGAAAAGGTTCTGGGTGAGGTCTCCGTCGGGGGAGAAGGCGACAGGCCAGTGGATGAGGTCTGCGCGTGTGTTCGGGCGATTAGCTTGGGGAGGAGGCAGAGGGGGAGACTTGGGACGCACAGAGGTCGAGGTAGGTCGTCTCGAGCTCCTTGAGCGTGTCGTCAAGTGCAGCCTCAACGAGTTCAGGTCGGTGGCAGTTGTTCCAGAGCTTGGACGTGAGGAACTAGTGACGGCATCAGCACCCTCCTTCGGACGGTGACGCGGAGGAACGAACGAGCTCCTCGCGGGGAACGCCGGCGGCCTTGATGCCTCGAGCGACCTCCTCCTGGTTCTGGTAGATCTTGGCGAGGTCGAGGTGCCTGAGATTCGCGGCGGAGAGTTAGGCCGGCGCAGCGAAAGGAGGGTGGGGGAGACGTACCTGTAGCCAGCACGAACAGCAGCCTCCGTGGCAATGCCGACCTCGTTGGGAGCGGATTGCCTGCGCGTCGTGCGTTAGCTTAGCTGGGTGCGAACGTGGCGGGGACGGACCAGGTTCCAAAGCCGACTTGAGGGATCTCGTGTCCGGAGTTGAGCTTGATCTGAGCGACCCTTGCGTGCGTTCAAGGTCAGCAGCGGTTGAAGGTCAAGGCGAGGAGTCGATAGCTTACATTTTTGAGATAGAGGGAGAAGGGAGTGAGGGTAGGGAGGAGAGAGCGAAGCGAGAAGTCGAGCTGACCAGGACCGACTGTCCGGGCCCCGGCCCTGCTCCGCCGTGCCAGTGGAGTCCTTTCGCTACGTTCTTTCGTGTTCCACAGACCCTTACTTTCACTTTCCTACCCCAGATAGGCGTATACCGCCTCACGACTTGCTCCGTCTTCCCCTCCAGCAGCACGACGCCCGCAATCCTTGCTCGAAAACGCGTCATCGCCAGCTCGTCTCCACCATCCCACGCTCAGAGAAGATGAAACGGGGGCGCTGCCCTACCGCGTACGCTGCTCAGGATGACCGATACGGCGAGCGGGAGGACTGGAGGTCGCGGGAGAGCTAGGAGACGCGCTGGGGACGCGCTGAGGAACGCTAGCTGGAGGGGAGCAGGAGCTGACTTGTACCAGCTGAGTAGCTTCTGTGCTAGACCTGGAGGTGGTAATAAGATCGCCGAGAGCTCGAGCGTGCCGTTCGCAGGGAAAAGTAACCACAGGAGGGCACTTGCGTCGCGCCAACTCCTCTTCTTCTCTCCCCCTCACCTCTCTCGGAGTGGCGTAGGCGTACAGCCACAGCAACGACACTCACGACTTGACGACCAACAACGCCCCCTTCACGACTTTTCGAACCTCACGCCCTTCACGAACACGACTAGCTCGTCCATTCCTCCCCGACCTCACCTCCTCTCCGCCCGCCCCTCTCACCGATACAGCCATGGCCCCACTCGCCCGACTCACTCTCCACACTCCTACCGTCCTTCCCAAGCTGAACGGCCTCATTCCGCCTCCCGTTCCTTCCCAC
Organism: Glaciozyma antarctica PI12; assembly: GCA_002917775.1. Classification (NCBI taxonomy): domain Eukaryota; kingdom Fungi; phylum Basidiomycota; class Microbotryomycetes; order Kriegeriales; family Camptobasidiaceae; genus Glaciozyma; species Glaciozyma antarctica. The sequence continues at coordinate 781,723 of KZ627146.1, read as the reverse complement.
CTCCCCCTAGCCCCTCTCGGCACCCTGGCCTTCTGGGACCTAGGCGGGAACCGCTCGTACCCTGACCCTGCTGCGCGCGCAAAGGAGTGGACGGAGAAAGGCGGGCACGAGTGGAAGGGAGAGGAGGAGGATACGGTGGGCTTGTTTGGGCTCGAGAGTGGGGGGGAAGAGGGGGTTGGAGTGAGGGTTGGAGAGAGGAGGGTCTGGATTGCGAGAGGGACTGTCGTGTGCAAGGGTGCCGGGATGGGAGAAGCGGGTCAGGAGGGAATGAGTCTCTGGTGGAGCGCTGGGGAGCAGGTGTGGACCCTCGGGCTAATTGGGTGCGTTCCCTCTCTCCTCACCTGGGACGACGCTGACTTTGATACCGACAGAGCGACCAACGCAGACCTCACCGCCATCCACCGCGTTCTCCTCTTCCTCCCGCCTCTTCCACCTCCCAAGCCTCAGCGCCTCACCCTCCCTCGCACGCTCCCCACGCTCCGCAACCTCGGCGTCGCTCCCTCCGCCTCCTTCCCACATCCGAGCTACCGCAATTCCCTCGTTCTCCTCGATCAAACGACCAATGTGATCCTCTCTGTCTTCCCCCTCTCCACTTCCGACGCCGAGGAACCTCTCCCCCCGATCGTCGACCTCTCGCTCCAGCCCGACCCCGTGCGAGGAGCGAAATTGGCCGCGCAGGTCGACGAAATCACCGCTGGGATGTTTCCTGGTCGTAATCTCGGCGGAGACAAGTCGGCGGTCGAGAGGGATGGGGAGGAGCAGATGGCGCAGGCTGGGGGCGTCGCGATGAGCGGTCAAGGAGGGAACGCAGATGGCGTGTACCTCGCTCTCGTCGATGAGAAATTCGAGAAGGAGCCAGTCAAGTCGAAGGACAGGCGAATGGTGACAGAGGACAGCACAGTCGGACAATGCACTCTCGAACGCCGCGAGGTTGGCTTTGCCCTCCTCGACGCCGAGCTGGGATCCCTCCGCCCTTTCGAGACGAAGCAGCACGCCGAAGCTCGCACGGTCGGATTCGCTTCACAAACGTCGGACCATTCCCTCAACTTTTCTCTCGCCGACGACGAACCCTCCCCTCGCCGCCCGCACTCCCTTCGCTCCATCTCGTCGAACCTCCGTCGCACGAATCTCGAGTCCGACTCTCGCCCTGTCTCGACTACATCCTTTGCGAGCATTGGGACGCAGTTCTTTGAAACGGCGAGCGAAGGTGGGCGCACGACGTTTGGGACCGCGGTCGAAGGAGAGTCCGAGGCGGACAGCAGGCGAACCTTGAGCGCGACGTTTGCCAGCGATTGGACAGAGCAGGGTCGTGTTGATCAAGCGCAGGAGGTCGACCTTGACACGACGGAGGACGACCGCACCCCTCGCTCTTCGCTCCTCCTCGACCACCGTCTCGCCGAGGATAACGCCGTCTTGCTCCAGTTCTTTGGCAACAGCTCGACGATCACGGCGAGGAGAGTCAGCGGGAAGGAGATTGGGGGAGAGGGGATTGGTGCCGGCGACGGGAGAGGCGGGGTGGGGATGGCTTGATGTGTTGGGGCTTGGAGAGGTGGTCAAGGGGTTAGGCAGCTGGTTCGGAGGCTGGTGGGGGTGCGTTCGTTTATTTTGCTCACACAGAAAGCTTGTTTTAAACTACTCTGCAGCGCACCTTCGCCGTCCTCGTCGACTAAGAGCTCCGACGCCTCCACTCCCTCGGTATCTTCGACCTCCTCCTCTCCCGCCTCCTACTTCTTTCCCACCTTCGACCCCGCTTCGCTGGCAGCTACTCCTCGACCTGTTGTGCGGGGAAGACGAGCGAACGGGGAGACGACGAGCAGGCTCAGTGTGCTGTTCTTTGATGAAGAGGGGTTCGGGAGGAGGGCGTATGTTGAGGGAGCTGGAGGTGGGATTGGAGGGAGGATCGGTGGGTGGTGAGCGCGCTTGTGTGTGGTGTGCGATTCGTAGATCCCTTTATCGAAATATTTCTTTTTTTTTCGGGAAGAAGGGATGGGGGGAAGTAGTAGCGGACCTCGGAGTAGTAGCGAGACTTAAGCCTGTCCTCCTCTCGAGGGCCAACTCTGGCTGAGAACAAAGCCAACGACTCGGACAGCACGAATGTCACGCCTAAGGACTTTCCTCACTCCAGCCCACCTCCCCTCTCCTGCCCCAGCACTCCCAACCCGCCGTCACGCCTCCTTCGGCGCCTCCGCCTTCCGCCGCCTCCTCCCGACCTCCCTCACTTCAAAACGCGCCGACGCCACGACGCCCGTAGCCAGCAAGGTCGAGAGTGGACAAGGACTGTACGATCTCGCCGTCCTCGACGAGGAGGTCGTTGAGAGGGGAGAGGTGAAGAAGTCGAGCTTTGTGAGTCGGAGCTTCGTGGCAGCTCGGAGGGAGCACAAGCTAACGCCTGAGACCGCGCGCAGCACAAGACGAGTACGGCCAACTTCAAGACGAGTAGAAGGAAGTTGAACGACCTCGGGCGGCTGATTGCGGGGAGGGGAGTCGATGAGGGTGTTTTGCAGCTCAAGGTACGTGCGGGTCGCGGTTTGGCGCTGGGTTATGAGCTCGTTGGGGAATTGCGGGGAGCTTTCAAAGGTGCGGAGGAGGCTAGGGTGGACGAGGGAAGACTGCCCAGAGGAAGGAGGATGCGCTGGCTGCTCAAGCGAGGACTGGTGCATCGACCTGTCGTCGGTCCGCTGCCTTGCTTGTTTAGCAAGCGTTGTGCTCCTTCTCCTAGACGCGGCAGTGGTATCAACAGGAATGAGCCCGATCGGGGAGGTGGACGAGGGGGGCTTCGACTAGCCCGGTCATGTCTTTCAGGCAGCCCTGCGCGCACTGCCCTTCACTCGCTCCGAGTAGACTGGCGGAAGTTCGGGCTGGAGGGCATGGCCAGAGTCGAGCAGCCTACTGCGTCACGTCGAAGGAGGAGCACAGCGCGCCGACCAAGTGCGCAAGAACTCGTGCCTCCCTCGAGACACGCTCCTCGACTGGGCGCACGAGTTGCTTTGAGCACGCATCCGGTGCGAGAAGCAGTTACGGTGGTAGCGAAGCTTGTCGCATCTCGGCTTCGTCCTGACAAGCGCCAGCTGAGGAGATGGCGGAAGGAGCTCGCGTGCTGCGGCGGGCCTTCCTCTTCTCGCAAGACATGGCACGGACGCTCTTGCGTTTGACACTGTGTTTCGCTAGATGTGTTGAGAAGCATCACTGCGAGTGCAGCGCGTAGTGGAGGGCTTTCGCGAGAAACCGCTGGGCCTCGTTCTGCGCGAGGGCAGGCATGGACAGGGGCCTTTCTCTCCGTCTCAGCGCGCGCACGTCTTCTCCTCTCCAGTAACCATTCATTCCCCCCAATCAGGGACGGAGCCCGCAGGAACTCACGCTGACTCTCCTCGCTCACAGGTGTCTCCCAAGAAGCCCGCATCACGCCTCCTCTCCATGCTCGCTCTCGCTCGTGATCACGCGATCGCAAAGGGCCTCAACCGTGACAAGCTCGTTATCGGTACGTTCTTCCTCCACCCCTACTGTCCTCGGCGGGAGCTGACCTTCTCGCGCAGCGCAAGCATGGACGACCCAAGGACCTTCGCTCAAGCGTCTCGACATCAAGGGTCGCGGCCGTCGAGGAATCAAGCACCACCCGAGCTCGAAGCTGCACGTGTTACTGGCGGAGGGGAAGACGCACGAGGAGCAGCGGAGGGAGCGGAAGCGGGAGGGATGGCGCATGAGCTGTCGCGGGTTGAGTGAGGGAGATGGGGTCGGGGTGGGGCGCAGTCGGCCAATCATCAACGTTGGAGTCGGAGGGTGGAAGTGGTAGATGTAATGAGGGATGAACCAGCTTATGGAGGAAGGAGATTGGGATATCAAGCTGCGCAAGGGAAGCGAGCCCGAAACACAGTCAACGGACTTTGCAGGAAGCTGAAAGCGCACTCCCATGACTGGGGCTTAAACCACAGCGGAAAGCGAGCCACGTTAGGGTTAGGGTTAGGGTTAGGGTTAGGGTTAGGGTTAGGGTTAGGGTTAGGGTTAGGGTTAGGGTTAGGGTTAGGGTTAGGGTTAGGGTTAGGGTTAGGGTTAGGGTTAG
>KZ627146.1:724086-770077 GCA_002917775.1 Glaciozyma antarctica PI12 | reverse complement strand
GAGAGGGATCCTACGCCAGAGAGCTGGGAGGATGAGTCCGAGACGGCAGCAGCTTGAGTGGAATGGATTCGTCTCGTCTCCCCCGCCGTCACGGAGAGTAATCTTAGCCTTCAACTTCTCGTTTACCAGCTCTTGTGTCGAGGTCTTCAGTCTTCGCAAGGAGGAAGGGCGAAAAGCGTCGCTGGGCCTCGGGGAGACTGCGAACGGACGCAGGCGCACTCGCTGGACTTGGCCGCTGCCGACCTCCTCCTCCTCCGCCCCACTTGCTCCCCACCTGCGATGTCGTGGCTCAACCAACCTTACCAGGGTGGTCAACCACAGCAGCAGCCTTATCTCAACCAGCAGCAGACGGGGTACCAGCAGCCGCTCCAGGTGAGTACTCAGCTCACCCCACGACCTCGTCATCAGCTCACTCAGGCGATAACAGGGTCAACACACTGGGTTCCAGCCTCAGCCTCAGTTCCAGGTAAGCTAAAGTGGAAGGAGAGGGTTTTGGGAGCACGGCTGACTCGGTCTACAGCAACCTCAGCCGACAGGTTATGGCGGAGGAGGGCTTCGGCCGCAGCTCCCTCTCCAGGGTCAGCCGACTGGATACGCTCCCATGCAGCGCCCGATGGCGACCGGGTACCCAGGCCAACAACCTCAGTTCCAGCAGCAACCTTCGTACAACACCTACAACGCTCCTCCCGTCCCCTCGTTCCAATCTCAACCGTCCTACCAAGCCGCCGCTCCCCAATCCCAGTTCATCTCGACCTTTATGCCCTCGACCTCGATCCAGCCTTCGCCCTACATGGATCCCTCCCAGATGCAGTTCGCCCAGCAACCTCTGAGCGCCCCACCTCAGCAGGGCTACCACCAGAGCCCGCAGACGACGGGTCAGCAGCAACAGCAGCAGGTCCCGATCCCGTGGGCGCTTACGGTGGACGAGAAGAAGCGGTACGACCAGATCTTCCGCGCGTGGGACCAGCAGGGAACGGGCTTTATCGGAGGCGCGGTGGCGATGTTTGTGTTTGGTCAGGCGGGGATCGAGCGGGATGACCTGATGGCGATCTGGTGAGTTTCTCGCTGGAGCAGGGGCGAGGAAGAGGAGCTGACGACGGTGCAGGAACCTTGCGGACGTCGAGGACCGAGGCAAGCTCAACATCGACGAGTTCCACGTAGCCATGGGCCTCATCTACCGCCGTACGTCCTCCCCCACTCCCACGTCCTCCACCGCTGACCCCATCCCCGAACGCAGGCCTCAACGGCAACCCTATCCCCACCACTCTTCCTCCCGAACTCGCTCCTCCCTCCGCACGCGACCTCAACGACTCGGTCGGGTTCCTCACTCAGCTCCTCAAGAACGACACGAACACGCGGTCGACCACGGCAGACGACTTCTCCTCCTCCGGCCAAGGATCTTACGCCAAGTCTCGCTCGCTGCACCAGACGGTACCAGCGGCGAACCGCAAGGACGCGACCGTCTACCGGCACGACGACAGCGGTGCGGGAACGTACAAGTCCAGCTCGCGGCACCTGGATCGCGAGACGGTGCGGTACAACGATGGAGGGAGGGAGAGTCCTCGAGGCGAGCTGGACGACGTCAAGCAACGGCTCAAGAGCACGCAGAGCCTGTTAGAGAAGAGTCGCGAGCGGGACGACGACGAGGAGGATCTCAAGGACGAGTTGAGGGACCTCAAGCGGCGTATCGAACGGGTCAACGAAGATCTCGAGCATAACTTGCGGGGAGGACGAAGGACCGCGAGCAAGGACGACGAGAAGCGCAAGTTGGAGCGCGAGCTGCTCAAGCTCGAGCACGAGGAGCTTCCGGCCCTCGAGCGGAAGATGGAGGAGCGCGAGCGAGACAAGCAGCGCGACAAGAAGAAGTATGCGATGGAGCGGGATCGGAGGAACGACAAATACGACAAGTTCGACGAGCGACGGAGTGGAGGCTACGACGATCGCGAGCGCAGCAGGGACGACTCGAGGGAGCGCGAGCGGGGCTACCGGCGCGGAACGTACGACGACGACCGCCGAGAGTCCTCCCGCCCTTCCTCCCCTCCTCCCCACACGCGAACTCCCCCTCCCCCTCCCCCAGCCGCAGCCGCCAAACTCGCCCCACCACCTCCTCCCCCCGTCTCGGCTCCCACGTCCCGCATCAGCTCCCCGGCTCCTTCGACGGCCTCGATGACGCCCGAGGAGAAGAAGGCGTTTATCAAATCCGAAGCGGCTCGTCGAGTCCAGGACCGTCTGCGCGCGCTCGGCGTCGCTGCTCCCTCCGACAGTCCTGCCGACACGACTATCGCGGATCGGCTCGAGGCGGACCGCGTCGAGGCGAAGCGCAAGGCTGAGGCGGCAGACCGCGAGCTCGAGGCCAAGGAGCTTCAGCGGCAGGCGAAGCTCGAGCGGGAGAAGTTGCGCGGAGTCGAGATTGAGCAGTCGATCAACGAGCGCGATGGGGCGAAGGTCGAGCAGGTTCGCAAGGAGGTTGAGAAGGCTGGACCGCCTGCTGCGGCGGCGAGGGCGGCGGAGGAGCAGTTGGCCGTTGAGGATGCGGCGATCAAAGAGCGGGAGCAGGCGCTCGAGCGGGAGAAGGAGGAGAGGATGGCGCGGGTCAGGCAGTTGGAGAAGGACCTTGCCGAGGCTAAGGAGGCGGAGGAGAACTTTGTCAAGAACAAGGCCAAGTTCGCCAATGGAGCGAAGTCGGCGGCAAAGGTCCCTCCTCCCCCTCCTCCTTCTCGTGGACGACCTCCGCCTCCGGCTCCTCGCGCGGCACCTTCGACTCCCAAGGCGGATGAGGACGACTTTGCGCCTCCCCCTCCTCGCGCCGCTGCGCCTGCGCCGACTCCCCCTCCTCCCCCTCCGGCACCTACTCCTCCCGCTGCCGTCTCTCCGCCCGTCGCGAAGGCACCCAGCACGAACCCGTTCTACAAGCTCGGAGGCGCAGCAAGCACGCCCTCTCCCGCCCTCGCTAAAACGAACCCCTTCTTCCCCGCCGCCGGTCCTCCCGCCCCAGCAGCTCCCACTCCTCCCACCGCACCAGCCTTCACGCAAGCTCCTCCGAAGATCGCGTTCCGCGCCCCTCCGCCCCCGGACGACGACTGGGACTCGCCCGCCGGACTCGAGAAGGACGAGAGCGACAGCAGCGACGAGGAAGGCTTCGACCGCGGTGGAAGGGCCAAGTTCGCTCAGTCCCTTTTCAGCCATATCGGTCTCGGCGCACCCTCTCGCCCCACGTCAGCAGCCGCCAACGCCCCTCCTGCAGCTCCTGCGCCCCCGCCGGCTCCTCGAGCTCCCGTCGCCCCTTCGTCGGCGGAACCAGCGACTCCTGTCGTCCCGCCCTCAGCGCTGTTGGGACAGATCCAGGGAGGGCTGAGGTTGAAGAAGACACAGACGAAGGATAAGAGTGGACCGGCGGTCGCGGGAGCGGTGATTGGGGATGCGTCGCCGCCGGCTCAGACGTACCGCCCGCCTTCGCCGCCCTCTCCACCGCGCGCACCGTCTCCTCCGCCTGCGAGGGAGCCATCTCCTCTGCCTGCGAGGGAGCCATCCCCGCCTCCTCCTGCGAGGGAGCCGTCGCCGGAGCCGGTTGTTGAGGAGGTCAGCGTGGAGGAGGATCCGATGGATGCTGTGGATCTTAGAACGAGTGCGTCGTTTTCTTTCCGGAGGGATGGGCTTTAGCTGAAGTACGGTTGCAGCTGTTCGAATGCGCTCGCTCTACGCGTACGAGGGTCAACGCTCCGAGGACCTCAGCTTTGGCGAGAACGTGGTCATCGCCGCCAACCCTCCTATGGACGCCGATAGTCCTTGGTGGTACGGCAAGATCGAGAGCACCGGCAAGGCTGGATGGATTCCCAAGTCGTACATTGAGGAGATCAATGGTGCGTGTTCGTTCGTTTCGTTTGATGCTGCGTTTGCTGACGCCGTTCTCCGCTCGCAGCTCAAGTCGTCGCCACCGCCCTCTACGCTTACACCGCGACGTCTGGCGACGAATTCTCATTCGAGGAGGACGACACTCTCTCGATCGTGGACACCTCGGACGAGAGCTGGTGGAAGGCGGAGAAGGGAGGCATCATCGGACTGGTCCCTGCGGCGTACTTCGAACTGCGTCAGTAAACGTTCTTTAATACCCGCTGCGTCCCCTCTCCCTCTTTCTACCTCCTCGTTACCACTCCCGTACTGAGACTATCTCCACTTTTGTCCCTCCCCTTTCTGTCCCTCCCGCAATTGAACGTTCCCCCACTTTATCGATCAACCTTCGCGCTGCCGTCTTCCAGGTCTCGAGCCGACAACTTCTTCAATCTCGCCGCCGCCGTCGCTCGCAACGCCAGTCACCATCGCAGCTCCGACGCCGCCTTCGCTAATCGCCGCACCTGCTCCCATCCTCATCGAACCACCTTCTCCGATCGCGGACGACTCAGACTCGAGTAGCGACGACGACAGCGATGCAGAGCCCGACACCAGGAGCCCGAAGGAGCGGGAGGTGGAACGTCTTCGCGTGCTCGAGGCGGCGGGTCTTCTCGTGAGGGAGTCGGCAGCGTCGCCGGTCAAGAGGAGGGCGACGAGACGAGCTGCACCTTCGCGACCTCCTAGGACGGCGCTTCCTGATACGCCATCGATGCCGGAAGAGGTCGAGGAGGTCGTCACCGAGGAGCAGCAAGAGGAGCGGATGGAGGATGCTTACGATGTGAGTTTGTCGCTCGTTCGCTTCGATGCTGAGACTGATTGCTCGTTCACAGCTTTATCAACAAGCGATGCGAGATCTACCTCCTCTTCCTCATCGTGATTCAGTCGACTCCACCTCCTTCCCTCGCTACTCGCCCATGCCCGACTTCTCTCCTCCTCCCTCGCCCTCGCCGTCGACTGCAGCGTCCATTCACAAATCCGACGCTCGCCTTTCGGTGGCGAGCAGTTTCATCTCCCGCGTCGTCGCCGGCGTTTCTCGCACCACGAGCAGTGCAGTTGGGGAGCGAGCGAGGCCGGTCGTCAGCGCGCCGATGATCAGCACTCCGACGAGCTCGACCGGGGAACGCAGGGCGAGCACGGTTGCTCCGGTGGGAGCTGTACGTCCGTAGTTTCTTGGCGCTGGGTGTGTGCTGATGTTTGTTTCACAGACGTGGGCCAGCTTGATCGACGAGAGCGCGCTGGAGAACGTTCCTAATCGCGAACGCAAGCGTCAGGAGAGCATTTTCGAGTTCATCGCGACGGGTACGTTAGGTCGACTTTGGTGTCAGGCATCTGCTGATTGTGTTGTCGGGTCTCGCAGAGGCTACCTACGTTCAGAGCTTGCAGCTTATCATCGAGGTGCGCTGATGCAGTCATTCCTCCATTAGTCGAGCTGAAGTTCTTCGTTCTGCAGGTCTTCTTCACGGCTTTGCAGCCAGTTCTGGCGCCCAAGGCGTCGAGCATCATCTTCGCCAACGTCGAGGACATCCTCATGTTCAACACCGTGCGCATTCGACCTCTCCTTCTCGCTCCGCGCTCACGCCACGTCCGCAGATCTTCCTGAGCGAGCTCGAAGAACGCCAGCGGGTCTCTCGCTTGTACGTGGACGCTATTGGAGATGTGATTCGGACCCACATGCGAGGATTGGACGTCTACCGAGGCTACTGCCTCAATCAGTCGAACGCCGCACAAACTCTCGCAGACCTCAAGGCTTCAGATCCCAATCTCCGCACGCTCTTGGACGTGCGTCTTTTTTCGCTTCGATTTCGCCTGGATGTTGACGGCGTTCGTGACAGGGCCTACGCGCCAAGAACCTCGCCATCGAGCACTTCCTGCTGGAGCCCATGCAGCGGCTCACTCGCTACCCGTTGCTCATTCACCAGGGGCGTAGCTGCTACTCTCTCTTTATCATCTTCTAACGAAGCGCCCACCGCAGATCCTTCGCTACACGGAGCCCGACCACCCAGATTACGAAAGCCTCACCAAGTCCCTTCGCATCGCGGAGGCCATCCTCGGCGTCGTCAACGAGGCCGTGCGATCTCAGGAGGACGCGGAGAAGCTCGCGGCATTGTCGGACAATCTTACTGTCCCAGGCGTGGACGCTGTACGTCCTCTCTCTGCCTGCGTCTTTGTCGCTCGCTGATGAGGCCTGTTGTTCGCAGCGGCTTGAGCTTAGCGCGCCGACGCGCCTTCTTGGCCCGCGCAAGATCCTCAAGGAAGGTCAGCTCTCGAAGCTCAAGAGCGGTCGCAAGCTACAAGCCTACCTGTTCAACGACCTGCTGCTCTTCACCGAAACGAAGTCTGGTTCCGAGATCGTTTATCGCTGGGTGAGTTGCCGAAGAGTCCTCTCCCGCGTCTTTGCGTGTGTGCTGACACAGCTTGCGTCGCAGCCGATTCCTCTCGAAGAGTGTGCCATCCGCGATCATCGTAGCGACGAATCCTCGTTCCAGGTCGCTCACCGAGGGGAGACGATCAACGTTCGAGCTCCGACGCTCCGCCAATGCGCCACTTGGACGAAGGAGATCGAAGCAGCGCGACGAGTTTGTTTAGACGCTCTCGAGAAGAGGCGCGCGTCGAGGTCGTGAAGTAGGTCGGTTTTCGCTCATACTCTCGGGGCGCGCGCTTAGCACTTTGCTTCCCCAGCTCTCCTTTTGGATACCCCCTTCTGTTCCGATACCCACTTATATTCGTAATACAGCTTGTACACCTTTGCCCACAACACGCTTTCTACGACTACGTCCCCCCGTCGGCCGGACTGCCTCGACCAAGCTGCTCGCTCGGAGCGGACCAGCTCTTGAAGTCGCTGCTAACGTTTCGTCAGCTCAGCACCCGTCGAAGAAGAGCGCCAAACGCACCTTGAGAATCACGCGTGGGACGTCACATTCCCCGACGTCGCAGTTGAAAGCCCTCGCAAGTTCAGGAGCCCGTCTTGATCTTGGGAGGACGAGGTTTCTTCAGCAAAGGAAGATTCTTCGACCGATTCGGCCGACGAGGTAGGTTCCGCAGGAGGAGAGGAGGTGGGAGTGGGGTCGGGTGAGGAGGTGGGAGGAGGAGGGGAAGTCGTGGAGGAGCTGGAGGGAGTTGGCGCCGCTTGTCGCGAGGAAGAGGTGGAGGAGCGTGGGGGGGTGTGGGGGTGTGCTCCACGGGGGAGTGTAGGAAGAGCTGGGAGGCGTGTAGGCGGGAGAGTTGTCCTCTGCGCGAGAAGAAGAGGGCTCGACGTAGGGCGTCGACGTGGGCTCGCTGCCGAACGAGATAGACCTGCTCGTCATCCACGCTTCCCCTTCCGCCGTCGCGCTTGTTTCCAGCAGCGAAGACAGCGTCTCGGCGATATCGCTGACGGCTGAACTGGCAGTCGTCGCGTCCAAACCGCTCGTGCTCGAAGACGCAGTCGACGCGCCGTCCGCGGCTCCCTCAATTTTAGCCTCCTCCACGCCCTTCTCCCTCTTCGCAAGTCCCGTCCCCAGCCCCACCGCTAGCACGGCGAGGGCAACAAGGAGGCACAACCCCACTATTCCCCTCCTGCTCTTCCACCACCTGCTCGTCCCCTTCTCCCCTATCGCACCATCCACATTTCCCCAATCGAACAGCGACGTCGAGTGCGAGTTGATCGGCTGAAGTTTCTCCTGATGATCTCGTTCCCCCGTCGCGTAGTCGGGGTAGACGGGCGAGGCAGGTTCGCGGTAAGGCTCGAAGCGATGAGGCGAGATCGGAGGCAGGGCGAAGACGCGCGGCGCGTTCGCAGCGGTGAGATCAATCATCTCGAGTGGTGCGGGGCGGGGAGAGGGGCGGAGCATCGGGGAGGACGAGGAGAGGGGTTGGCCGTACGCGAGGTGGGATGGAGGATGGGAGGGGTTCTTCGAGTGGTGCGAAGGGTCGGCAGCGAGGGTGGAATGCGGGTAGATGGCTCGGTCGACGTCTGGCTGTTGCTCGTATGCGTCCTCCATGCGCTCCACGTACGCTGTTTCGGGGCTGTAGCCTTCTTCGGCAGCCAACGCGGCTTCGCGATAGTATGCGGACACGGTGCGGGGTGCCATGGCGCGTCTGCGAAGGTGAGGGCGTCAGTACTGGTCCCGCTGTACACAAGAAGCGTCCCGGAACACTGTAAGAGGGCCAGATCGGAGGAAAGCTGGAGAAACTCACGCGTCGAGGGGAGGGTGTCGGACGAAGGTGCTCGGGGGTCTTTGGAGGTGTACTCGGTTGATGAAACAGGGGAAGGGAGACTCCGAGGAGTGCGATGTAAACGACTTGAGCCTGTGGGACAGAGGAGGAAGAAGCTTCAGGAGAGCGAGGAAACCCGACTGGAATGTTGTTCTCGTCGCGAACGCGTCGAAACCTTCGAGTCGAGAAGATCGTCGCGTCTCAAATTTCGCATCTCCCTGCTCCTTCCCGAAATCAACTGGCGCCACGGTCCGTAGTATGTAGCGATGGCAGCAGGTGGACTCTGGAGACGTCAGAAGAGCTCGCTCCGCGAACAAGCTTCACGAAAGGGAAAGGTCAGCCACCGAGCTACCTCTCTCCTCCCGAGAGGTCTCCTTCGCGACTAGAACGGACCTGCTTGCAAAGAGCGAACGCAGCCATTCGCAGGAGCACAGGTACAATTATCAACAAAATGCGCGCAAAGTACAGCGACCGAGCACCGAGTCTTCGCCCCCCCTCGCTACACGACGCTGACCTTCCCGTCCTCGAGACTTGTCTGTGTCGAAGATGCTTCCGATTGCTCAATTGACGGTCCTTTGTTGTGATCCATAAGGTGGAAGTCTGCGCGAAAACGGATCAGGATCGGTGGACGACGTTGCGACGGTCAGAAGAGACGTACACACGAGGGGAAGGGCAAGCAAGATTCCTCCCACGCAGTTGCCAATGAACGACGGGATAAACTGGACAAAAAAACGTCAAGGAAGGCAGGGAGTGAGGGCAGGAACAGGACTCACCGATTTCCAGAGATAATACCCAACAGAAAGGTCGCTACCGAGCATCATGGCCAGAGGAATGGAGAACATGTTTGCAGCGACGTGGTCATACGAGAGACTTTTGAGACTGGATCAGCTGGGCAAAGAAGAAGAAGCGAGAGAGGAACGTACGCCACGAAAGTGAAGATTGGGAGGTGGATTGCGATGATCTTGCTAACGACCTCGGTCGCCATGTAGGCCTGGTACACGCCGATGCAGACGAGGAAGTTGCAGCCTACGCCACGAGCAAAGATTTCGCCCCATGAAGGAGTGAGAACCTGCGAAAGCGGGGGCATTAGTCGGGGTGTTCGCAAGGCGAGCGAGATCACGGACCTTTGAATCCGCGTACGCGATCACGTCTGCGAATCAGAGCTCAGTAAAAACTTCTGAAGGAGCTCCTCAACGACTCACAGGTACTGTAGGGAGGTTGCGAGACGATCCCAGAGTAATATGCGAAGAACCCGGCGGCGAAGAGGCTCCCCATGAAGTTACCGCATGTACTGATAAAGAGGCTCCATGGGTACGTCCCACCACGGTGCCTTGCGTCGTAGAACAGTCATGACGGCTGAAACTGTGGTGTCAGCTGATAAACCCATCAGGAGGGAGGAAGGAACGCACAGACGGCCATGATCGAGGTTACCTGTTCGCAGAGCCAGTCAGTGCAGTCGAGACGGTTCAGCACGATGGAGAGCTTACCAGGTCGGATCCTTGAAGCGTAATCATGATGAGGCCCATTGGAAAAACAATTGATGAGAGAAACCTTCCAATCCCTGCGACGCGAGAGTCAGCGTGCATTCCTTGCACCTTCGCAAGCCGAACGTACCAGGATTCAAGATGCCCAGCTCGGTGAGACCACCGCCAATCACGAGACTGAACAAACCACCGAGAGAAATCATGATTCCTCCCATAAACGCCTGCCCGATATCGCACATTAGCTCGGTCGTTCGACAGAGGAAGAGCCCTCGGGCGCTCGCTCCTACTCGATCTTCCACAAACGCGGAAGAAGTCTCGGTAGAAGCAGCTTCCCTAGACCGATCTCAGTGAGAAACCCACCTTTGCAAGGGCGAGTGGCCAGCCGCCGGCGTGGCGCTGCATTCCGTTCTTCAGCAGCAGCTCGCAGGTCTCCCGTGGTGTGTAGGTCATCTCGCTTGATCCGTTGCGTTGTAGACTGTCGAAAGGAGGAAGCTGGGGAAGTGCAGGGGGCTCCGCAAAAGATTGGCGATGGGTAACGTACGCTAGGGCGGACTCCGTCGCCGAGCTCTCTCGCCGATCACGAAAAAAAAGAAGACCGCGTGAGAAGTGATGTCGGCCGCAGCGAGCAAGCTGAGGATTGCGGGACAATAGACATTGGTGAGCACTGAGCAGGCCGTAATGACCAGCTTTTAAGGCGCTGGGAGCATGCGGCGCCGGCGGAGCAGAGACCGGAGTAGAGGAGCCGCTCGTCTGCTCAGGTGCTCTGGAGTCTGGGGGCGACGAAAGTGGAACGAGGACAGGTCGAGGCTGTCGCTTCGGAAGTCGTTCGAGAGGTTCCTAAGCGGACGCTGCTGGGAAAGGCTGGGGAGACTGGGAGAGGAACGCGCGCTCGGGCAAAGCGGCGCATCAACGACTGTGGTGCTTCGACGTCGACCCAACAGCCCACCGCGATAGCCTTGCACAGTGCTAAAGGTCCTTCAAAGCGAAGAATGAAGAGCAAGGGCAGAAAAGGCGCAGCGAGAGCGAACCGCGCCAAGCGAGATCTAGATCCTCGGGAGTCTTCTCTCTCGTGCTCGAACTTCCACACTCCCACACTCCCACACTCCCACGTACTTTTGACTGGGGAGTGATGATTACTCGCACCACGCTCAAATACCGACCCATATACCCTCGACCCTTACTCAAACCGTTGCCTTCTCGCTCTCCTCCTCCCTGATCTTCTCCTCTCCATCCTCGGAGCCCTCCGACGCCTCATCACTCGCAGCGGTACCGTCGTCGACGTACATCCCAGGAAGGACCTTGGGGTTCCATGCGAACGCGCCTCGGGGGATAAAGGTAGAAAGGAAGACGATGACGAAGCCGACCGAGAATTGGATCCTACGATTCACGAGATCAGCGAGCGTCGCAGAAAGAAGAGTAAGGAGACGCACCCGCCGACTTGGGAGAGAGCAGCGAAGATGTTGCCGTTCTTGACGAAATCGCGGTCTATAACTTTTCCCAGGACAGGACGGAGTTGATGGCGTTGATAACGATCGTTGAGCTGAGGAGGAAAGCGAAGACGGCTCCGAGGAGGGAGATGTCCTTGTGCGTCGAAGCTGCAGCGACGGGATCAGCGTGCGAAGGAGCTGCGCGAAAAAGGGACGTACCCAGCTCGGTGCTGGAGAAGGAAGACTGGATGTACGCGGCGAGAGAGACGTCGCCGGCGGACCAACCGAAGGAGATGGGAATCATGCAGCCTGCGAGACGCCATGCCCACGAGACATCGCCAGCGACGGCCATTCGCGCGAAAGCAGGGATGACCCAGACGAGGTTCAGCTGCGGAGCGAGTTAGTCTTGCGAGGGAGGGAGGTACGGAAGCAGCGACGCACCATGACCGCGTCGAGACGAAGCCAAGGCAGAGGAGTCTGGACGTAGTCGGAGAGAATCAAGACGGCGACGGCTCCGAGCATCTGTTCGAGAGTGTCAGCGAGCGTCATGAAAAATCGGTAAAGCAAACGCACCTCTCCAAAGTTGGATCCACCTGTTGTCGTTCAAGTTCAGCAAAGAACTACGGAGCGTAAAGAAGAACGTACCGTTGATAAGTTGGCTCCAGGCCGAGACGCCGAGAACTCGCTTTGCGTAGGCACCGATAACGGCGCTCTCGACGAAGCTGTGGACCTCATGAGAAGCCGTCTCCGAAGATGTGAGTGAGGAATTTACCGATGAAGGTAGAGAGCAATCGAGCTGCGAGCGATGATCGTCAGCACAATGTGCGGCGAAGAAGGAAGGAAGAGAACGCACTATCCAGGGAAGAGCCAGATGAACTTGCGGTGGCTCATGACCACTACTGCGCCAGTGTAAATCGACTTGACGAAAAGGAGTGCGCCGTGACCAATCTGAGCAAGGTAGTTCTTGGAGCGAGTCTGGCGAGCGGCGGCGTCGGCGGCGTCTTCGCCCTCGACAGCGTCTCCAGGAGCCTTGAACGAGAGGACGCCGATGCGAGTCCAAAGGAACTGTGTAAGTCTCGAGTCAGTAAGATCTCGAAGAGGTCTGCGGCGAAGACGTACGGCGGAAGCAACGAAGAAGACGGGAGTCAAAAAGAACGAGTAGTTGTTGCCGAAACGCGAGATGGCCGACGAGGAAGCGAAGGCACCGGCAGTTCCTGCGAGCTCTTTCGACGGAGATGTCAGTGAAACTCGGAAGGTGGAGAGTCAGGTAACGAACCGTTGAAGATGTGAACGGTGGCGTCCATGCGACGGAGCTTCGAGACGTTGCAGCCGACGACGTCCGCAGGGCTTTGAGGTGGAAGAGGGTCAGCTTCGCACGCGCAACAAAGCAGGAACAGACGTACATAACACGGCGAATGAGCTCGACCATTCCGAAGAAGATACCTGCAGCGAAGAGTGAGATTCTGCGTCGCTTTAGGTAGAGGAGGAGAGCGAACGCACCAGACAGCGTCCAGATGACGAAGATCGCGTTGGGGTTCCAGTCACCGTAGTTAGGCTTCGTGTCGCCAGGGCCCTTCATCTTTCCGCCCGTCGCAGCGTCAACGATGAGGAGGACTGCGGGAGAAAGCGGGCGTTAGAAAGGCTTGAGCGAAGGCTGGCTAGAAAGACGCACTGGTGGTGATGAAAGCGAAGCCGATGATGGCAGCAGAGAGGACGGTGCGAGTCGGCCACCTTTTGATGAGAGGAGCGACTGCAAGGTCTCGTTAGCGAGATCAACTGAAGGGGAGAGAAGGCGACGCACTCAAGATGGCGCCGACGCACTGCGCGGCGAGGTTGATTCCTTGAGCAGCACCCAGCTTGGTGAAAGCATTCGAAGCCTGGAAGGAAAGTTCGTGAGCAAGAGCGGCACCGTCTCGCGGTAAATCTCGGACGTACCTTGAAGCGATCGGCAGCGAGGGTTGAGATGGATCCCTGCGCGGAACGACGTTAGCTTTGAGCATCGCGAGGAGGCGGCTGCTGGTTACGTTGAAGAACTCGATTCCAAACTTGTCTGCAGGGACAAATGGGGGTGAGCGCAAGTCTTTTTCGGGTCAGATCGCGCAGTTGACTCACAAGTCACGATACCGGCGCTGTACCATGCGCTGCAAACGACAGGGCGGCATCAGTATCGAGCTCGCGCTGTGCTTCTTGGTAGGTGAGGGACGCACATGTTCCTCTTTTCGGCGGAAGAGAACGCTGCGAGGTGCGAAGAAGATCAGCAGGCGAACGTCGGGCGGGCGTGAGGAAGCGAGTCTCGCAACTCACAACGCAGGACCTCTGCAATCTTGGAAGGCATCCTGAGCTGAGTCTGGCGGTGGAGTTGAGGGAGGGGTGAGAGTAGGACGGGAAGAGAGCGGGACGGGAACGGCCATGCTCCCCTCGCTCCTCTGCCACGCTCCCTCTTCCCTTGGCAGTCCTCCTGGATCTGATTGCTCCATAGTGATCAGATACACTCAGTCGACCAATACGGTGCGTTGGCGGTTCAGTGGGTCGTCGCAATTTGAAGCATCGAGAACGGGAAGAGCGAAACGCCAAGGCGGGTGGTGTTCAGAGATCGCGGTCGTTAACTTTCCCCGTTTCGGGTCGTTCGGGTACAGAGAGAGCAGCTGTGCCTGGTGAGATTTGACGTGCAAGAGACACCGGGGACCTCTGCTCGATGGCGAAGTGCGGGCGTACGCGAGGAAGAGGCCGTTTCAGACGGCAACGGCCGTGTCGAGGACGTCGTTTGAGAGGCGCCAACACAGACGAAGGCGAGTCTCCGCTCTGGGATGCTGGTGGAGGAGCAGCGTAGTGGAACAGCGGGGTGGAGTTGGGTGTAGGGAGGAGAGGAACAGACGTGTTGTGAGCTCGACCTCTTCCAACTCCCTCCTTCGGACTTCCTGCTCGCTCGACGAAACAGCTCCGAACTACCTAGAAAGGCTCTCCTCTGCTCCGTCTCCGTCGCGCACCCTCAACTGGACACCTGCGTTCCAACTCCACCTCCCCGCGCTCGCGCTCTCCTCTCTCCTCCTCCGCTGCGACGTTGCGGGCCGAAAGTGTAGCTCACTCCGCCAATCTATCTGCGCTGTACCGACCACCTGCGCGAGCGTGCCAGGACTGGCCCCCCGCGGCGTCGACTTCGGTCCTCTCGTCGGGCAAGGTGCGCTCTGCTTTCATTCGATGAGCCGCGCCAACTCAAGGTCGGCTGTGTCTTCGCCATCAGCAAGGTTGGAGAAGCTCTACCGTATCCACCACCTGCCACCAATCTCTCGACCGCTCAGGTCACTCTCGACGTGCGCGAACTTGTCCCTCGCTCCGGTGGCGGTGCTGCTCGGTTAAGCAGGCCAGGTCTGTGGATCTTACAGAATTGTGAGAGGAGAAAGGAGGAGGAGAGAGCGGACGAGAGGTGTACGTGGAGCTGGGGATTGAGGGAGATGGGGAGGCGGCGATGGTCGATTTAGCTTTTTGCGTGAATCTGACTTGCCTTTCCCCGCCAAAGTACCACTCCTGTAAAGACGAGCCTCTAAAGAGCAGCTGGAGTGCACCGGTGTGAACAGGGACGCGATGGGTGCGAATAGGGAGCTAGCGAGGGCGAGCGAAGGGAGAAGCGAGGTGAGGTGGCTTGTGCTGCTGGCTGGAGAACGGTTACGCGTATCTTTTTCCAGGGAGTTATTGCTGAATGGACGAGGGAAAGCAGGTCTCACGATTAAGGGCCGAAGTACACGCTTTAGGGAGGAAAGGGACCTGCAGATGCGCGCGTCCCGGGGAAGAAATACCGCGAACGACCGTTGATTTCGCTCTGCTGGCGACGCAAAAGACACATGCTTCTTCGTACAGAGGCAGCACCCCTTCATCCTGCCAGACAACTCTCATCGAAAAGGAGAGACACGCCGCAACTCTCCGGAGTGATCTTCGCAACGGGCGAGCATTTTTGCTGCTTTCTTTAGTTTCGTGTCTTCTCTAAGTTCTCTTCGTCGAGCTTTGTATCCAGTGGATGATACGAGCAAGAAGAGGTGATTCCAGCCTGCGTCCTCGACGTGAAGCCTTCAAGGACGAGAGGGCGCTAGCGAGAGTCCACTGGTAGAAGAGGGGCCCGAACCTCTTCTCAGTGAGTTAGTTTTTGCTCGCCTTGAGCATCGCTGTGAGCTTGTTACTCGCTACTGGCTATTAGGGCAGGGCAAGCTCGCCCTGAAGAATCCGCATTTCGTGCCTGTCCAACTCGACGCCTCAGGTGAAATTGAGCCAGGGTCCCTCTGACCCCCGTGGCACCAGCGCGAGGGACCCCCGTTCTTTCGACTGGGCTCCTCTCCCTCCTCCCTTCCATCACCATTACAGCAGCAGGACAAGCGCCCTCTCGTCGTCTTCTCTGCCAACCAAAGAAGAACTTCTCCTAGAGCAGCCTCTCCCCCTCTCTCCGCCCCGTCGACAACAAGGTCCAACGAACCACGCCCAGGCGCCCTTAGAGCGTTCCAGCTCCTCCCCCTCGCCCCCTCACACTCGTTTGCACTCCCAGCTCTTCAGCACCCCCGGTTACCCCTTCTCCGCCCCATCAGACCTCTCGCAAAACCGACTTTGAAAGGACGACTGGATCGGCCAAGTCGCAGCACACCCCCTTCCCCCCTTCCCCCCTCGACCCTCTCTCTCCCTCGCCAACCATGTACTTCCCCTCCACCACCGCCTTCATCCTCCTCGCGCTCGCCTCCTCCTCCGCCCTCGCCTCTGGCGCCGCCGCTCAAGAGGACCGCGAGTTTGATGTGACCGCGTTCCGGGGTTACCGTATCGGGTTGGCAGGGAGGCCTCAGGTCGTCAACAGCGTAGGAGACGCGGGCAAGAAGAGGGCTAGGGGATTTGGGAAGCGACAAGCGGGCAGCACGCGCGACGAGATCTTGGGTACGTTGGGCTCCTTTCTTGTTTCACCACGGTCCTTCGATTTGAGGAGGGGACAGAGCTGACTACGTTGCTCTGCAGCCACCGCCAACGGTACTACGAACGGGACCGTCAATGGAACTATCGCCGCGAACGCGACGGAAGCCGTAGGCCCCGCCATCTCGACCACCCTGCCCGCCAACGAAACGACCAACGTTACCTCCACCGCGACGAGGAGGGGAGTCGCAGGAGCAGCCACTCGTACCAGCGACGCTTTGACGGACCTTCCCACCGCTCTCAACCCCAAGGCATCTTCCACCGACTCAGTCGCCTACTCTTTGACCGACGCTGCGACCACCCGCTCCGTCGCGTCACCCTCCTCCACCGACTCCCCCTCCGTCGATGCCGCCTCCCCCACCACTAATTCGACCTCCGCCGCCGAAACCACCGTGGCAGACGCGTCGTCGAGCACCGAACCCGCGTCGTCGAGCACCGAACCCGCGTCGTCGAGCGGCCTCTTTGGCGGAATCGTGTCGATGGTCAGCGGGCTCCTCCCCACTCCTACCGACGCCGTCATCCCCGCCAACTCGACCGCAACAGAGAGCGTGGACGCTTCTACCACCGTCATCGAGACCACCTCAAGCGAGATCGCGCTACCCACGGTGCCGGCGAACGCGTCTGAGACCATCACAACGTCTCGCGGAATCTTCACCGAGACGAGCGACGTCACGACTCTCCTCCCCACGCCTACCCTCGCCCCGTCGGCCACGGAGTCGGTTTCGGACGCGAGCAGCGAGGCCGCGACGACGACGTTGGAGTCGCCTGCCGAGACCTCGAGCGTGGCGAGCGGGATCAACGGAATCGCGGGACAGATCACCTCCCTCTTCGGAGGGCTCCCGTCCATCCTTCCCGGCCCTACGACCACCGGCAACGCGACTTTGGGCCAGCCCACCGCTACCGACGCTGCGAACTCGACCGCCGAACCCTCGAGCAGCGGAAGCATCATCGGCAGCTTGACGAGCGGCGTCGAGGGAGTCACGTCCGACTTGTCGTCGTCCCCGACGGGATCCTCGGTCGACGCGACGGTGACGGCGGGGCCCTCAAGCATGGCCGACGAGTCGTCAGGCTCTGGCGTCGCTTCGAGCACGTCGAACGGAACGGTCGTCGACGGATCGTCGAGCACGTCCGCGGGAACCGCTGTAGAGACGGGATCGTCGACGGCGGACGCTACCTCGGTCGCCCAGTCCTCGTCGAGTACTGAACAGCCCTCGGCGACGGTCACGGCGGAACCTACCCTCTTCACCAGCGATGGAGAATCCAGCGTGACGGAAATCACGAGTGCGCCCGAGTCGTCGTCGACGTCGTCGGAGAGCAGCGAGTCGAGCAGCAGCAGTGCTACCAGGTCTGAGAGCGACACGTGCGCCCTATCTTTCTTCTCGCGTCAAGGAGAAGTTTGAACTGACCCATGTTCTGCAGCCAATACAACTGGGTTCCTACGTCCGCGCTCCTCGTCAACTCGGCCACGTCTTCCGAGACGGGAGTCGCGACGACGACCGCACTCGTCGCCGGCGCGCAAACGACGACGATCGACGGAGTCGCCTCCATCACCATCACCTCTCAGCACGCGTTCCCCACCGAGCTCCCCAGCAAGATCGTCCCCGCCACTTCCTCGTCCCAGAGCACCGCCGCGACCGCCGACGAGGATACGACCCTCATCTCCATCCTCTTCGACAGCTCCCTCCCGTGGCCTTGGATGGTCCAGAACTCGGACGCGTCGGGCCAGATCCTCTTCTACTCTTCTACATCGTCCTCGCCACCGCACTCAAGATCGATTCGGCCGAGATCCAGACGCTCTCGCTCGCGGCGTACGAGCCCGCGACGTTCGATGGAGACGCGAGCCAGATTCTCACCCTCTGGCTCGGTCACATCCCGACGCAGTACGTCGACGCCCTCCAGGCGATGATCAGCGCTGCGAACAGCCCGCTCTACAACCAATCGGGGATCCAAGCTCAGATCGCCAACGCCATCAACCCCACGTTCGACGTCAAGGCCTACACGTCTACCGTTCTCGCGACTCAGAACAGCGAGACCTCCAGCACGTCTACGACGAGCTCCGACAGCGGCAAGAAGAGCAAGACGATCATCATCGCCGTCGTCGTCACCTTTGGAGTTATCGTCCTCGCCCTAGCAGGCTACGCCGCTTTCCGCGCCACGAAGCGGGGAGCTCTCAGCCTCCCCTCTGGCCGAAAGGGGGAGCGTATCGACCCTCAGCACCGCGCGTTCTCCCTCTCGCAGGGCGGGCGACTGCAGCTTAGGGATTCGACGTCGTCGGCTTCGAGTGCGTCGAGTAGGAGTACGGGATTATCGGGAGACTCGAGGGACTCGCAGAGGGAGTCGGGGAGTCATGCGAGGTCGACGAGCGTCGATGTTGGGAGCGATAGGAGGAGTAGCTGGTGGAGGTTTAGTGGGGGGAGTGCGGGGGTGGAGAGGAGTGGGAGTACGGGGCATGGGGAGATGAGGGAGCATAGGCGTGTGAATGTGGTCAGGGGACCGAACGGGCAGTTCGACATTGGACCGTGCGTTCCTTTTCGCTCGGTGGTTGTGCTGAGCCATGCTGATCCGTTTTCGTCGCGCGCAGGCCTCAGATCCAGTCCAACTCGCTCATGCTGTGATCGTGCAATACCCTCTCCCCTTCCCGCCTACCGAACGGACTTTGATTGATTGATATACCCCACCCCCCTTCCTTTCGAGCTCGATGGAAGCAGGAGGGTGTGGCTCTCGCGGGCTGGCCCTCCTGTCTCCTTCCCCTTTCTACAACCATCTTTATCTTATTTCCGATACTCTCACTACCTCCATCTTTCTAGCCCCCTCCCTCATACACACTCGATACAGGTCTGCGCCGTGCGCGACCTACCCCCCCGACTCAACTCACTTGGTTCTTTTTGCCTTTCCAATCAGCGCTAAATCGCATTGTTATACCGAATGCGTTTCTAGGTTTGCTTTAGGCTTCGAGAGAGCTCGTTGAGAGTTAAGGGAGAAGGAGTTGGGGAGAGAACAAGCGCGCGGAGCTCCGCGAAACGCGTTGAGATGAACTTCGACCTCAAGGCCTTCTTCCTCCTACGTTCTTCGCTTCTGCAGGGGCGACTTCTGCGCTTCGTCGAGCTCAGTACAGCAGCGTGGGTGAGCAGCACCTTGTCTGCCGACGAGGGACGAGCTCACGCCTTCGGAGCGCAGGCTCACAGCGTTCCTTGGATCAGCACGAGGAACTCAGCACTTCAGCACGCTCGATAGAAGCTCTCACAGGACCCGATGAAGCCAGTTAACCCACTCAGCCAGCCGCCGGCGAACTCAGGCCGGGTCGATGAGTGAGTCGAGTGGGGAGGTCTTGTCGAGGGCAGCTGCTGATGCTGCTCTTCTCAGACCGACGAGCGACGCGCAGGAATATTATACGGACTCCAACCCGCTTATCACGCCAACGAGCGCATCCCCATCCCTCTGGGAGCCGCGACGCTCGTTCGGGAGATCTTGCTGGGAGCTGGGGAGGGTGCGTGCGGCGGGAGCCTTCGACGAAGTTGGGAGCTGATTCTGCTGCTTCGCAGAATCAGTAGCGTCCGGCAAAGCTGGCAGCGACGAAGAGCTCGCGAAGAAGCTCGACCTCCTCTCGCTCGCTGCCGAGACTCTTCCCTCGAATCTCCCTCCCCCTCCTCCGCCGGCATCCTATTCGTATTTCGATGGCTTCGAGGTTTGCCAATCTGGAACGAAGGGCGTCGGTGCTTTCGCTACGCGCCAGTTCGCTCGCGGAGACCTCATCCTCGCGGAGAAGCCTCTCTTCACCCTCCCTCGCCTCGTCCCCATGCCCATCCTCCAGGCCAAAATCGAGACGCTCTCTCCCAACGAGCAGGAGCAGTTCTACTTGCTCCACAAATCGTGCGAAGGAGCGCCAGACTACCCACGCGACCTCGGGATCTTCCACACGAACTGTTTCAAACTCGACGATACGTCGGCCGGGATCTGCGTCGTCGCTTCGAGGTTCAACCACTCGTGTTCACCGAACGCGCGATACTCGTGGGACTTAAAGACAGGAAAGGAGCGAATCTTCTGCCTTCGCACGATCACAGTCGGCGAGGAGATTTTCGTCTTCTACATCTCCGGGAGGCACGTCTACGGCTCGACGCGGGCGGAACGACGTGCGAGGCTCGAGGAGACTCGTCGTTCTATCGGCAGCTGCTCGAGCTGCTCGCTGAACGCGAAGAAGGGGAAGGCGAAGAAGGGCCAAGCGAGCGACGAGCGAAGGACGGAGCTCAAGCGGATTTGGGACACGATCCCGTACCTCCCGGCGCAGCAGCAGCTCGAGCTCGCAGGAAAAGCGTTGCGGATCCTCAAGGAGGAGGGCTACGCTGCCGACTCGGACGACTTCACGCTGCAGGCGGCGTTGATGTGCGCGTATCATTCGGACTGGGAGTCGACGAAGCGGTGGATGACGGCGGCGCTGAAGGCGAGGGTGGCGGAGTTTGGGGAGAAGAGCTTAAGGGCGGACGAGATTAGGGAGAAGCTGAGGAACCCGAGAATGGAAGAGGGACGGGGATGGGACCCAGGAAGAGCTTCAAGAGGACCACGGATGTCGAGCTGGGACCGTTTGAGTAGCGAGCGAGGAGGTGTAATGGTGGAATCTGAAGCGGCAGAAGCAGTAGAAACGAGAGCAGAGTCCGATATCGCCATCTCGCACTCGCTCAGTGTTGCACCTCATTCGTCAATACCGTGGCTCGAAAACCGCTGAACGAACGCTGGAACGTGAAGCACGAGTGCAACAGCTCCGTAAGTCCACCGACTCGTTGCCTTCGCGAAGGAGCGACGCAAACAGCAAGAAAAAACGCACCTCGTTCCCGTACGCTTCGTACGAAGAAGCCTGGCTCCAAGGACTTCCCGCATCACCAACGCTCGCCGCCGCTCGATGCGCCCAGATCAAGTCGCCTTCGAGCTGTGCGCCCGCATCCTCCGTCAAGAGCTGCATATCGTCCCGTCCTTCGCCATCGGGATCCCCGCCTCCCGTGAAGACGTCTCCGGTGAGGTAGAACTCCTTCGAGTAGCTGGGGTTGAGTCCCGGACCGGCTCAAGCTGAAAAGGCGTCCTGAGAAAGATGTTCGTCCCCCGCAATCGACCCGTACTCCTCCACCACCCCTTGGTAGAAGAGATCCTCCTTCGCGTCCTCGTCGAGGCCTTCGATGTCATCGTCGCCCAGTTGGTACGACGATCGAGCGTCTGCCAACGAGGCAGCTTCGACGCTGTACATCGCCTTGAGCTGAGGAGCGAGGCATAGCGAGCGACCGACGGCGTAAAGGACCGCGTCGAATCCCTTAAGCCGACCTGGCAACGACTGGACGAAATCCTCGTTCCTCCCGCTCGCCGACTGTTCGACCGCCGTAGGAAGGGGGTACGCATGCTCGAGCGCGAAGGCCACCTTCCCTCCCTCGGGGAGGAAGTCATCTCGTCGCAAGAGATTGGCGAGGTGCGAATGGAAGGGGAAGGAAGTGCTTTCGAGCACTGCCGAGGGGGTGGGAGTGGGGGAGGCGAAGACGTCGTAGGAGAGGGAGTTACGGGTGCCGGAGGTGATGGGGAGGATCTCGTGCTCGCAGTCCGAGTAGAGGAAAGCCCAGTTGACGATCCCGTTCGTGGCGGAAGAGGCCCAGACAAAGGTCTGCGAGGTACCGCCGTGGCGAACGACGAGCTCGCCGCCGGTGTAGGAGGAGGGGAGGCCGACGACGATGGTGCCGAGGTGGTTGTTGCCCCTGGGAGTGTCGCGGTGAGCCTTGAAGAACCCGCCTTTCGAGTACGAGTTGAGCTTGTAAAGATCGGCGTAGATCTTGCCCGACGTCGCAGGGTCGAGAGGGATGTCGGAGCTCGCTGGCTCGGGTGCTGGAGGAGTGGCGAGCGGTTTCGGGTCGGGGAAGTGTGCGGCGGCGTAGGGGTATATACGGCGTGATTCGGCGTTGCGGAGAACGAGAGCTTCGTGAGCTGCTCGAACGACGTCGTCGAGAGCTCCTGAGCGAGAGACCTTGGGGCCAGCGGTGAGGGCGGAGATTCCTTGAAGGACTTGGCTCTTCGGGTGCAGGGGGTCGAAAGTCGTGGCGAAGCTACCGAGCTGCGAATTAAGAATCGTTAGTGCGAGCTCGGAAGGAGAGAAAGACAGTGAGGTACCTTCAGTTCGCGAGCAAGACGGTACTTTGGATCGAGAACTGTATCGCCCTTGTAGCCGTGAGGCGAAGGAGTAGCCGCCTCGTGCAGCTCTCCAAGGTCCGAAGACGTCCCCGGAAGCTCCATAACCCTGGAGAAGCGATAGCCCGCGTCAGCCAAGCTCACAGCCAGTTCCCCTCCGCGACTCACCTCGCCTTCCCTCCAGCATCGAGGTAGAACAACCGCAGAGCCTCGGGACCCAGATCGATAGTTCCACCGCAGCAGAACTTGGACTCGAAGCTCTCGAGCGTACGGCGGAGAGCGTGGAGGTAGGAGGCTTCGGCGGGAGTGACGACCTTGCGAGTGAGACGCCTTGCGGGCGCGGCTTGAGCGATACTTCCTTTGATGGCACAGTTTGGTTAGCTGTGAGCTCGATAACGAGAGTGGCGGACTTGCCTGATGCAGTGAAGCGGAGAGCGATCCCCGTGCCAAAGGCCCTCGAGCCCGAGACAGGAGCGAACGTGGTGCGGCTGGCTGGCAGCTGGCGCAAGGGATGAGAGCTGCGGAAGAGCCTGACGATACTCATCGTGCGGCGAGGGTGGAGGAAAGAAAGAGACGGAAGCAGGAGGGGAGCAGAGTGTGAAGGCTAGAGAAGAAAGGGAAGGGAGAGGAACGAGCGCGGGGACTGGGCGCGAAGTCCTTGCTTCGCTTCGATTATCCCCACATCAGTTGCGTATAGAGCAGTTCAGGACGAGGGGAACGCACTGTAAAAGCGCAGACCAGAGCGCCGTAACCGAGCCCTCGAGCGAGCCGAGGATCCTCAGAGCAGGAAGGAACCCAATCAGTCCCCTCTCCAGCAAAGCTTTTGTCCACCACTCTCCCAGCAGAGCTTTCCCACACAAAGCAAAGCCATCCATCCCTCCTTCGCGATACCGCATCGCATTACTTCTTCTCCTCGTCCCCCCCAAACCAGCTCCTCCACACCCTCCCACTCCTCATCCTCACCCCCTCCCACCCATCCACCGCCGGTCTCACATCCAAAAAGAACGCCAAATTCGGCCTAAAGTTATCCTCGGTTCCTACGTCGACCCCCGCCGCCGCGAGACGATCTGGCGAGAGCATCGCTGGCAGTCGTCCCGTGTAGAAATCGATCACGTAGCGAATCCTCATCGACGACTGTGTGCCGTCTGGGGACAAGACAGGTCGATCGACAGTCCAATCGTGCCTATCGAACGGAGCCGAGTACCTGCTCCTCATCAGCTCCTCCCTTCGCATCGACGACGGAACTCACCCGACGAGCGTCTTCCACCTCGCGCGCGGACTAAGCTCCTTAGGTTTCCCCACAAAGCTAACGAGCTTACTCCCCTCCGCTCCTCCGTCCTTCCTCTCCCATTCTAGTACCTGTTCCCAAACGCGCTCGTTCACGGCGTTATGGATCGGTACGACGATGGGCATATCCTTCGCCTGGGGCTCCCTATTCTTCCGCTGAAGAGCGGTGTAGAACGAGGAAGGAGAGGGGTACACCCAGTTCTCGGACTTGGCAGCTGGAGAGGCATCGGGGGAAGGAGTGGCGGAGGTGGGAGGGGCGGAACGGGCGGGACAGGCGGTAGGGTCTTCTGGGGCTGAAACGGGGTTTGGCGGTAGCCAGCGGGGGATGGAGGAGATTTCGCGGTCTTGGGAGAGGGTCGAGAGAGGTTGGGTCGGCTGGGTCGGGTGAGGAGGAGGGGGAGAGGACGAGGCGGCGGAGAGCCAGGCGGATCGGGTGGTGTGGTCTACGGGGCAGCCGTCTGCTGATGGTGCCGGTGCTGGAGGGGCGGGGGAGGTGAAGGGCCACATGCTGTTTCTAGAGGGGGATGGCGGGGAGCAAGCCCAAATTTGTTCAAGTTCATTCGGAGTCGTGTCCGAGCTCAAACGGCGACGACCAAGTGGGAACGAGTTACGATGCTATACACTCTCCAGATGCTACGCTACCACCTTCCCTCCCCACTCGTCGTACTCCTGCCAGTCCCAGCGGAAGAGTCCTTCTTAATATATTTGGTGATCCACGGATGAACCGCGACCTTGTCGAGCGGTAGGCGGCGCGTAGGATCATGTTGTAGGAGCTGCAAGGGTCGTGAGCAATCGCCCTGGGAAGAGGAATGAGGAACGGACCTTGACGATCAAGTCGCGCGCTTCGGGAGAGACCGATTCGGGGATCTTGAGGTCCACCTTCGCGATTCGGCGGTACGTCGCTGTCGTCGCGCATCAGCTTCCGTCGAGAGAAAGAGAGAGAGAGAGAATGCACCATTGTACCCATTCATATCCTCGAACGGTGGGCTCCCAACGAGGAACTCGTAGGTCAACACTCCGAGCGCCCACAAGTCGACCTCCTTCGAATGGTCCTTGCCCTCCACCATCTCCGGAGGAAGGTAATCCAGCGTCCCACAAAGCGTCGTCCGTCTGCGCTCCTCATCAGTCGTCGCACGGCGGAGAGGAAGGAAAGACGAACCGGTTTCCGGGTGCGTGAACGCTCCAGCCGAAATCACCAATCTTGAGCTCGCCGTTCACGCCTAGGAGGAGGTTCTCGGGCTTGATATCGCGGTGGATGACGTGCTTCTTGTGAAGGTACGAGAGGGCGTCGGTCATTTGTGCGATGTACTGCGCCAGAGGACGTGAGCTTCGTTCGTAGCGGAGGAAGGAGAGAGGACGTACGCGGGAGGAACGCTTTTCGGAAAAGTGGTGGAATTTGTGGAGCTGCTTATACAGCTCTCCCTTGCCGGCAAACTCGAGCATGAGGAAGATGCGCTTCTCATCGTGGAAGTAGCCGTGCAAGCGAAGGATATTGGGGTGCCTGCGTTCAAAGTCAGTCTCCGCTCACCCTCCTCACTCAACAGAAAGGAAGAACGCACGCCAAGTGACTCTGGATCTCAATCTCGCGCCTGAGCTGCTTCTCGACCTTGGCCTTGACGAGCTCCTCCTTGTGCAAGCACTTGAGCGCTAGGATGAACTTGGGCTCCGTCTTCGTTCGCGCCATGTACACTCGTCCGAACTTTCCTTTCCCGAGCGGACGACCGATCTCAAAGGAGTAGACGTTAGAGCGAGGAACGTTCGAGCGGCGTACCTGCGCGCAAAACAACATCGTCAGCTTGTGCCCCCTTCGGCTCGTCGAGAGAGCACGGAAGGAGGGAAGAGAACGTACTGGTCCCTGCTACTATCCATCGCGAGCACCTCAGCCGCTTCACCCTGCACCACCTCCCTCGCCGCGTCCTTCTCGAACCCCCCGTCATACGTCCCAATCCCCACCTCCCCGTTCCCCCCCAACTGCAACACAGGCGCCTTCACCTGCGTTCCCATCTTGTTGGCATAATTCGTCGAGCTCGCGGGCGGGCGGTTCTGCGTTGTCGAAGAGGAGGGTGGAGGACGATGGGCGGAAGGAGCGCCTTGGAATTTGGAGGGGAGAGCGGTGGTCGTGGCGGGGTTATTGGCGAGACGGACTTTGTTGAGGGAGGTGGAAGTGGAGGGGATGGTGGAGGAGCGAGGGGGGAAGGGTTGGAGAGTCGAGGTGGCTAGTTTGAGAGAGGGAGCGCGGTGGGAGAGCGGGACGGGGTTGGTGGTCGAGGAGCGAATGGGGGCGTACTGTGTGGGGCGTTAGTGGAGTGGTAGGGTAGGGCTGGGGAAGTTACACACCTTGCCTCCTCCGATGGTTGTTGACGCTTTCGAAGTTGTTGAACGACGGTCTTCAGAGTCTTCCAAGGCGAGTCCTCCTAGACGAGCCTCGATAGTTGATGGCCTGTTGAGTATTCTGTTGGCGTTGGATGCCATTTCGAGCGCCTTGTGGTCTATCGAGAGGACGGGGGAGAGAGAGAGGAGGAGACAAGCAGTCTTCAACTCTCCCAGTTCCGCTGAGTCACGTGGGAAGACTTTACACCTTCGCCTCTCCCTTCTCCTCTCTCGCTCTCTCGATCACTCAAAATGACTTCGAAACGGCATCGAAGCCCTTCACCTTCCAGCTCAACCAGCTCCTCCTCCTCCCTTCCCTCCTCTCCATCCTCCAAAGCCTTCCGCCCCTCCTCCCCAACGTACGTCCCCTCCCACTCCCCACTCCTCCCACTAAACCCCCAACAGCTCCCTCTTCACCTGCACCCTCCCACCAAGCTGTTCCACCACTCCTTCCACCTTCTCAACCTCGGCTCTGCACGAAGCTCACTGGCGCACGTACCACGCTTTCGTTTGCCGAGCGGCGATGAGCTACCTTGATGAGGAGGAGGGGAGGAAAGGGAAGGAGAAGGAGTGTGGGAGGGTATTCCCGGATGAGAGGGTGTTGGGACTGCACTTTGGCGAGTGCCATGATCCGCTCGCGAGGGTCAGGATCGAGAGGGTCGAGAAGATCGTATGTCCTCTCTCTGTGCTGGGCTTGGGAGCTAACAAGGTGAACAGTTTGCGTGCCTGCACCCTTCGTGCGGTTCTCACTTCCTTGATCCGAAGAAACGCCGGCTACACCTGATCGACAAGCATGGATTCCCAAAGGAGTACTTCTTCGCTGTTACGCGCTGGGGTGTAGGAGAGGTACTGAGGAAAGGAGGTGGGATGGTGAGGAGGGAATGGAAGGATCGAGGAAATGGGAGTGGGAGTGCGAGGAGCGCGAGTCCCGAGGTGGAGGGGCTGGGGAGAGGAGTGGGGCGGGAGGAGGCGAGGGGGTTGGGGAGGGTTGAGAAGAAGAAGGAGGAGGAGGAGGAGGAGGGAGGGAGGGTGGAGGAGGAGGAGATGAACGAGCTGGTGCGGGGTATGGGAGAGGCGAAGATTGCGATGGTTCCGAGGGCGGTGAGACGCAAGGCGAAGGAGAAGGAGAAGGGCTCTGTGATGGTGGTGGGAGGTTAAGGAGAGGAATCTTAACAGCTTGTATGTACGGAATCGAGCGAGGCGAGTGGGAGTTGGGGCTGAGCAGCGTTGCAGGAATGCGTCGGACCTCTCGGCCGCGCTGTTCCTCTGGTCGCTGGAGAAGTTCCTCTTCGCTCTTTCCTACTGCTCCCTAAGCCATCGGCTAGAGCTCCCCAGTTCTCGAGATGCCTCGACGCCGTTCTTTTCGCCGTCGCGGCTCCGCGTTCGTCTGCGACGCTCCTGCGAACGCGTTCCAAGTGGCCCTGCTTTCACTTTCCACCGTCGTTGTGCTAGATCGATGCGGTATGGTTTCTCAAAAGCACACACCTCAAAGAACTCTGAACAATGTTCCGAAAGAGGTTCCCTCTCAACCTCGCTCCACATCTCTGCTCCCGAAAAGCCTCTTCCCGTCGCACTTCTCCTGCGATGTCTTCATGAAATCCCTGCTCAGTGCTCATTAGGCACGGACACCAACGTAAACCGTCTCGCTCCACCCCGCGTCCAGGCCTGTCCTGATTCCTGGCCCGCCACGCTCCGCGCGCTAGAGTTCAACAAAGCGAACCTTGCTGTTTTCTTTGGGCGGCTCGGCAGATAAATCCTGGGTTCCAATTCCAAGAGTGTTGTTGCTTGCAAAAGTGGTTGCCCCGCTACTCCGGAACTCCCTCCCTCGTCGCTGGCTGAAGCCAAGGACGGAAGACGCGTCGACGAGATGAGAACGCGCGCTTACCTTCCTCCTCTCTTCACCGCGCCGTATTCGTACGTCAAAGCGATCGTCTCGCCTCCACTACCGCCCGAGGACCACGCAGAGGAGAAGAAGAGCATGCCGACTTGGAGCAATGAGAAAGGTGCGGGAGGAGGAGGTGACGCGGGAAGGTATGCGCTGGTCGGGCTGAGGGCTGAGGGCGCCGCAGAGCAGGAGGGCGAAAGCGTGAGTCCTGCTTGTCTTGCCGATCGGGGGGATAAGGTGAGCTAACCTCGTGTGCGCCAGGACCATGCCTTCCCGCCAGGGGAGGTGAAGGGGAAGAGTCGTTGGACCTCCGACGAGAGCAGCAGCACGGACGAGGAGGAGCAGGAGATGCTTCGTTCATTACGGGTACGCGCGCTCCTCTTCGCGCGCGGAAGGGGGAGCTAACGACCGAGAGCAACAGGCCCCCATCCCTCCCTCTCGCTACACCTTCTCACGCCGCGCCCTCCTCATCATCCTCCTCCTTCTCCTCTCCCTCCTCTTCGTCCTCTCAGCAGCCTCGCTCGTTCCCCCAAGAATCCCACCGCCGCCGACGAGGGTCGGGCCGAGGAGGACGAGCGGGTTGTATCATGGACGAGGGTGCAACTCGACTCAGTTGCTGGCGAGCTTGGAGAGGACGAGGATCAGGGAGGACGGGGCGTCTAGGACCAAGTTTGCGAAGGAGCTGAGCGCCGAGCTGGATCTCAGCGATTTCGAGTTCTCCTACGATCGTGCGTCCATTCCTCTCCACCTCTCCCCTGCCTCCGCTGACCATGATCTCGCAGTACCCGACTGCCCACCACCTCACATCTTCACCCCCGCAGAAGCTTGCGATCTCATCTCCTCTTTCGGCGGCGTACGTCCCCTCCCTTCCCCTCTCTCTCGCTCCTCTCACCTCGCTCCCCGCAGATCTTCCTCCGCGGCGACTCCCTCATGCGCCACCTCGCGCAAACCTTCCTCTTCTTCCTCTCCGACTCGCTCGACGTTCATTGGGACCACAAATCCGAATGCCTCTCCGAAAACGCCTTCGCAAACGGGCCTTTCTGCCGCTTCTTCTCCTATTTCGACAGCGCCGACCTACCTAAAATGGTCTGCGAGTCAATACCTTACGTCAAGTACGAACAGACGTGCGTTCCTGCGTTTCTTGCGCGAGGAAGGTGCTGATGGGTGGGCGCAGATGGGCGTTCGAGACGATGGCGGAGGGGGACTGGACGCCTTCGAACAAGACTGCGGGAGATTACACGAACTTCACTACCTCACTACCTCCAGAGCGACAGCAGTATTCTCCCGTCTACATCTCCGCGCACGGGATCCACTACCGTGCGTCCTCCCACCACCTCTCTCGCTCCCCATCGCTAACTCGCTCGCAGATTTCGACGCTGAACAAACGCGCAAATATCACGTCAAGCCTTGGATGACAGGGACGAACCACTCGATCCCCCGTCCTCTCGCGCTCTGGTCAGGCTACATGGCTCCGGGGGCCTAACAAGCCTGTTGAGTGGCTCGAAGCGCAGGGACCTGAGATTGTAAAGAAGTATAATGAGGCGATGAAGGAGGTTTTGGAGGAGGAAAGCGAGGGGGAGGTTTGGGAAGGGGCTTGGAGGAGCTTGGAGTGGTATAATGTGACGGAGGGGGTGAGCTCGTTTTCTCCTTTTTTTTTTTGCGATGGGGGGAGCTGATTGAGGTTCAGGCGGTGAGCTTTGATGGGACGCATTACAGCTATCAGGTGAGTGAGATCGCCGTGCGACGAGGAAGGGGGCTGATGAGGGCGCAGGTTAACTTCGAGAGGACGATCGTGATTCTGAATCTGTTAGACACGCTGTGGGGGGAGATCGTAGATCATGGGGGACTGGTGGTGCCTGAGCGGGAGAGCTGGCTACGGAGAGCTTGGAGCAGAGGAGCGATTCATTGATGATACTTAATATGGACACCGCATTCGCAAACCACTCGACCTCGCTCTTTCGTTCTCCCCGCTCCTATTCACAATCTTGGCTCCTTCGACTCCCTCTCCCGCTTATCCCACTCTTCCAGCCTCTTCATCGCACCAGCCCATTCCTCCTCGCTCGCCACTCCCTCCACAAAACTCCCCGCGACTCCCTTCTCCTCCGCTCGCGTCCAAGCCCGTTTGAGCAGCATCGCTCTCGCCCGACCTGTCCTCCGCCAAGACTCGACATAGGGCTTCGATGGATCCTGCAAGAAGGCGGGGAGAGCGACAGACGATTTCGTGCGTAGGAGCGAGACGAGATCGTTTTGATAGGATTCCGCCGCGCCCGGAACAACGAAACGGCTGCGAGCAAGCACCCTGTCAGCGTGCGCCCGGTACAAGTCCGCAAAGATAACGAACTGGCCAATCTCAAACGGCTCGTACCCACTGCTTCGAAGCTGCGCCTGCTTCTCCGCGAGCTCCGATAGCATCGTCTCCCTGGACGGCAGCAGCTTGTCGTCGGCGATGGCGTGGCCGATAAAGAGAGCTTGGGCGTAGTCGAAAGCTGCGTTGCCGATGAACCAGGGTAGACCGACGAACGACAGTGCGGTGGGTGGGAGTGCGTCGTCCAGTGCGAAGATGTCGCGGTAAAGAGGGTGGATGTAGCGTCGATTGGTGGTGAGTTGCTTTACGGAGGGAGAGAGGGGGCCGACGGAGAGAGGTTTGAGGAAGGGCACGAGGAGGTCGTAGCCTGTCGCCAGGATAATGGTGGTGGGCAAGGTGGTATTTAGGGCGGATGAGTCGAAGAAGACGACAGAGCCGGCGGTGAAGTGAGAGATTCGAGGCTTGTGGATGGTGCCGGAGACGTAGGAAACGTCGAGCTGCGGTGATGGATCCTTGAACGAGTGGTAAACCTGAGCGGGGAGAGGTTAGTTCGGGGACAGAACTAAAAAGCTGCGAAGTCAAGACGCACCTTGTCAGCGAATTGCGATATTTGCGAAGCCAAATCCCATCCCGACGAGCCAAATCCCACCACCACCACCGTCCTTCCACGATACCGCTCCGGATCCCGGTAGTACATCGAATGAACGATCTCCCTCGAACCATCGCCCGCCGCGAGCCATTCCTCCTCGCCGTCCCAATGCGGCTGCCGAGGATAGTGAGAATGCCCGTTCGCGACGATGAGATGGTCGTACTGTCGCACGGAATCTTCTGAGCTCCCGTCAGTCTTGGTATGGAGGGTCCAGCGGCGTTGGGGATCGTATGTGGCCTCCGTGACTTTGTGCGAAAGGTGGATGTACGGCGAGAGTTGGGCCTGCGAGACGACCGACTCATGATACGCCTGGATGTGGGAAGGTGAAGGGAAGAGAGGTGTTCTGGGTGGGAATGGAAAGAGTGGATAGGTCACTGTGGTTTAGGAGAAGATTAGTTTGAGAGAGAAAGAGGGGAAGCAGTGACAGTGTGGACGCACTTGTGGGAACAGGAGTGTTGGTGCGGAGCTGCGGATAAAGCGGAGATTCAGGAAGCCTTGGTGGATGTGTATCTGCGGGATCAGGTAGCCTAAGCCACGGTAAGCATCGTTCTGCGAGGCGGAGAAGAGCACAAGGGACTCACCAGATCCCACCGACCGCCTTCCGCTGCTCGAAGAGATCGATTTCCCATCCCCTCCTCGCGTTGGAAGGCAGAGCAAGCAAACCTAAGAGAGCTCCTATACCCCCAGTCCCTCCTCCAGCAATCGCAATTCGTTTCGTCGGACTCGACAACGACTGCTGCCAGTGAGAGGGGGTCGCGAGAAGCGTCGAGAAAGCCCTCTCCAGGCCTGCTCGGGACCTGGGACCGCGCAGATGAGCAAGACAGTACAATAGCATCCTGAATCCGTGGGTAAAAGTCGGGGAAGCTGGAGGAGGAGGGAGAACAACCAGACGACGGAGCTCGGAGCTCGGCGCCTCTCTCTCCTTTCCCCCGCCCACTCGACCAGGAGTTCTCTCCAAGCTGTCCTCTCTCCGCCGCATCACTAGCCTCGCCCGCCACTTCTCCAGCGCCCCCGCCGCCCTCACTGCTCCCAAGCCTCAAATGACGACCCCCGCGTACAAGGTCGACGAGGACTGCATCTTCTGCAAGATTGTCAGTGAGTGTCGAGTGCTGGGGAACCTGAAGGGAGACAGTTCTGATTACAGTGAACCGCCAGGCGGCAAGATCCCTTCGTTCAAGCTCATCGAGACCGACAAGACGTGAGCTCACCCCGCAACTCGACTTGCTCTCCGCTCAACGCGCTCGCCTCGCTCAACAGGCTCGCCTTCTTTGACATTGGACCCATCTCCAAGGGGCACGCTCTCGTTATCCCCAAGTGTGCGTCCTCCCGCCGTGAACTGTTCGAGGTGGCAAGCTGATTCGGAGCCGCGTAGACCACGGCGCCAAGCTCCACGACATCCCCGATGAGGACCTCGTCGAGCTGCTGCCTATTGTGAAGAAGCTTGCGGTGGCTGTGGGAGCTGTGGACTACAACGTCCTGCAGGTGAGTGAGCGGCTTGTCTGTGCTGGGCGGGTTACGACGGGTTCGGCCTGGGCCGAGGCGATGTGGGGGAGCAACGCTGGAGGAGGGATACGGAGAGAGAAGAGCTTGCTGGTGTGAGTGCGGAGAGCCCTTTGTGGGAGCGATGCAGCTGGCAGCCAGACGACACCACTCGGTGACCCCTTGCTGACGGACTCCCTCTCTCCCTCCCTAGAACAACGGCAGGATCGCGCACCTGGATCTCGCACCTCGACGTACCTCCTCTCCAGCACAGCTGAGCACAGCGGCTACAAGCTAACTTCCTTCCCAACGCAGCATATTCACTTCCACAGTTCGTCCTTCGCGCTTCAGACCTGTGCATCTCGCTGACCCGTTCCCTTCTTCCAGTGATCCCCAAGCCTAGCGCCTCAGACGAGGAAGGACTTGTGATCGGCTGGCCCACGAAGCCCGCTGATATGGGCGAGCTCAAGAAGTACCTCGAGGAGGTCAAGGGTCGGCTCTGAACGTGCAATGATCCGGTTCGCTCTGGTTCTCGCGGTATCTGCTTCGAACAATCTGCTTCGGACGACAGCGTTACTGGTCCAAGGCGTTACTGCTTCACTCCCACCACGGCTCGCACTCTATCCCCAGCTCCAGACACAGCTCGTATATTCCCCTCGTCTCCACCTCGCTCCAGCGTCGCCTCTCTCGCTCCCACCACGCCGAGTCCTCAGGATATACCCCGCTCTCCGGTATCGGACCGACGCCGTAGCGAATGCGACGAAGGGGGCATCTCCCTGCTCAGGTGGAGAGGTGGCGAGGTGGGAGGGGTAGAGGTAGAACTCGACGAGGTCGAGGGAGGTGAGGGAGTGAGGGACGACGGCGAGGACGCCGGATACTGGGAACGCTGGGTTTTCTCCTTCGACGGGTCGGGGACGTCGACGGCGAAGGGCGAGAGAGGTGAGGGTGGGAGGAGTGCGGCGGAAGAGGCACGCGTCGCCAAACCGCCCAGTCTCTTCGCTCTTGGGACGGTACCTGCGCCTGCTCTTGGAGACTTTACTGGGGAGGATATCGAGACAGTCTAGAGGAGAAACGCGAGACAGATCGTGCAGAGCTTGAAGAATACCTCGGCCCTCTCGCCGACGTCCTTCGAACTCGTCTCGCTCTCGACGTGGATACGAAGAACGCAGCGTGCAGCTCTCAAGCAAGAATCCATCTCACAGTCAACCGCTCGAGGAATACAGCAATACTTGCAGTCACCCAAGCTTCCCACGCAACCCCCCGCCCTAGAAAGTCTGCGAGCTCCTCGACGCCCTCTTCATCTTACTCAACCTCCAATCATCCTGCGTCACAGCGAACTACAAAAGAACCCTCATCAGCCACCCGATCCCGGAAAAGGAGTCGAAACCGAAACGTACCTTATCGAAGAGCGGTGCGATCTTCTCCTGCTTCTTGCGCTTCGAAATCGTGTTCTGGTCCGCGATCTTGAAGAACGAAGGAGCGACTTCGACTAGCCATTTTGGCTCTACGGCTGAGACTTCGCGCATGTACTCGCGACTCGTGAGAATGAGCTGTCGGGAGAGGCGTCAGTCGAACTTCGAGCGCGGAAGCAGAGCGACGTACCTCGTGGTAGACACACCACTCTGGCGCGCGGTTGAACAGTGCCGAGGAAGGATGAAGGAAGACGGGAGTCCTACGAGCGAGATCATCAGCGCCGAGCGAGGACGGCGGGGAGGGAGGCAATGTACCCTTCGACGAGCGTCTTGTACCCCTCCTGAGGATCCTTCTTCGCCGCGTGCCGGAAGTAGCCACTGCAAATCGCTCGTCGAACGCGGTTGTAGTTCTTCCCGCACGAAACGATGTCGAGCTTGTATCTGCGCGAACCAACGCATCAGCTCCTGCTCTCCCGGCTCAGAACGCACGCGAAAGAGACGTACCGATCCATGATCCCGAGAAGCTGCTTCCGCACATCCTGAGCTCGCCGAAGCCCTCGACCTTGAATGAAGTTCTCCGAGCACCACGGATTACTGCAAACGCGCACTCATCAGCTCGCTCCCACTCTCAAACTCTCAAAGACGACTCACCTAAACTTGCTCGCGGCCCAACCATTGTACACGGTCAACAGCGTAAGGTGATCCCCCTCAGGCTGATGAAACTTGGCCTTCTTCGCGTCCGCCTGCGCCTGCTTCTCCTTGGGTCGGTAGAAGATACTGCCTCCGATCGAGAGCATGGCGACGATAGTGAGAATCTCCTCCGAGCATTCGAGGTCGACCGAGGCGATGAGCATCTTGGCGAGAGGAGGTTCGATAGGGAGGTCGGCCATCTTGCGTCCCACTGTGAAAGTCCGAGTCAGTTTTCGCGCCCGAGCGAGGAGGGAGGGAGGAACGCACGTCGAGTGAGGAGACCTTCCTCGTCGAGCGCCGAAAGAGCATAGAGGTTCTCGAGCGCGGTAATCATCGTCTGCTGCGGTGGCGGGTCCATAAAGTTGAAATTGAGGAGGTCGTTGATCCCCATCGCCTTGAGCGCCAAAATCGTCGACGCGAGGTTCTGCCGCTGGATATCGGGAATCGGGTTCGGCAGCATCTCGTTCCTGTACGCCGCCTCCGTATAAAGGCGGTAGCACTTGCCCGGTCCCGTCCTCCCTGCTCGTCCTGACCGTTGGCGCGCCTGAGCTTGCGAGATGGGCGTGACGATGAGCGAGTCCATTCCCAATCGCGGGTCGTAGGCGTTCTGCTTGACGAATCCAGGGTCGACGACGTAGTAGATTCCGTCGATCGTGAGCGAGGTTTCGGCGATGTTGGTCGCGATGATGACCTTGCGCGCTCCGGGGGGTGCGGGGTCGAAGATCTTGGACTGCATCTCGGAGGGGAGGGCGGAGTAGATGGGTAGGGAATGTTGGGGTCGAGGGACTTTGGGGCCGAGGGACTTCGATGCGCTCGTAGAGGATTTCGCACGACGTGTCGATCTCCTCTTGTCCCGTGAGGAAGAGGAGGATGTCGCCTGGAGGTTCGGAGAGGTGGATCTGCATGACGGTGATGAGGGAGGCGTCGAGGTAGTCGGATTCGGGCTCCTTGGTGTAGAGGACTTCGACGGGGTACGTTCGTCCGGGGATGGTGAAGATGGGGCACGAGAAGAAATACTCGGAGAACTTCTCGGCGTCGAGGGTGGCGGAGGTGACGATGAGCTTGAGGTCGGGGCGACGCTTGAGAGACTCTGCGAGGGTGCAACATCAGTACCTCTTCGCATGAGAAAGGAGGACGAGAACTCACTCTTGAGCAATCCAAACAGGACGTCGGTCGCGATCGTGCGTTCGTGCGCCTCGTCGAGCATGAGGACGCTGTACTGGGTCATATCGGGGTCGACCAAGCACTCGCGCTGAAGCATGCCGTCGGTCATGTACTTGATCTTGGTCTCGGGGCTCGTACAATCCTCGAACCGAATCGTGTAGCCGACATCCTGACCTAGTCGACAACCGACCTCCTCGGCGACGCGCTTCGCGACTGACATGGCGGCGACTCGACGAGGTTGGGTGCAGCCGATCTTGAGCTTGTCGGCGAATCCGGCTTCGGCGAGGTACTGGGTCATCTGCGTCGTCTTGCCCGATCCCGTATCTCCAACGACGACGAGGACTTGGTTCTGCAGTCAAAGAGCGCATCAGTCCTCGCTCCCAATGACGAGCTCACGAAACGAAAGAACGCACCGTCTTGAACGCCTCGATAAGCTGCTCGCGAAACTTGAAGATGGGCAAGCTCTTCCGCTGATCCTGAATGCTCAAGCTCGTAATCTTGCCGAACGTCGTCGCCTGATTAAACGTCTCCTTCTTCCACGCAGGAACGTCCTTGGCCTTCTCCCCCGCCGCAACTCCCCTCGCATCCGCCGCGAACGTCCGCTCATGACTCTGCGTCATCGGATCCAACCACGGCGTATTGAGGTCCCTCGTCTCGGAATCCGCCTGCTCAGCCGCTTCCTGCGCCTTGAGCTCCCTCCGCTCCTTGGCGAGCGACGCTCCGGCGAGAGCAGCGCGGTTGAGTCCTCCGTCGGGAGCTTTGACGATCTTGACGGGGGAGAGTTCGAGGGCTCGTTTCGTCTGGCCGGCGAGGAAGGGAGCTTCGGCGTCGTTGATTTCGATGTCGAGTTCCTCGTCCGCTTCGGCTCCGGCGTTGTAGCTCCCGAATCCGTTCCCGTCGGGGTTGGAGAGAAAGTCCTCGTCGAGTCCAGGGTAGTCGGCGGCAGAAGCGGCGCCCGAAGCGATCATCTGCTTGATCTCCCATCGCTCAGGAGAGGTCATTCGTCGCGCCGAGCTCGTCTTGTGGTCGTCCGCGAACGTCTTGCGAAGCGAGATGCCGTTGCTTCCACTCGCTGCCCGCTCCGCCATTTGCCGACTTGCATTCTGCATCTCCTCCTCCGATTTGACGCGCAGATGAGGCGTGAGGTCCGCGCCGGTCTTCTGGTCCGCGTCGCGCATCGAGAGCGAGAGTCGACCGCCCGCCGTGCTCATGACCTTGACGAAGACGGATTGGCCGCGCGTGAGGAGGTCGGAGGGATGGGAGATGCGACCGGTACCGATTGAGCCGATGTGGACCATTCCTGCGCGACGAAAGGCGTTAGTGCGCGTACGAAGAGGGGGGGACGAGAGAACGCACCTTCTGCTCGACCAGCGACTCCCTCGAGCGTGACGAATGCTCCAAAGTCCTTGATTCCCGCAACCTTGCCAGGGTAGACCTTGTAGATGACGGGCTTGTCGTCTACGCGCTTCGGTCCGACCCTCCCTCCCACCGGTCGTCCATACCCCGCGTCCCTCCCCCGATCTCCATCCCTCCCCTCTCCCCCTCTCTGATAATCCGGACTCCTCCCCCTCCTCCTCCCAGGCGACGCGCTCCTCCCATCCCTCCTCCTCTTCGCATCCCGATCATCCTCCTCGACCTCCCCATTCGCAACGCGCTTCTTGACTCCCTCGAGCTCCGCCATCAAGTCGTCCACTCCCAGATCCATCCCAGGGACCTTCTCCTTCTTCCCCTTGTCATCCATCTTGTAGCTCGGCTGCCACTCGCTATCCGGCATCGCCAGCCCAGGAAACAAGCGCATCTGCCTCTTCCTATCCTCATCCATCACCTCCCCCTCCACCGCTTTCCCCGCAGCCGTCTTGCTCTTCTTCCCCTTGACCTTCTTCTTCTTGTACTTGGGATGCATGCTCAGGATCAACCTGTCGACAGAGGCGAGGAACGAGTCGGGAAAGTCGGCGCCGACTTGGGCGCATTTCGCTTTAAAGTCGGTGGGGGAGGTCGCTTCGCCATGGAGGTGGATGAGGAATTCAGCGAGAGTAGAATCGGCTAGTCCCTGTTGCGTTCGTGCGTTAGTGTCGTGCGGGGTGGGAGGTGAGAAGAGGAGGGACTCACGGTGTGGTTGACGAGCTCTTGGGTGATGGAGTTGACGAGGGAGAGGACCTCGAGCTTCTCGAGCTCGTTACTCATCGTGGTGGCGTTCAGGTGGTGTGGACGGGGGTGGAGAAGGGAGAGGAGTGGCGGAGAGGGAGGGAGGTGGGAGAAGTGACTCGGCGAGCGAGGTTCGGAGGGGTGTTGATTGGGCCGGGGAGAGAAGGAGCTACAGGGAGAGTGTTTACAGGCGAACGGCTCTCGTTGGAGCCTCTTGGAGGTGAGAGTCAGCCAGCAGCAACCCTCCCAGCCTAAAGCTCAAGCTGGAGAGGTTCACAGACTCAAACTCCGATATTTCACCAGTTCAACTTTGGCTCAGCCAGCTCGCTCCTCTTCTC
Source organism: Glaciozyma antarctica PI12 (assembly GCA_002917775.1). Lineage (NCBI taxonomy): Eukaryota > Fungi > Basidiomycota > Microbotryomycetes > Kriegeriales > Camptobasidiaceae > Glaciozyma > Glaciozyma antarctica. The sequence goes on along the minus strand of KZ627146.1, from coordinate 732,263 downwards.
GCTGGCCGACCTCCACTCGCGCGAACGACTTCAAAGTTGTACATAATCGAAAACAGACCCTACAAGCCAACCCTCCTCGGCGTCCTACTCTTCGACAACGGCGTCCCAACCCCAATCACCCTCGGCGTCATTTTAACACTCTTCACCGCCCTCAACCTCTCCTCCTTCTCCGCCTGCGCTTTGGCGAAATCCTCCTTGAGCTGCATCTCGTTGTTCGACTCGGTCAGGAACGCCTTGTCCCGAGCTCGACGGTCTCGCTCGGAGAAATTCTGCTCGCGGATAGAGTAGAACTTGGAGCCTTCTTCGGCGAGCCAGTGTGGGTCGACGGAGGTGACGGTGCTCATGTACTCTTTTGAAGTGAGGACGAGCTGCGGAGAGAGCCTTAGTAACTGCTTCTGGCGAGAGGGGAGAGACGCACCTCGTGGTAGACCGTGAAATCGGGGAGGAATCCCAAGCCATACAGCGCTGAAGTCGGGTGCAAGTTCATCGGTACTGCAGCGAAATAGCATCAGCGGCCACAACGAACGAGCAGAGCGAAACGCGACGTACCTCCAGTCCGGCAATGCTGGTACTCCCCGATCCCCTTAACTCGCGCCGCCTGATGGAAGTACGCCGCGCAGATCGTCTTCCTGCTCGAGTAGTCAGCGCACGCTCAACGACGAGCAAGCGAGAGAAAGCGTACCTAATGACGTCCCAATCCGTACCGCAAGGAACGATATCAAGTCGCTGATGCTTCATGATATCGAGCAACTGCGTCCTCACTTCGCGCGCCTTGCGAAGCGTCTTTGGATGAAGAAAGTGCTTCGTCGCCCAATCATCTCGGTACCTGCTCGCACATCAGCGCGATCCCCACTTCGCAACGAAAGAAGGACGTACCCAGCACTCTTCCACTGAGTGTAAACGTGCAACAGCGTAAGGTGATCGCTCTCCGGCACAAAGAACTTCTCCCTCGCCGCATCACTCTCCTCGAGCCTCTCCTTGGGTCGATAAAACACGCTCGGAACCGAGAGCATCGAGACGATCGTGAGGACTTCGGCGGAGCACTTTCGGTCGACGGAGATGATGAGCATCTTGGCGAGCGCGGGGTCCATAGGGAAGTTGGCCATCTTGCTACCGAGGGAAGTGAGTTCTCCGGTGTTGTCGAGCGCGCCGAGGACCCAGAGTTGGTACATCGAGTTGAGGATGTTTTCCTGCGCTGCGTTAGCACAATTCGTGCGAAGAACGGGGGAGGACGGACTTGGGGAGGAGGATCCATAAAGTCGAACTCGAGGAGGTCCTTGACGCCGAGACTCTTGAGGAGCAGAACCGTGTTGGCGAGGTTCGTACGCTGAATCTCAGGAATCGTGTTGACAAACATCTCGTCGCGGAACGCCATCTCAGTGTAGAGTCGGTACGCAGCTCTGCGGGAACAAAGTCAGCCTACGATTCTGCGAAGCGAGCGCCAAAACGAACCCTGCTCCCGTGCGTCCTGCGCGACCAGATCGCTGGTTCGCGTTCGCTTGACTGATCGGCGTGATTTGGAGCGAGTCCATGCCCATTCGAGGGTTGTAGACCTTGAGCTTGCTGTAGCCCGCGTCAATAACGTACATGATTCCGTCCACTGCGTTGGCGAGTCAGCTCCGTTCCCGAGACGCGAGCGGTAGGAACGCACCGGTGAGAGAGGTCTCGGCGATGTTGGTCGCGACGATGCACTTCCGTCGTCCGTCGGCAGTAGCTTCGAAGATCTTAGCCTGCAGATCTGCTGGCATCTGCGAGTAGATGGGGAGCACAGCGAGCTCGGCCGAATCCTCGACTTGAGCGAGACGTTCTGCAAACAAAACGGGATCAGTCGCCAGCGGAGGGGGAAGCAGCGCATCTCCACTCACCACTGATGACGGCGCAAGTGACTTCGATATGACCGGTCCGGTCATGAAGATGAGGATGTCGCCTGGAGGGTGCGAGATGTGGATTTGGAGAGCCTGCTTGACGGCGCTATCGACGTAATCCTCGCAGGGCGTCTTGCTGAAGAGGACGTCGACGGGGAAAGTACGACCAGGGATGGTGAAGCAAGGAGCGTCGTCGTAGAACTTGGCGAACTGAGGGAGAATGCATCAGCGAGAGCTCAGTGGGCGCAGAACTCGGAGGCTCACCTTCTCGGCGTTCATGGTAGCGGAAGTGACGATCAGCTTGAGGTCGCGACGACGGGAGAGGACTGCGCCAACCGAAGTCAGCACCGGCCGATTGCGAGAGGAAAGAACGAGCGTACTCTTGCGAAGGAGTCCCATGAGAATGTCGGTATTGAGCGACCGCTCGTGAGCCTCGTCGAGGATGACGACGCTGTAGCGATCCAAATCGCCTTCGTTGAGAGACTCTCGCAGGAGGACACCGTCGGTCATGTCTGCAGACCGCACGTCAGCGTACGCCTGCGAAGAGCTGCACGGAGAACGCACACTTGATCACCGTCTTGTCCGACGTGCAGTCCTCGAAACGAATCACGTATCCGACTTCCGCTCCCAGCTCGACCTGCAAAGCACGAGGAGTTAGAGCCACTCATTCGACGATCAGCTCGGGCCAGCACTCACCTCCATCTCCTCACTGACTCGCTTGGCGACACTCATAGCGGCGACACGACGAGGCTGAGTGCAGCCGATGATTCCGTACTCGCTGTAGCCCTCCTCGTGCAGGAACTGCGTGAGCTGAGTCGTCTTCCCCGATCCAGTCTCGCCGACGCAAATGACGACTGCACAGGTCGTCGTTAGCAGGACGTCGAGCAACCGAAAGAAGCTGAGACGTACCTTGGTTCTCCCGAATGACCTTGAGAAGAGCTTCGCGCGATGCGAAAGCGGGAAGGTACTGTCGCTGCTGCTTGAGGGACTTGGTGCGCGAGAAGTTGCTGGCGCCAGTCGACGCCTTGAGGTGCGAGGCGAACTGGGAGTCGGTGTTCTTGTGGTCTCGTTCCTCGTCGTCCCCGCTCTTCTGAGGACCTTTGCCCTTTCGTTGAGGTGTCGGAGCTGCGTAGGCAAGGTTAGCGACGAACGCAGGTAGAGGACCGATCTCGACTCACGTTCGGGCTCGGGAGTCAACTCCTTGACTCCAGTGAGGTTCCCCAACGTCGTTCCAGCGAGTTGTGCTACCTTCGCAGCCGCCTGAAGGACGCTCATAAGTCAGCGACGTACTCGCAAATCGAACGAGAGACAGATCACACCTTCTCCCTCTCCTTCTGCGCCCTCCGCTCCGTCACCAGCAGACTGCCCTTCTTCGCAAAGACCGCCAAATCGCTCGTCGGGTCCTTGATCGGGTTGATCGGGTCGAGCTGCTTCGTGAACGTAAGGCGACCGTCGAGGAAGGGAGGCTTGAGGTCGTGCACGAGGAGATGAACTCGGCTCTCCTCGTCGTCGTCGAGCGAATCAAAGTCGAGGACCCTCCGCTGGCCCGTCACGCCGGACTGAGCGACTCGGTTGTCCTCCCACAGCTCGTTGTCGGCATTGAACGCCGCCTGCCTCGCCGTAACGCGCTTCTTGGGTCCCGCTCCTCCCGACGCGCGCCGCACGAGCTCCTCCTCCTTCTCGCGATCAAAGTCGTCGTACCCTCCAAACTCGCCATCGACCTCCCCTCCGCCCGCCTCGTCCAGGTTGTACCACTCGCGATCCAGCTTCGTCTGCTCCTCCTCCCACTCCTTCTCGTCGAGCCCCGAGGAGGGCGGCGGAAGCGGTCCAGGGCTCTCGTCGCCGTAGCCCGAAGGCACCCTCCTCGCCGGCGTATCCCACTCTCCTCCTCCTCGCTCGCTCCGAGGCGTTCCTCGAACCGATCTCGGAGTCGAATCCCACGAGTGCGGACGAGGTGGCGCAGGTCCTCCCCGCGAAGACGCTGGCGTCGAGTCCCAGGACTGGTTCTTGATGCGCTGAGCGGTCGGGTCGGAGGAGGAAGGGGTATCGGGGATGCGTGCTCGTGGCGTCGTTCGGTCGTCCCGATCTCGGTGGTCGTTCCCTCCCATCCTGCCCTCCTCGCGCCCTCCACCCCTGTTCCACCCATTATCCCTCGACCTCCCCTCGTCCCGCGACCGTCCCTCCTCATCCCAATCCTTCCTCCCTCGACGCATTCCCCCATCGTTCTTGTTCAGGCGCTCGCGGAAGTTGTCCATCGCTCGCTTGCCACCCTCGTCCTGGTCTCGAGCGTAGCGCGAATCGACGGCGCCTTCTGGTCGGACCTTCTTTGCGCGATGCTCCTCGAGGCGCTTGCGAGCGATGTCGGAGAGACCTCCAGGGTGGGAAGGAGTGTCGTCGGCTCGATGGCGCGGGTTCGCGGGGCCAGGTCGTGAAGGAACTGGAGAGGCGCACGAGTCAGCTCCCGTCCCCACCTCAGCTGGTACGAAAGGGAATCACTCTTGAACTCGCCCGACTCCTCCTCCTCGTCATCGTACTTGAGCCGCTTGACTGAAGGCCTGTCGAGCTCGGCACGCTCCTTGCGCTTCTCCGCTGCCAGCCGGTCGAGACCCAGCTCGCTGTGCCTAGGCAACGCCGGCGCCTTGAACACATGCTTCTCCCCCGCTCCAGCCGTCAGCCCTGGCCTCCCACCAGGTGCATCAGGCTGCATAACATCCGCGTCCGTGATCGTGAGGCCTGGGACCTTGAACGCCTCGTTCAGCGTGTCCTGCGTTTGGCAGAGCTCGAAGATCTCCTGCGCATGGTCGGCGGAGAACTTGCCAAAGGTGGCGATCGCTTTGGTGAAGCCGGAGAGATCGAGGGTAGTAGAGAGCTGGAAGACGCGTTTGGCGAGCGCCTCGTTGGGATTAAGAGTGTTGAGAGACCGGGAGATGAGGACGCCTAGGTGGTGGAGGAAGGGAGCGCCGCTTTCGACCTCCGTGGTCGTAGTCGGCATGGATGCAGGCAGGGAAGGTTGGTGGGGGTTGGGTTGTGGTCGCAAGAGAGGTGAGGGAGTGGGAGGAGGGAGAGGGCAACGCACCTCCTCCCGCGAAATGACTTGGGCGTCGGGGGGCCTGCGCTGGCCTGCGAAGAGCGCTTCTCTCTCGCTCACGTCTGTTCCTGGTTTTGAGTAGCGAACAGCTTATGCGGGGCTTGCTCTGCTTGGACTACAGCCCGGAGGTGGCAGCCGAAGAAAGCGTGAGCTCCTCGTCGACCGCGACTCCTCCGCGGTGAACAGTCTCGCTTGCACACCAGAACGACGCGAAATGGAACGACAGGGACGATGCCTGGAACTGAACGAATTAATCTATGTAGGCTACAATCACTGGAGAGTCGAGCTACACCACTGCCTTCTCAACCTCCTGCTCGTTCCTCTGCTCGGCGCCTCCGACCTTCTCCACGTCCGTCTCCGCCGTGATAGGCTTGCCCTCGTCGACCGCGGCGGGCGTATCGATATCCCAGTTTGTCCGACGGCGGTACCAGAGGAGGAGGTACGCCAAACTGATTAGAACGGGAACTCTGCGAAGGGGTGTCAGCGCTGGTTGAACAGAGCCTGGCCGAGAAACGTACTCGACGAGAGGTCCGACGGTAGCTGCCAAAGCTTGAGGACTCTCGGCACCGTATGATGCGACGGCGACAGCAATTGCGAGCTGAAAGATAGAGAGAGTCAGCGTTCAGGCCGGATCGTGGATGCGGTGAAGTAACGTACCTCGAAGTTGTTAGAGGAAGCGGTGAACCTATGAAGAGCAAAGGTGGCGGGGGAGAGAAAGGAGAGTGCAGGAGGAGGGAGGAGGGCAGAGGAGGGACGATTTTGGGAGAAAGGAGGGAGGAAGCTTGTCAGCCTCGGTCTCGAGAGTTCCTGCAGCGAAAAAACTTACGCTTGAACGGTCGTTAGACGATACGAGACGCCGTAGTGCTTGCATAGCAGAAGAACGGAGAAGAACGTGAGGGTGAAGTAGGCGATGAGGGGAGCGATGACTCGGAGGACGTCCGTAATCGAGTTGACGACCTGCGACGTAACGTTCAGCAAAGCCACGGGCTGAGATAAGGTGATCAAACGTACCTGTTTTCCCTGAGCGGCGAAGATGATGAGGGTCGTGAAGAGGAGGGAGATGAGGGAGAGAGGACCGATGAAGGGGAGGAATTTGGTGTTGAAGAAGTGCTGCGCCTTGAAGAGGTAGAAACCTCCGCGAGTAACCAAAGCCATCGCCAGGGGGATACCTGAGAAGCAGGCGCAGAGTCAGAACCACCTGCAGAGGGAATGCGAACGAAGGGACGAACCGAGGAAGGCGGCGACACTCTTCGCAACGGTGCTGTACGAGATGACGATGTCGTTTTGGTCGCTAGCCGGGGCCATGACGTTGATGTAGAGGATTCCAAAGGGCGCGTAGAGGACGATTTGGAGGAGGGAGTTGAAGGCGACGAGGACGGCGCAGACTGCGTTGTTGCAAGTTCGTCAGTACTGAGCTCGGTAATTTAAGAAGATGAGATACGAACAGTCAGAGTCTCCTTGAGCGATGTCGGTCCAGACGAGCACCTAGTGGACAAGGCATCAGCGTCAATCCGTCGCAGATCGCACGACAACTACTCACCATCGCAATGCACCTCGCGATGCCGACGAGGATCAAACCCTCGCGAAGCTCCTGCTTGTCGGGAAGGAACGCCCAGGATAGCCCCACCATCAACAGCGGCGCAAAGATCCAGTTGACAAAGAGCGAGAACGCCAAATGGTACCAGATCTTGCGGCCAGTGAAGAGGCGTCCGAGAGAGGTAGGCGAGACGCGGCAAAGAATGGGCCACATCATGAGAATAAGGGCGATGGCTGCGAGCGAGGTGAGCTTGGGTGTGAGTGCCGCATAGGGACAGGACGTACCGAGGGGAAGGGAGACGTCCACGAACTTGACCTTCTCGAGGACGACGGCCGTGTTGGGGACAAAGTAGCCGAGAATGATTCCCACTCCCATGGCAAGCAGGATCCAGAGAGCTAGAAGCTGGTCCTTCAAGCTTCAAGCGCTTGAGCTTCAGAGCTGCGAAGTGGGTCAGAGGCTGCCCATCGGTGGTGCGAGGAGAAACCTCACGCTGCGAGGACTGAATGGGGGTGGGAGTCGGCTCGAGAGTCTTCTCTGACGCAGCGTTGGAGGAGCTGGAGGACACAGGCATCTCTGCCGGTGCCGTTGCGACTGCAATGTTTACGAGTGATCAGCTCGCGGTTCGATGAAACAACCAGCTTCCAGGCTTTGTTGGTACCTTGTGGTGGATGCGAAGGCATGGGTGCTGGCTGTGGTCTTAGTCGGTACGTGAGCTGTGTAGCTGGGCGACTGGTGAATGGTAGAGTCAGAGACAGGGAGCAACCCCATCTCCGCTCATAAACATCTTTCGATTTGAATTGGGCCAAGTGAAATCAAACACGACTTTTTTTTCGAAATGCACAGTCATGCAGCGAGGGAGGTGAACGTGCGCTCCTCGTCGTTGTCTCCGACAGATGCCAGTGAGCTCAAGAACTTGCTGACAAAAATCAGGGATTTGGACTGGCAAGGAAGCGAGAACAGAGTCCGCGGACAAGCGCTTTGGGTGGCCACTAGAGCAAGAGTCGAGCGGGGACGGAGAAGCGCTCGTTGTGGACACTCTGTCTGTCTGAATAAGAAGAGCAGGAGAAGTAAAGTGCAAACTTCTACGCTTCTCTCACATGACACTGTCCCCAACAACCGCGAGGGAGCGCCCCACGAAATGGTGTGAGACTTGCTTTCCATCGAGGGAGAGAATGCGGAGGGTCCACAATCTTACTATGGACGGTTACGATGAGGCCCCAGCAATATGGAGCTGCCACCACCTTGCAGGCATCGACAACTTAGGCTGGATGATTCGTGCATTATTTCTCCCTTCCTCCCGCTGCGACGCCTTGCTATTACTCACTCTCAGTCGGTTGGTCAAGCGTAATCTTTGTTTCCTTCTTCGTTCAATATTCTGCTGGAAGCATAATCCATGGCTTCAGTGTCGAGAGGAGGAGAACTGCCACAACATACCTTGACTTGACGACATTCTTGAGCTTCTCCCTTCGCACGTAGTCTTGCTGCTCCGCTGTTACTACTGGAAGAACGTTCCGTAATAACGGTATGCTGTCACGCATTATGCGAGCAACTCCGTTCAGATATGGGTGAGATAAGATGCGCGATAGAGGGGACTGGAGCGAGAAGGCGAGCGAGACTCTCTGTTGGCCTGCGGAACTTCCAGTCGGCAGCAAGGGTGACAACACGGTAAATACAAATTGATATGAAC